>JARHVA010000827.1:3022500-3617500 GCA_037957365.1 Torreya grandis
GAATGGTGGGATCTAAACAACTTATAATGTACTTGGCATGGCATTCCTTTTTATATTTCAATGTTGTTGTTGTTGTTATTTTATCAATCATGATCATTAATATCCACACTGACATCAGCCCTTGAACATAGTAATCCTATTATTTTGTTGATCCATTCAGGGATAATCTTCATTTTATTCTTTTTAAATTAAATATAATCCTCATGTATGTGAAAAACAAGAAAACAAAAAGTCTACTATGGTTTCCCAAAGTAGGTAATTGGAAGAGTTAAAGCACATTTGCATCCTCTTGTAAATTATAAACTGTGAGATCATATGTGACCTCATTCCTTATGTTTTTGTACTCAACTTGGTAGTCTCACTATAAGTCACCTTTGTTCTTATATTAATGATGATTGTATTCAAGTACCTGATAAGTGGAAACCTTGGATTCCCAATTTTCCATGCACAAGACCATATTATGGTACTAAATTTCTTCTATCACAATTAGAGGTAGAGGTGGTGTTGTGACAGCCTTCTTCCCTACATGTGCCATCTTTAGTACTTGCTTGATATATATATATATATATATATATATATATATATATATATATATATACTAGAACCTTATATATGAAAATAGGATTGCCTTCCTCTATATTATATATAATATATATATATATATATATATATATATATATATATATATATATATATATATATATATATATATATATATATATATATATATATATATATATATATGTCAGGTTCTTATCATGTGAATTGTGTACACTAAAACCTTATTCTCATATGAAAATAGGATTTCCTTCCTCTACACCCTCATTCTCCTATACTTCATGGATGACTAATAATGGATCTATTCTCTTGATTTTCTTCTTTAGATATATCACCAACTAAGGTGCCTATAGGTTAATGTACGACTGACCAACTCTTTTAAATACATACATTTTGTTGCATTCTTTTCCAAACTTAATATACTTTGTCCTTCCTAATTTAACCTTCTTCAATAGTATATGTAGCATATAAAACCTACAACTCACTTTCACATACTCTTATGGTCACATTTCCACTCTTCATTCTTTGAATTCACTTCACCTCAACCTTTGTTTCATTTTTTCTAATGAAAAATTCTATGAAGATGCCTTTTATACTAGTTGTACATGCTTATTTGAGCTCTATAATCTTTTTAAGTTTTCAATAGTAAAAATGATAATGATATCCCTTAGGTATTTTATAGATAGGAAAAACATTTACATTAAATACCCCTCCCTAGCGTTGTCCATCACTTCAACAATTAATACTTTAAACATCATGCCATGGTGTCCATTTGGCGTGATTTCCATTAATTACACTACATCATCAATAAATTAATGTCCCATCCTTCCTTTGAAAGTTTTTGTACCTTTCCCATAATGCATCCTAGTTGTAAAGAAAAATTCAAATTTCTAATTTTATTCTGGGAACTACCTTTTCATTTTAACCCATATTCATAACTATGATTCCTTTCTCATATTCATCCCACTTTCCTAGATCACACACCACATCTTGTGCACCTATTTCACATGCCACCTCTTGCATGCCTCCTTATCCTTTAAGCTTTCTTTGATCCTACATGATTCTTCCCAACATTTTATTTATGAATTTTATCTTAATTATTCTATCCATATTCAAACTTACTCCACACTAAAATATGTGTGTGGTACTCCATAGAATAACCTATTGATATTCATGTGTCAAGGTAATAGTGAGAAATGTCAGTTTTGAAAAAAATAAAACACCACATGTGCTAGAGAGAACCTAAAAAAAGACTTTAAAATAATGCCGTGCTTATTTGGAAATAAAAATAAGTCCCAAACTAAACTATTAGAATACATCTTATTTACCAAGCTTAAAAGTGTTAAATATAATGGTAGGGCTAGAGTCGACTACCATTAAAATGGCTTGAAAGGAATTGGCCATCTAATATTTTAAATTTTTAAGTACCTATTAGACATATTTCATGAATAATAAATAGACCATTCCATATGATTTGTAGTTTACTTGGGTGGTACAAAGTGAAAGTTTTGAATCATAAACTAATCCATGCATACTAAGATGAAAAACATTTGTTTTGATATGTTGATCATGCCACTCTTTTTGTTTTTGCTTCTCAATCCCCTAACACCAATATGTAAAAATGCATGTTTCATCCAAAAAAATTAAAACACCCATTTGAGCCTTTAGTTATTATTATTCATCTAATCGTCCAACATGTGTAATACATAAGGAAGACATAAATAATTCCATTGATAAAACTACTTTAACGTTAAAGATAGGGTTAAATGGATTACTCTTGTTCAACATTTTATATGAAGTTCACTAATCCCATAAGACTATTGAAACATGATCATCCCAATCAATGTGATCGATATTAAAAACTTTAATGAGTGTATTACTAAGGGCCTTGTTGAAAGCTTCAACTATTTCATTAGCTAGAGGGTGATATGTTGTGGTATTATGATGCATAATCATGTATTCAACTAAGAGGATATGCAATGTTTCATTAATAAAGTGAGTGTCATGATAATTGGTTAGAATTAATGGGAATCATATCATGTGATGATATGTTCACATATAAATCTAGTAGTGGTAACATCAGTACAATCTCATGTGGGTGCTACTTCATCCCAACATGTGAGATAATATGTGGCAGTACTGATATAACACATAATAATCTATCTTTCAATAAGTTGAATGGATACAAAAAAATCAATACCTCATTTTTTAAATGGTTCATGATAAATCTCTATATGAAGGGGCATGAAATCATGTTGGTTTGGTTTACCTATGTGCTAATAGATATCACATTTTCATGCATAGGCTTTGACATCCTTGAATAATGTGGGCCACCATAACCCAACTAGTATAACCTTTCTTTTTGTTGCTTCACCAACATAATGTCCTCTTGTAACACCCTCATAGACTTCTTGAAGGAATTTAGTTCATTTGTGTTACATTATGTACCTTCATAATACCTCATCATGTCCTAGTTTTTATAGGTCTCCCCCAATAATCTAAAAAAGGGCAATGCAGATAATGAGTTGCTTCTTCTCTTGGGTATTAAGGTGGTCTAAAACTAAGATTTTTATGAGAAAATAAATAATTTATTATAATTATTTATGGATGCATGTAACTTTAAATATTTTAACATCAGGTAAATCATCTTCTATGGCACATGCCAATTCACCATATTGAATGTTTGAGAGGTGGTATGGGCCAAATTTAATTTTGCCTAGTTTCACGACCATGGAGAACTAGAATTCTTGAAATAGAACAATCTATCGATAAATTAATCCATAAAAATTTGGCTTATTGACAAAATACTTGATCCCTTTCATGATCTATATATAATATAAATGGAGTGGCCAACAAGTATTGGTGAAAATTTTGGAGTGCATAAACCATGGATAGGGCTTCATGGTTTATACTAGAGTAGTTTCATTTATCTTGTGTGATGTTTTAGATAGAAAAATAAATGGGATGATTGAAGTTTATTTCATCAAGTTTTTTAAGTATGGAACCCACTACAAGGATGGCACCTAAAGTGTCAACATGAACATGAAATAGTTATGTCCAATTTGGGAATTGGATAATGCACCTAGTCACTAGTTTTTCCTTCAGAGCCTCAAATGCTTGATAGTGTTTATTAGCCCATATGAATAGGCTATTGTGTTTGAGTAATTATTCCATTATAATTTCTATGTTATCATAAACCTAAATGAACTTATGATAGTTTCCCATGTAACCTAAGAAGGCATGTACCTCACATTGAGTGCTTGGCACTGGAAGTTAGACAATGACTACAATCTTGGCTTGATCCACCAGTAATCCATCCTAACAAATGATGTGTCCCAACATGATTCCAGAAGGTGTCTTAAAAATACACTTTGTAAGAGTTAATAAAATATTAAGTTGATGGCAGTGCTCAAGCATGAGGCACAAATTATCATAATGGTTGCACACTAAACCATATACAGTCTATTCATCAAGGTACACCTAAAGGATATTTTGGATGAAATATTTGAAGGCTTCCACCATAATGCATGAGAACACTATCTGTGAATTATTTAAACTGAAAGTCATAAAATTATAGACAAAATAACCCCATTCAATTACAAAATTTGTTGTCCTTGTCTTCCTCAATAATTTATACTTGGTAATAGTCAGAAAAGCCATCAATGAAAGTGTAGATCTCACATCTAACAACACCTTCCAAAATTTCCTCTATAAATTGCATTGATAAAGGGTCAGTGACACACACATCAATGGGTTTCTTATAATCCATGTAAATTCAAATTTGACCATCTTTCTTGATGCTAATCACCTTAGGACTAACCCACTTGAATTCATCATGGGAGTAATAAATCCAATGTGTAATATACTATTAATTTCTTCTTAATTATAGCATGAAAATTAGGGTTCATATGATAAATTCATTTCCTCACTAATAGAGCACCTTAAACCAACTTGATATGATATTTCCCAATGATGGATCACTCTTTTCATTTATGTGTAGTTGTGTGGGAAAATGTCTTGATATTATGACAAGAGTTAAAAATAATAATTCAACATCAATACAAAAATTACCCTCAATGTTTATTTTAGGCACATCCCATGTCCCGATATTATGTTGAGCCATTTGGAGTGGTGTAGAATATGGTTTCTACATAGACTACATTCTATCCCTGATGTCACACACCCCATAATTTGTATGTAGGTGTAAGTGGTTGAAAGTTAGTTTTAATAAATCAGAGCTAGTACCTTCATCAACTTGATACATGACCTTTTTTTCCATTTTGTATATGTTCTTGATATTCATATTTATATTCATAACAAGAATCCAACAAAGCCAAGGTAGAAAAATCAAGTTCTTAAAATATGGCCAAGTTATCCTCAAGTATGCTATGCACATGACGTATACAATTTTCAAATAGTGCATGATCCCTTACTACCACATGATGGATTTCTCATAAGGATAAATGTAAATTATCCTGATGAGAAGAAAATGAAAACATTGAAAGTAGACATGTGTGATATACCACTAGTATTTGTTTCCTAGCAGTTTTCTTTATGGATATACCATAGCTCAGATGCATAGAATACCATAAAATGCATGAATCCATAATGATTCTAGTAAAAAATTTTCTTTGTCATATAAAATAATTTCATAGTTTTTAGATGGTCTTCTAGGGAAGCAACACCATCTTAACCTAGGGTGATGTAAACATTGTTATCATAGTGGAAGGGATAGTGAAAAGTGATGTGTACTTGATCCCAAATTTAAAATTGGTATAAATGAGTAGACCACCATCACGTATTTATTCATTTAAACACAAAGTTGAGCATGCACAAATATTCACCTTCATTAACATAATAATATTCTAATTGATAAAAATATTCCTAGAACTCAATTTGACCATGGAAATGAGGTGCATGTTCCAAACTCAAGGGTAGTAAACTAATGATGCAAACATTTTTATGGTGTCGAGCTAACTTGGAAGAAGAACTTATGTGGTTATCAATGACACCAAAAACATGCCTTGTAAAATAATATGTGCCTTGAACCCATTAATTATAAGTAATATGTGTAGTGTCTAAAATGGATTACATATCTTCCCATTATAATATGTTGTTAGGATTAAGATCCACATGTTTTCCACAAAAGGAGGTCCTTGGTCATTATTTAGAGGAATGAACACACATTGAGTGTCATTATCAAAGATAGTATAATGATTCTTGAAACTTAAGTCAACATTGTTAGCATAACACCATGGTATACCCAAGAGAGTAGGAAAGTCATCAACTTCAACTAGATCAATCACTTCAAAATCACCCTTAAATGTGACACCTAATATGTTAACTATGGTAACTTTAAGAATTCTTATAGGAAGTATGCAAGTCTTATTCGCTATGAATAAAACATATGGGGAAGGTTGTAAAGTGGGTCTCCCTATCTTTTTCTAGGCATCTTTTGTTAGAACAATAACCTCTAGCCCAATGTCCACCAGTATATCATGGATCATCTGACCATTAATGGATGCATTTACAAGGATTTATTTGTCACATTATGCATTTGGTTGGACATGAGTCTCTTATTTATATGCATGTTTCAAATGATGATCTTCTTAAGACTTTATCATTTATTGGTGCAACCAATTCTTCAAGAGGGGGATGATGTCTTAAATAAGGAATAGCTTATGTATCTCATGAAATTAATCATGCCTTAAGGTTATGGGTACCATAAATTTTTGCATATCAATACACATGGTAGCATTTTTTTTCTTTCAATAACTCAATTTTTCCTTGTAACACCCATACCAAGTCTATTATGTCATGCAACACCTCTTTTGACATTGGGAATTTAAATAGTTTTATATACAAGATTTTTCATGCTAAACCTTTTCATCATGTGGATTTTAAATAACAAGTTGAGAATGATCAACACTCTAAGTAGTGATATTTACCTTAGGTCTAGTTGGTGGAGTGGTAGGGCACAGTCTTCACTGATCAATTGGAATTTTTACAACAGGTATCATCCGTGTGCCTTTCTCATTTTGTTATTTGGTAATATTATCATACAAGTTAGGGAATTATTCAAGTTGATGCTCATTTTTCCAAAAGGTACAAATAGGGTAGATCATGCAATTACACTAGTAGTGATCTAGAGATTTATACAGCAAGGTCTTCCTTGTAGATTTCACAAGATTATTTTAACATGGCATGAACATTCCTTCATGGACAATGGTTCTTATTATGACCCTCTAATTCATAGTTAGAATACCATATGGAATTGAAGTGTCATAAGCATTATTGGTTGTAAGATTATCCAAATGAGAATCCATAACATTAAATTTGGCCTCCATAAATGGGCTTATTATAATGTCTATTTTTCCCATAAATTTGACATAGAGGGCATCTTCTAGTGCCTCACATGGATCAATAAATGTCTTGAGGGGCAAGGCTCATCGAAAAGGAATTATTAACCCTCTTACAAGCCATTTAACATGTTTCATTAGATTGATTTCAAATGATAGCTTAGAAATAAGGGTTTTAAAGTGAGCATCATATATGTGCACACTCTGAGTGAGATCTTGCTTAATATATTTTTAAAAAATAATAATTTGTTGTTAAAACTTAGGAATGTTAAATTTCTAAAGAAAGTCAATTTTTAACAACTCATAGTTTAAAATAGTTTGTTGAGGATCAAAAAAATTATACCATTTATGCATGTGATCCAATAGGGTAGTGACACACTAAGTTAACTTTCAGTAAGTATAAACTATACCTCATATATAAACATAATATTTTCAAAATTTTATTGATTACTGACACTTTGTATCTTGTAGAAACCCATCGAGTCTCAATCTCTCTGAGTGCATGCCTTAAGGGGTGCATCAGGGAAGGGGTGGGTAGACCATTGGTGCTTCATGGGAATGTTTTCCCTTTTTCCACTTGTTATCTACACACATATCTCCTAAAACCATCATCCCTAAGATTTTTTTTCTCTATTTTACCCTTTTCAATCACTTACTATACTTTATCCTCCTATTCCTCACCTTAATCCCTTTTTATCAATTGGTTGTGATAGGTTCACTAGGTCGACCCTGTACAGTTTCAAGATATTTTAACTTAAGAATTAGTTTAGCCTTTGTCCAACCTAGCTCATGACCTAGTGAATTATTGTCTAAAATTATGTTAGGTCAATTGGGTTGACTGTATCATTCAAGATTTTTGGAAGAGTTTAGGGTCAAAAATATATATATATATATATATATAAGTTCATTTCCATAATTTATTAAGAGAAGAATAAGAAGTAAAAGTGAACAACCATCTACTTATTGACCATTCTACTTGAGAATCAAAGTGTATACACATAATATTTTTAAACTTTTATTAAATACTACCACTTTACATATTGTAAGAACCCATCGAGACTCAAATCTCTCTAAGTACATGCTCTAAGGGGTGTACCAAGAAAGGGGTGGGTAGACCTTTGCTGCTTTTCAAGATTTTTGTCCCTTATTTCCACATTATTACCAATCCAACAACCTCCTGAAACCATTCCTTAAGCTATTATTCCTTCCTTACATAATCTTTTAGTATTTATTCTGATTTCCATCCCTCTTTTCCTCACCTTAATCCCCTTTTGTCATTCATCTATACAAGGTCAACTAGGTTGACCTTGTATATTTTTGGGGTATTTTTCACTTAGGAACTAGTTGACCTTTGGTGAACCTAGTGAATTATTATCTGAAATTGTATTAGGTGGACTGGGTTGACCCTATCAACCAATATATTTGAAAGTGTTTAGGGTTGAATATACCTATATATAAAAGATCATTTCATCATTATTTCAATAATAAATCAAGATTTAGTATTCTCTCATGCTTATTTATATTATTATCTTCTACCATTCTACTTGAGAAGTCTTATCTTAGGGTTTCTACTTGGAGAATATAGTATTATGGATAAGTCTCAGATGATTTGGCCTTTCTTAGTGATCCTTACAAACCACAAAAACATATTTAAAAGCCCCTTTGGCTAAGGGAGATATTGAGTCTTGATGGGTTCACATTCAAGTAAGTATTTTCTAACTTTGATCATCTCTTTAGTAGATAGAAGTAGCATAAGTATTGGCTTTGAATAATATTAATCTTCATATTCCATGTATTAGGGTCTTACTCATATTTAGCTTAATTGAGATTCTCTTATACATGTTTTTATTTTTTAACAACCCCTCATGTTGTGCCACAAGCATTGATAAGCTCTAGATTATATTTACTTTTCTTGTTATTATAATAGGTGAAATATCAAAACCTAGGACCCCCTTAGGGTTATTACGTGATTATGTTAGACTGGAAGATTTGGAAACCTCCTAAACATGGTGTATTATGATAAATAATCCCCTAATTAGGTCTATCAGATCCCCATATTGGTCATGCTCCCACTTAAAAAATGTATTCCCAATTTGAAGTGTAGGTATGATCTATCTTCTCTGAGCTAGGATTGATTTATAGACATGATGCATTTTTGATTGCATACATTTTGGTGAACCTAACATGAACTAACCCTTACATAATTTTTTCAATTATTTATTTATTTTATAATTATTTTTATCATATATTTTCCATATTAGGTTTACTGTATCAACCCAACTCTAACTTCTATGGATAGGTTTAATAGAAAGTCACATCTATACAAATTTGTTCTTTTTGTGTAGGTTATTTTTAGGTATAAGATAATTGATCAACTCATTCAACATAATACATTTTATATATTTTAAAATTTTCATTTTAGACTACTATGTCAACCTAGTCAACCCTATATATTTTCAAGAATCATGTATAGCATACTAAGTCGATGCAATCGACCCTATACATTTAAGGCACTCAACAACATGCTTTTGAAAAACTAGATCAACTTTGTTAGTATAATTTTTAAGCATTTATCAAGGTCCTTTGAAAAAAATCTCACTTCTCTGCATCTTCATACCCACCAGGGTTACTTTTTATCCCTTATCTCTTTCCTTATATTCTTTTCTTTTCACATTTTATAGTCTTTAAAACTACCCTTATACAGTCAACTATATCAACCTTGTCAACTCAATTGTATATTTTGTGTGCTCTTTGGATAAGTGGATCAACTTTGTTGACCCTGTTCATTTTCAAACCTTGCTTCCATGATATAGAGGCAACATCATTTTCCCTATTATGTATTTTGTACATACACTAATGATTGTATTGACACTGTACCATGTTTCAAAGTTAGAATTAACCCTTATATGCTAGTAATTATCTCATACTTTCTTTTATTGTTGCTTGAATGCTTAGAATAGTTCACATAGTCTAATTAGGTGATTTTAAATTTACTAATTAGTTTATTTATTTTTCTATTTTATACACGCAAGACCAAATCACAAAATCTTAAACAAACACTTTAACAATTGTATACCCAAGGTCAACCTACTTAGATTTCATCACCAAGGAGGAGGTCAACTTGGTTTTCTATCCAAGTATAAACACATGGTTAATGGTATATTTTGGTTAATCACCCAACATCATTATTGTTATAGTGTGTGAAGTGAGGGGGTAGACCCCAATACCAAGCCTGTACCACTGTCAATATAGATCCCTTTTAGCCCAAACTCCTAAAACCATCCTTAGATTGATTTATAGTTCCTTACTTATAACCAACTTCCTATCACATTTGAAATTATACTCTAATAATCTAAAAAAATTAAGGTTGACCATCTAGTTAGCTTTTAATTTTCAAGTTGACTACTTTCTCTTTGTTCAATTGTATTTTGTATTGTAAAAACTTGCATTAGCCAGTGTTGGTGTAAGGTTTTGTGTTATGTGCCTCAATTGGATCAATTTCATTGATCCAATTGATTATTATTTTCCCTTTAGTTCATACTTTTATAAATACTTTCAAAGTTATTCTTGTTTTAGTGTATGTTTATTTCATTTGACATTGTCTATTATAGGCTCTCTAATTTTCCATGTCTATCGTACTTGGTCAAGCTAGTCAACCCTATACACTTTTTAGCCTCTATTTTCTATACTAGGTCGACCCCATTGACTCTATACATATTTTAGAACATATTTTCTATATTAGTTTGACCCAGTCAACTCTATACCTTTTTATTATTTCTTTATTTGTTGATCTAAGTCTTTTCTTCTCTTTCTTAGTATTTTGTTCATTTCTCTCAAGAATCACGTCCCCTATCATAATCTTCTTGGATAACCTAGATCCATTTAGACATTATATGGGGTTATCTTTACTTCTTTTCTTGTCTTTTCTTCCTTTTTTCATTTTGTGGGGCATCTTTTGATGCCCATCCACACATTACTCTTGCCTTTGGGACATCTGGCAATTCCCACCCATATATCCTTTTAGACTCTGGGAAAACTTATGATGCCCATCCCTATATACACTTACCCTTTGGGGTATCTTACGATGCCCACTCTTATTCTCCATTACATTCTACAAAATAAATTCAACTCCAAGAAACCTTTCGAGACATATAGACTTGTCTCTCACATGCTCATCCTTGATATAGACGCTAATATAGGATCATTTCCTTCTTTACATGATTTTTATCTACATCTATCTAACACTTTTTTAGGTTACTTACATAGTTCTCTCCCTCTACATTAGTTCTCTCTTATTACAAACCTTTAGTCCTTCCTTTTTGGTCTTTTGGTTTCCCCTTTCTCTCATGAGTTATATTTTAAAACCGTGGATAAGACCCGGTCTTCTTCATGATGTACCATAGTCATATTTATTTTCATACTATTTTTACACACTTTTTATCACCCCTTGGTTTTCTTATTTTATGATTTTCATTTTAAAACCATGGATAGGATCCTATCTTCCTCACAAAATACCATCTTTTGCTTATATCCTTTAAGTTTCTAATAATTTTTAGCACCCTCATGGGTTTTTCATTTATGAGTTGCAATGTAAGACCATGGATAGGACCTGGCCTTCCTTATAAAATTACCATCTTGTCATTTATTTTATAATAAAATATGTTTTTGATCCTTTTTCTCTGCTTTAACTTTTGCTTCTTTTGATAGATGGAATTTGTACAACAAACTATGTTATCATGTTTTCATCCATTTCCTTCATTCTTATGATAAGGAATCACACTTTACTATCATTGTATCCCTTTTTCTCCCTTTATCACATTTTTTATTAGTAATTCAAATTATTCCATGTGTCACTCCTCTTGATTTCCTTTCCTTTCACTCCTCATTAGATAAAACAAGGTCAAATTCAAGATAACACTTTTATTTCACCTAGATTTACAAGACTCTTAGACCCCATGTTCTTTGAAGTTCTCCCTCTTAGAAACCAATTCACAAGTTTTAAAATCAAATTCATATTGCACACCCATGTTTGGTTTTCTAAATCCATATGGAGGAGGAATAGAAAAATCCATCAGTAAAGTTAAAATCCAAATTATTTGAAATAAAAGGCAATGATATGCAAAAGGAAACATACAAATCTCAAAAGTTAAAATCACACCAAAATACATGAATAAAAGCACATCTCCTATCTCTAATCAAAACTCAAACTCCATATTTGACCTCACATAGAGCCAAGGTCCTTTGGGGTACATTAGGTCAATAGATTGGAATAGGAGAATTCAACAAACTCTTTTGTGATACCTAATTTCTCATGTAAGTACCCAATATTTTTAGTAGATTGATAGATCTGTAAGGGGTCATAAGGAAAGGAGAACATATTATGGTAAGGTAGGTCCATTTTAATTTTCATGCATATAACTTTCATGGGATGATTTATATACTTCATTTTTTCACCTAAGATTTGTGTGGCTAAGAGAAGTTCTTTAGAGTCCTTAAGGTCAAAATTCCTCTTATTTTGACAAACTTAATTTAAGGGTCTTGACTTTAATAGAGTTCCTCTACCTTATTTTTTCCTTCATTATTCCCTCTACCCATTTCATTTCCCCCCTTGATAGGAAAATTATGATTCCAAATCTATTTTACTTCTTATTTAATTCCTTCTTCTTCACATCTTAAAAACATGTTATCACTACTTTGTTTCAATTTTATCTATCCTTAGAGTAAAACAACATGTTTGAGTAACTTTGGAAAACTTTCTTTACACCATAGAATTACATTTATAGACTTATTTTACTTCCTTTTTACCATTTATCATTTATTTTACCATCTTTCTATTACAAACACCTAAGTTCATACACTTTCTCCATTTTTGAATGAGGTTGGCTTGATACTTATCACTCATCGATGTTGTTTCCCTTTTTATGCACCTTTTTCCATTTTTGAGTGAGATAAGGATTATTATTGATCACTCATAAATGTTTTTTTACCATTTTGTTTAACTTTTTACCATTTTATATCTTTTATTACCATCCTTTTTGACATGTATCCTTGGTTTGACATGGTGAGTTTGCCTTTCTTACTTAAGGTTTATTTGTTTGATTTTTTCGGTCTTTAGTAACCTTGGATTTTTGATTACCTGATTTACTCTTATTTTTTACTTGGTTATTTGGTATAAACATAACACTTATCACCCCAGCTTACCAAATTTCCAAGTACATCTTATCCTCATAGCACTAGTTATCTTGGTTTGCCTATATTTGTTTTTTCTCGTTAGTTTTGTATTCTTGGGTTTATCCAAAGCAGTCTATGTGCCTTACACAATAAAAAATAAAAACATAATAGATAACCATCTAGTGATAAAGGTAAGTCAAGGTACACATCAAATTTACTTTTTATTTATGTCCCTTTTCAATCATTTGCTTTTAGTTATTTTATGATTTAAAATACAACTTTTTTTAACATCAGTGTTACGTGTTCTTATGTTCTTTTTCAAACCACCATCCATTAGTTCACCTTGGTGACACATGATGAACTTCAAGTGGGGAATATGTATAAACATAATATTTTCAAATTTTATCAAATATTTATGCTTTACATCATGCAAGAACCCATAAAAACTCAATCTCTTTGAGTGCACTTCCTCAGGGGTGCACTAAAAAAGGGGTAGGAAAACCTTTGGTTCTTTGTAGGTTTATTGTCCCTTATTCCCATATTATTACCAATCCAACTAGATCTTAAAACCATTCCCGAAGCTATTAATCCTCCCTTGCATATTCCTCTAGTCTTTCTTCTCTTTTCATCCCTCTTTTCCTCACCTTAATCCCCTTTTATCAGTTGACTATACAAGGTGGACTCAGTCGACCCTATATAGTTTTAAGGTATTTTCCACTTAGGAGCTAGTTGAACTTTGGTCAACCTAGTGAATTATTATTTGGAATTGTACTGAGTCGACTGGGTTGACCCTATCGGTCGATATATTTGGAAGGGTTAGGTTTGAATCTACCTATATATAAAATATAATTTCATCATTATTTCAATATGAAATCAAGAATTATTATTTTTTTGTGTTTCTTTATAATCTATTCTTCTACCATTCTACTTGAGGAGTCTTAGCTTAGGGTTTATACTTGGAAAATCTAGTCTTGTGGATAAGTCTTAGATGCTTTGACATTTCTTAGTGATCCTTATAAACCACAATAACCTCTTGTGAATCCCCTTTAGCCAAGGGAGATATTGAGTCTCGATGGGTTTAAATTTAGTTAAGTATTGTCTAACTTTGTTCCTATCTTTAGTAGATATAAGCAACATAAGTAGTGGCTTTGAATAATATTACTCTTTATATTCCATGTATTAGGGTCTTACTCATACTTTGATTAATTGATATTCTATTATACATGTTTTGATTGTTTACTAATCCTTCATATTGTGTCACAAGATCTAGTGAGCACAAGATTAGATTTACTTTTCTTGTTATTAGAATAGGTGAAATATCAAAACCTAGGACCCCCTTAGGGTTATTACATGATTGTGTTAGACTATAGGATTTTAAACCCTCCTTATCATTGTGTATTGTGATAAATGATCCCCTGATTAGGTCTAATAGATACCCATATTGGTCATGCTCCCACTTAACAAATGTAATCTCAATCAGAAGTGTAGGTATGCTCTATATTCTCTGAGCTAGGATTGATTTATAGACATGATACATTTATGATTGCATATACAAATCTTAGGGTTCCATACTTTATTTAGAGATATAGATATTTTCTTATGGATAAGTCTTTTGGATGCATTTATAGGTTATATATCCTAGAGATGATTTATCCTTGTTATCTTTAAATAACACAATAACCTCATATGAAGCACCTTGGCTAAAGGAGAGATTGAATATTTATGGGTTCATATTCAGAAGTAAGTATTCCTAACTTTGTTCTTCATTTGTAAGAGTAGATAGATATGCATGTATACTTATCTTCCATGCATTAGGATTTCATATACATTGATGTGAGTATATGTCTTCTATGCATGTTTAGTTTTATTATTTCTAATCCCCACTTTGTGCCACAAGCTTTAGTGAGAAATAGATTAGATTTACTTTACTTTTTATTAGTTTAGGTGAAATATCAAAACTTAGGACCCCCTTAGGGATATTTTGTGGTTGTGTTTGATTAGAGGATTTGGAACCCTCTGTAGCATAGTGTATTGTGGTAAGAGATACCCTAATTAGATCTAGTAGATCCCCATATTTATCATTTTCCCACTTAACAAAATGTATCCCAAATCAAAAGTGTATGTTATGATCTATCTTTTCTCAATTAGGATTAATTTATAAACATGATGCATTTATAATTGCATACATTCTAGTTAACTCGATGTGAATTTAAACCTTGTAGGTTTTTCTTCACTTATTTCATCATTTTATTTTTTCATACATTTGTGATGTTGGGTCAATTATATCGACATAGTACTAATTTATGTTCATAGGTCACATCAAAATGAATATATTCTATTTGTGTAGGTTTTATGTAATTCCAATTTAGACTACTAGGTTAACCTAGTTGACTTTATACATTTTTAGGCTATCAATAATAGGTTTTTTCAAAGCTTGGTCAACACAGTTAGCAAAATTTACTAGTACATTTGTGATGTTGGGTCGATTATATCAACATAGTACTAATTTATGTTCATAGGTCACATCAAATTGAATCTATTCTATTTGTGTAGGTTTTATGTAATTCCAATTCAGACTACTAGGTTGACCTAGTTGACTTTATACATTTTTAGGCTATCAATAATAGGTTTTTTTAAAGCTTGGTCAACATAGTTAGCAAAATTTACTAGTACAAATCAAGGTTCTTCAATAGCAATCTAATTATTCTATGCATCCTCAAATCCACCAAGGTTCCTTTCTATCTTTATCTATCATTTCTAGAATTTTTTATAGTTATATTTTTCATAGTTTGTAGTCTTTAAAACTGCCCCTATACAGTCAACTAAGTTGACCCTATTGACATAGTTTTGTATTCTATGTGTAGTATGGAAAGCTAGGTCAACTCTATCGACATAGTTCACTTTAAAAAAATTTACTTCCATAGTATAGAGTTGGCCCTATCAGCTCTATTTTGTATTATATTCATATATTATCAATTGAATCAACACTATACTATGTTTCAAAATTGAAATTAACCTTTATATGCTAGTAATTAGCTCACACTTTCATTTCCTATTATTTGCATTTTTAATATAGATCACATAGTCTAAATTAGGTGGTTTTTCAATATACCATTTAGTTTCACTATTTTCTCTTTTATGCATGCACTACCAAATCACAAAATCTCAAAAAAAAACATTTGACAATTGTCTACCCAAGGCCTACATACTTGGATTTCATCACCAAGGGGAAAGCCAATTCGGTTTTCTATCCAAGTGTAAACACATGGTTAATGGTATATTTTGAATAATCACTTGAAACCCTTATTGTTTTGTTGTGTGAAGTGAGGGTGTAAGCCCCAATACCAAGCCCATATCATTGCCAATATAGATCCCTTTCAGCCCAAACATCTTAAAACTATCCTTAGATTGTTTTCTAGTTCCTTACTTATAGCCAACTTCTTATTAGATCTAAAATTATACTCTAATAATATAAAAACATTCAGGTTGACCACTTAGTTAGCTTTTACTTTCCAATTTGATTGTTTTCTCTTTACTCAATTATATTTTGTATTGTAAAAACTTGCATTAGCTAGCATTAGTGCAAGGTTTTGTGATGTGTGCCTCAATTAGATCAACCTCATTGACCCAATTGATTGTTTGTTTCATTTCATTTCTTGTTTTCATAAGCAATTGAAAAATAATTCTTGTTTTAGAACATAATCATTTATATCAACATAGTCTCTTATAGACTATGTTTGATGTTCTTGGTTGATCTAGTTAACTATGTATAATTTTTAGGCACTATTTTCTATGTTAAGTCAACCTAATCAACTTTTTACTATTTATGTCATTTCTTATTTCCTTGTTTTTTGCATCTCCCTTACCTTATTTGTTTATTCTCTTTCATCATTAAATTTTTTTTTGAAGACAATACTAAGTTGAATTCAATAGACATGACAAGTTTTAGCAGCCCTCATAGGGTTTCTCATAAGCAGAGTATGTCTCCTCTCCTAAATGAGATTAATGTTCACATATCCACTCACATAATGAACTATGGGACCCCTCCTCATAACTCTTCATATCATAATCCTCTCTTCTCACTAGAAGATCAACCCAAATTAGAGTATACCCCTAAAATTCTCTTCTTTATCTCCAAATTTCCTCAACATAGAGGAAAGGATCCTTCTACCATTTACCATCTCATGATTATTGGTCAATTTTAATAGCCTCATTCACCTTATCCCATAATGTTACAAATATTTTTGGGTACTACCTTCTTTTATTCTTAGTCTCTTCCCTTTATTATGACCCCTTCCCATACCATGACCTCTTCATTAACTTTTTCCACCTCTATGCCTAGTATATCCATTAACATGTAAGGTTTTACATCTAGTTTACTTTTTCTAAGATCCACTCTCCTTAACCCTTCCACTAGTGTATCATTTTATACCTAAGGTAATCATGCTTCTAGTTCTTCCTCTTCTCATCCTTTCACTAGTCCATCTTTTACCACACAAGCAAATTTTTCCACTAGTGACTTACATTCTAGTAGTTCCTCTAAATATCCTATCAAAACCAATAGTGGTACCCAAGTCACTCCTTCCAATGATAATGCTTCAAATAATTATAATAATACCAATCAAACCAACCAACTCTTGTTATAAACACTTAATCAAATGAATACTTTTCAAGCGCATAATATAAATAAAATGATGAGAATACAAAATCACCTTCTCCATATTTAAACTCATCTTCAACCAATGCCTTGGGGAATGTATAATCAAAATGGTCCCCCTCCTCCTCTTTTAGTTTCCCATGACAATCTCATCCCTCAACCTCCTTTGGTAAACAAAACCATTAAGCATCTTCAAAATGAGCCTCTTAGCACTCAAATTACTAATATTTATATAGGAGGTATCACCCCTACCATTTCTTGTAATGGATCAACTAATCCTACTTTTCATCTAAAAACATTCAAAAATCTTCTTAAAGATTGGGTAAAATTAAATACCTTTGCCACTACCAAGATCCTATCCAAAAGCCTCATGAGTGATGCTATAGATTGTTACAACCAACTTAAATCTCATTCTATTACTAGTTTGGAAGATATAATAAATTCTTTAGTCCAAGTGTTCCAAACTAGTGATCTTCTTGAAAACACTTTGGCTGACTTTATAAATTGTAAACAACTTGAAAATGAAACTACCCAAGATTTTATTAAAAGGTGGAAAACATTGTCCAAAAAATGTGAACATAACATGGTTGATGATAACCTTTTCCATCTCTTTACCAATGCTCTTTTCCCCAAGTTACAATATCAGGTCTGCACCCTCTCTCCACATACTTTCGAGGAGGATATTAACAAGAGAAATATCAATATTTCCTTATACACTAATTTAAGCCACCCCAACCTTTAGCAGGTCCTCACATTTTACTTAAGAACAAAAATCTTAATGCTACCAATGAGGGTGTTATATACTCTTATAACACCATTCACACTATTCAAGTTGTTGTTCCTAACCAATCCTTAGACCTAGTTGACCCTTCTCAACAATATACTAATCCTCATTTATCTTCACCTAATAACATCAATGTTCACAAAACTTTATCCTCAACTAAATTATTTAATCATCTACCTAGGCCTCTACCAAGAGAACTTGATCCCACTCATCCTATGAAATCTTGGTATGATCCTAACAAGTTTTGTTCATTTCACACTAGTTGGGTTCATTCTCATAAGACCTATAGGCAACTTCATAATTTAGCTATGTATTTTCTTCTTGGTCCTAACTTTGATCATGATTCTATCATTAGGAAACATCAACAAGCCTATAAAATTGATTTTAAGGCTCATAAAAATAATACTACATCTCAATCCATGAATCAAGCTAATGATCATATGACTATCTATAAGTACCCTCTACCTAATCAAGATAACCTAGACAATCCCACCCCTTCCACCAATAATGTATAAAGTCTTGTTGACCCCACTTTTGAAGAGAATGTGGTCAATGTGGCTAATATGTAAAGGGTGGTTTATTTTATTGATCCTCAACCTATCTACACTCCTCCATTATTCTAAACATTTGGTGTTATTTAGGATTCTTCTCTAACTCATATAAATGAGTTGGGGCAAGATGACCTTATCACCTTTGATGAACCAATCCCAATTTATCCCTTGGATAACACTTCTCGTTATATTTCTACCATCCCTCCATTTTTGTTACCTAATACTAATGACAATCAAAATTTTATATACACTTCTTATACTAATTCTAAACACCAACCTAAACCAATTGTTTCACCTTCTCAACATAATTTACAACCTTTTTCTAAACCTCATCCTTCTTATCAACACAAAATCCAATGCACTTCGACTCCTTCTAAGGACCATATTAATCACTATGCACCTATTTATAACAACCTTCTTATGGGTTATGATGAGTGGGATCCCATTATATAACTCATTAATTTCCTATCTCAAATTCCATTCCTTGAGATTATGAGGACCTCTACACATCATCAAAACCATCTTATGCAGATTTTGTTCAAAATGAAAATCCCTCATCCTTCTCTATCTAGATGCAAAGAAAATTTATTTAGATTTGAAGATAGCATATTACAATAATGTGAAGAGATGTCCATCCATGTTGAAAAAATAATGGACACTTCTCTTTCCTTAAAATTTCCCATCAATTCTATGATTCTTGATGAAATTTTGTTTCATGCAAATGATCTTCCTTTATTAATTAGTGTTCAAATAGTCGATATCCAAGTCAAGCATGCATTGATTGATGAGGGTTATGGCACTTATATTGCCTCTCTTAATTTTATCAAAACCCTTAGATATTTTAAATATAATCTCAAGTCTACATGCAACAATGTTAAGGATATAATCAAATTAAAATGCCTCCTCTAAGTTATGTGTGTCTTCCCATTACCATCCCACATATCACCATTCATGTGGAGGTGATGATCTTTAATTTTCCTTTATCTTATAACATCTTGCTTGGTGGGTCATGGACTCATCATATGAGAGAATTTGATTCTTTTTCCTGCCAATGCATTAAATTCCCTCATAATAAATAAATCTATAGGATTCAGGGCAACACTAACCCTTGGAATTTTAAACAAATCCAAGACCATGATATCTTCAAGATTCCTTCTCTTGAGCCTTTGCCCAATGTTCCATTCTATGAGTCTCAATGATTCAACTTTCCCATTGATTCCACTCAAGGTTACAATTGGAATATTGAGCTCATTAGGAATATTCCCCCTAACCTCTTAAATTATAATGATGATAAGCCTGATGAGATCAACCTAAATATTAAAACTTATAATCTTTCACCTCATCTCATCTCTAATCTTTTTACTTATTTATAGCCTTGTTCTTGCAAACCTCCCTATGATGATATTATTTTTGTCTTGACTAAGTCTCATAATTATATTAATCACACTTCATTAGATGAAAAATTCATCCCTACCTAAATCATTGATCTTCACACACCTAACTATGATGATGGTTACACATTAGATGATCCATTCCTAAGTAGTCTTGTTCACAGCTATGATGTTGAGATTATCCATTATCATCCTTATTTAATTTAGTGTTTTAGTGATTCTTCCCATGTTCCATAATTTATATTTACTAATTTTATTATTTTTCCTCTTTATTATAGGGTAGATATGGTTCCAACACCTCTAATTTCTAAAAAATCTCATAGGAGTATGCTTATGGATCATACTGACTGGGCCTTACCACTTTGTGAGGTACCTTGGCCCCTATAGCTTATTTATCCTCAATATGCATGTGACCCTTATTTATCCTTTTATATACCCTACCCCTCCCTTAATATAGCCCAATATAGTTGATCCCATTTCTA
Source organism: Torreya grandis (assembly GCA_037957365.1). Classification (NCBI taxonomy): domain Eukaryota; kingdom Viridiplantae; phylum Streptophyta; class Pinopsida; order Cupressales; family Taxaceae; genus Torreya; species Torreya grandis. Next base: position 3,043,454 of record JARHVA010000827.1, read on the forward strand.
CTCACATTATAGTTGAGCTTGTTCTTGATCCCACTATCAATGAGTTTATCCCTACTTTTGATCCAATTTCTCCTTCCATTGAGCCTAGTCCAGTTCCTTCCCCACCATCACCTTCTATTGGTGATGGTTTGCTTCCTTTACCTTAGTTGGCTCCATTTCCCTCCAAATCATCCAACAAGCCTTCCCAACCTCCTTATGTTTATATTAAACCTCCTCCTATGATTACTTCTACCAAGCCTATTTATAGGTGTATTTGTTGCTTCCAAAACACAAATAATCATTCATCTATGTATTTTTAAAAGATATGAAAATATATTGATAATTTGCATCCTTCTACCCCTTAGACCTCAAATAAGGCCATACCTCCTCCAAAGTTACTTACTAAGTATATTCCTAAGTATAGAGAGGTGTATTGTCTTTGGCACCAATATGGCACCCATCACAGTGATTGTTACCGCATCCTTTAGTAACACCTCAAAGATAACCTTATAAGATACCCCTTCTTCTCCCATTATTCCACCTCTAGTGGTTACATCCCCTCCTATGATCCCTTCATCACCTTATATTTATCCAACCATGAATCCTTCACTCATGGACCTTCCCTCACCTATGGGTCCTTCTCCACCTATGAGTCCCTTGCCTATGGATACTTCCCCACTAGTGATCCCTTCATCTCCTATAGATTCTACTCCCATGCATTATTTTAAGCATCCCTTGCTTTATATCCATCTTTAGAATGATCCATCAAGTATTCTTACCTTTTGTGTTGAGGATATTATATGATAAGTATTTTCCTAATTTTTCTTGAAGATATATGAGAGATTATAAAAAACATGTATCTAGCTTCATAGAGACTTATTAGATGTTCTATATAATGTGTGTGGGTAAATCTATCAGTATTTATGAACACATGCATGTTATTTTTTACATTTTCATTTGTATTGGATGTGTTCTCCAATATTATCTTTATCTATTTGTTATATCATTTGACATTGTGTCAAATTCTTATTTATCTTATGTGATGACTTTAATTTCGCACTTTATGTTGCTTAGACTATCATTTACATTTGCTTATGAATTTCTTATTTATCATTTATTTATTTTACTTCTTGATTTTATTTTTTACAAACTCCCTTATTTTATTTCATGATTATTTGATTTCTTATCTCTCTATTTTTCATGACTAATTATCATTGTGACTTGTTTATACAAACCTAGTTCCCTTTAGTCATTCCTTTCTTACCATGTGATCAGTTAGCAAAAAATTAATCTCATTTTATTCTCCTTACACTGGTCTAATTTGGATCTCCTTTAATCCCTTTATTTCATTTTTTTCAAACTAATCATGTACATGATTGATACTTGAGATAACATGTTGGTTCATAGTTAAGCCTAAGTGTCCTAATCAGTCTTGTCTTTGGTCACTTAGCTTTATTTAGCCTAAGCCTATATCTCATTCATGTGTATCATTCTATCTCTCATGTTTGGTAATTTTAATTACATATGGAAGAGGAATATTAAAAATCCTTTAAAACATTCAAAAGATAAATCATTTAACAAAATGAAATGATATAAATAGGCAAAAACATTTCAAAATTATTAAAAGTCAAATCACACTAAAAGATGTGATTCAAATCACATCTCCTTTTTCTAGTTGAAGTTCAAACTCCATATTTGGCTTCATGATAGAGCCAAGGTCCATTGGGGTGTGTTAGGCTAGAAGATTATAAAAGGATAATTAAAAAAAATAGTGATACCTACTTTTTCATGCAAGTACCCAATCTTCATAGTAGATCAACAACTCTATAAGGGGTCTTGAGGAATGGGGATTACATCATGGGAAGGTCAGTTTATTTTAACTAATCTAACTTCATGAGTTGATTTTAGTAAAATGATTTTTTGCTTAAAAATATTTTTCTATAGTGAACAGGTTTCCTTTGTACATTGAAGGTCACTAGTCACTTAGTTTCTTCTCATGTCCTTAATATGCCTAATGTCTCCTAAGGTCTTCTCATAATATGCCTCACTTATGATTTTTAAATTCCCTTTTTCATTACCTACATTCCTCATATTTCCTCTTGAGAAATATTATTTAGTTCACTAATCATTCCCCTTGGGATTCTATTTGTGAGTTGTATTGTAAGACCATGGATAGGACTTTACCTTCCTCACAAATTCCCACAATTTCACATTATTATTACCACCATCTTTTATTTTCACCTCATTGGTGTTCCCTTTTTGAGTTGTATTATAAGACCATGGATAGGACTTGGCCTTCCTCACAAAATTTTCTAATAATCTAAGTCACAATCAAAATTACATATGTCAAATATGAGATAAGATATGATTGATCATGAAGTTACACATCATTGAGATGCTTCCCTACTTGATTTAGTATGTTTTATGTTTAATTCATTTCTATTTCACTTTTATCTTCTTATTTTCTAGTTGCATGTAATAATCTAGCCATTTCTTAAATTTTTCATACTTTCTAGCTTGAATTAGTGTGATAAATTTAAGACCAATTTTTGCTAATTTTGTTTTTATCTTATACTTCTCAATGTGATTTAGTATATTTGAATAACTTAATTGATTTTGTTTTTATACCATTTTTTATTTCACATGCTTTCCACTTTGTTACATTATTTTCATACTTCTCAACGTGATTTAGTATGATCTTATTTATTTTAATTTTGGTGCCAATTTTTCTCTTAGTTTAAAAACAAACTTTTTACCATTTTGTTTTATCACTCTTTGGTTTTTTATACTTAGTAGTTTTATTGTTATTACACATTTTCCAACCTAAAATAGTGTGTAGTACATTTTTGATTGAATATATTTTACCAAGTCCTTTTTGTCTATTTATTTTTAACCATGCATAAGTCTTACATAATGTTAGAAAAGAAACCATACCTCATATATTTCCCATAGCATATACAACAAATAGATAAATACATGTGCTAGAAAAAAATATATCCAAAGCATCAATAACCAAAACCATAATGACAACACATAATCAGCATCCAAATACCAAAAAGAGTCATCTATATATATCATAAGTTCCAAATAACCATATACAAATCTCCATATCTATGGTTTGGCCCCATCCTACCCATCTCATGGCCTAGCCACACTACCCATAGATGCATCAGTCTAACTCCTCTAAACATAACATTGTAAAGAGGTTGTTTGAGATATTAATCCTGGTACCTACCCCTATAGATGAGCCACCTGAGTATGCACCTATGCCAAATAGGCTAGGGTCACTATATGTGTCACTCTCTCTTTCTCATGTACCTATGTCATATGGGTCAAGTTTACTACATGTGTCACTCTATCCTAGGCCTATGCCTATCCCATTTATGTCATGATCATTATTTCATGGTTCTTTCCTTAGCCAAGGCCTACAATGACTGTGCTTCTTCTATACCCACCTCTACTAGTGGATACATCCCCTCTATGTGCACTCACAACTAACTCATGGACTCTCTAGCTAATGGTACCCTAGGATCCTTTAGTGTAGTGGGGTCATACAACATCAACACCTCATCTAGTATATCATGGAGTGTTCCCCTCACTAGGGACCCCCATCTAGTCTCCTCATCCTCTACCACACCTTCAAAAAATAACAAATAGATAGTATATCATTGATATATCTCAAAATCTATCTATCTTTACTCTATATCCAATAACTTAAAGTAAAATTTAACCATCTCTTATTATATGTTTATGTGTCAGCTACCAGTGTCTCACCATCTACATAATCACCAAGCATGTTCTATCCATCTGCATGACCTCTAAGAACCTCATTTGTAGTTTTCCATCTCAAAAAAAATCCTATAGTCATCACTCATGTCTGTCTAAGCCTATACTTGGATGGTCTCTCTATCATCCAAATCTTCTCTAACTGACCTGTTAGATCATTTGAGATGGTGATATTCAATGATCTCTCCTAATCTTGTTGATTTCATCGACACCATATTCATGATGGTTACTACTCCTCCTACTGTGAAGCTGGTGTTGAGGTCAACATACCCCCATTTTTTGAAAATTGTGACCCTTGAGATATTTTGAAGCATAGCTGTGAAAACATGGCCTATTTTTAACATTATTGGAATTTGAAGATCATCCACTTCTGATAAGATTAACTTACCGAGTTATGTTTTACTTTAATCTTGCCTAAAATTGATAATTATTAGTCTTCATTTCATTAAGTTATAGGTTTCATGGAGTACATGATGATAGATTCATGTTCTAAAAATGCTAGCATAAACCCTTGGTTCAAGTTTGAATTCAAATTTGGTGGGAACAAATTGGTGGGAATATTTAAACTTGTTTTGGACTTAAGCCATATTTTTATGTTAAGGCTTGGTCATATTTTTTTTAACACAACCAAACCTTAGCTTTAAAATACATGCCTTGGTACCTCTTTATTTTTCCCCCTTATGTTTCTTATATCTCTAACATGGTTCAATATTATTTTGGCAGGGGCCTCTTTATTTTCTAACATGGTCCAATTTTATACTAGAAGAATCCCTTTTATACCATGATCCTCTTTGTTCTAGCTCTATCCTAAAGCCTTGACCCTAAGTCCCCATTTTTTTTTATTAGCATGAATGAGACCTTAGTTTTAATGCTTTAGCTAAAGTTTTTTTAACTTTTGAGACTAACATTCATGTTTTCAGGATCCTCTTATGTTTAAATCATCATTTCCTTTATTATTTACTACTTATAATAAAGATTTAATGTTAAGACCCCATTCATATTTATTAATAAAAATGAAACTTTAGTATAAATTACTTATCCTACATCTCTTTCATCTTGGGTCTAATTTAAATATAGTGCATGTTGCAGGATCTGACAATCCACACTACCTCAAAGCCTTTTGATCCAATGGAGCAAGGAAATCTTGAAAAAATTGAGTAATTAGTCTCTAACCAATCATGTTCAAACATTTGAATCACAATCAATGGTTCTCACTTCATCTTAGGCCAAAGATTAGATAGAGTGAGGACATTATTAAAAATTCAAAGCCTCAAAAGCCCTACAGAGTTACCATGTGGAATTCATGGATTCAAAGATTAAAAGTAAAGGGTCCCACATGTCAAAAAGGACCAATCATGAGTAAGATCCTAGATCATGATCAAATAACCGTCACTTCATCATGATTTTTAGTCAAATAGATAAAATTAAGTTCAAGAGCCTGGGAAGCCCCACAAAGATACCAAGTGGCACTCTCACATTGGGACATAGAATTTTGATGAGCTTAAAATTGACATTCATGTGACCATCATTTGACATCTGTGAGGATGTATTTGACATTTGTGTGACCATAAAATTTAATCCCATTAGATATAATAACTTCATGAGCTTAAAATTCATGTTTTATTAACCATCATTTGACATCTATAAGGACATATTTGATTTCTATGAGACTATCGAATTTAATCTAATGAATTATTTTGTCTAGGATCAGGATAAACTCCAAAATATCACTAAAAGGCTCATGAATTGCCTTATAGATGAATGAAATCCATTCAAGGATGTTTAAACACTTGAAATATTTGAACTAAAAATATTGAAATGGTCTCATAGGTTTAAACATTTATAGAAATGGATTTAGTTTAAGCCTATACCCTAAGGTCCCCATTGCATTTTTTTGAATGTCATGAACCTTAGGCTAGAGACTTATACTAAGTCTTATTTTAAAATAATCTTTGTGACATGAAACTTAGCCCAAAGGTTTTTAACTGAAGGTTTTATTTTGTTTATTAATATAATAAATCTCTATGTCAAGATTTGGCACTTGATCCTTATATCATTTTGTTCTAACAACTTAATGTAAGTATTTTAGCCCAAAGTATACATTGTGTTTATTAAACACAGTGTAGACTTTGGCATAAAATATCTATCCATGGCCCATTTGTATAAGTCCATAAGAAATAGGTTTAAATAATTTAGCCTAAAGTTCATTTTGTGTTTAATAAACACAAAATGAACCTTAGCCTAAAATGCTTAAACCTAAGTCCCCACCTAAGCCCTTTGATTTAAAAATTAATGCAAAATGTTTTAACCTAAGTTTGTTTGTGTTTATTATTATGAAATAGACTTAGGTAAAAGTATTTTAGCCTAAGTTATTTTTATGATTATGCACTGACTTAAATCCTATGCATCTTTATAGATCCTATGGCTCACACTTCATCATGAGAGGATGATCCAATTGTGTAAAGATGTCGATGACTTTTCAATGAGGATCTAAGAGCCCATGAGCTCAATACATGGTAAACACATGTTCAAAGTGTGATTGATAAGGATATCAGAGATCAAAAGTCCCATGGAGGTTTTAAGTGGCACAACTACAAGTCTTAGTACCAAAAAGGACCAATTATGAGCAAGGGCCTAGATCATAATCAATGGTCCATGCTAATCCTTTGATATTGATCTAAAAGTGTAAAATAAAAGGGAATTTTTAAATGCCAACACCTAGTGATCTAAAGGAATTTATGAAAGATGTTGCAAAAGGTTCCAGATTGATACCATATAAGCACCACACAAGTAAAAAATGACAAAAGAGAAGATCTGATGTGCCTAAGAAATGAAATGTATAAAGGTAAAGGTTCAAATAAAATCTGAAGCATGTATGATCTAAACTCCAAATGAACTACCAACATAAAATCTTTGAATCCCTAACTTACATAAAAAGACCCTAAGTAAACCCAGTTTATTGTATTAAATTTGAGAGAAGCTTAATTGTGTTTTGAGCACAAAAGAGTTATCATAGAGACCATTTATAATCTAGTTGTGAATGATTTACAAGTGCATAAGCCATGGTATCTCAAAAATAGTAATTGAGAGATGAGATGGAGTTGTACCTATCTATGAATAATAAAGGAAAGATTTTCAAAGATACTGAGCTAGATGTCACAACCCTAAATAGTGGAAATAAGAATTGGTCTGAGCTCTTTTAGACCACAGAGAAGATGAAACCCATAACCAAAGAAGAATAAAGGATTACCATAGTTAATAAGAGATATTATGACCTGGTTATAGTTCAAATGTCTGACCTCTACCATGGTGCTACCAAACCAAAGGTACTTCATTGCATTAACATACTTGCTCTAATTTTATTGATTGTAGAATTGATAATGATTGGACTATCCATGAGGGAGGATCTAGGAAGTGTTCTTACATTAGTCCACTAGCCTTTGAGAGGTATTATAAATTACCAAATCCCCATGTGGATCTACCCATAATAAAGGAAGGGACTAGTAAGAATGACCTGGATACCATCTTCATGCCATGGTTTCTCTAAGGGAACCATTTATTCTAGGATTTTGAAGGAAGGATCCCAATTATCCAGTTTAGGGAAAGAATTAGGGTATTCATGACCGTACTAAATAGAATATTTGGAGCCCCTACAACCACGTATGTGAATAAAATTTAGGTACCTTATGTCTACTTTATGGTAGAGAAAGAGCTCATTCTTCTAATTAGGGATATCATTAGAATCCATGTGGGGAAATAATATACTACCATTATGAGGAAGACAAGCAAATAGTTCTTCATAATGTCTTATTTTCTAGACACCCTGCTAGCTTCCACCAAGTTCCCCAACATCAAAAATTGGTCTCCTAAGGGTAGAACCACCATCTCCCACAACTACTTAAAGCTACACATCTTCAAGTATAGACACCACATGAAATTCATCTATGACTATGTATATCCTGCTTTGGTAGAATCCATTACAAGGTCTCCTATGCCCAGGGTGAAACCTTTGATTAAGAATAATGTGGAGCTAATGAGAGATATCTAGTTTTACCTAGATTACACTGTAATCAAAATTCAAGGAATTCTAACCCAACCCTACAAGTTTCCCATTTATGTTCTTAAAAAACTAGCAGAATAGGAAATTACATCTAGACTCCTTAATGGTGTTGATGGATTCTACAATTAGAAAAGGAAGGGCCTACTCCATCCCTTTATTTTGATAATTGTAATAATAATTTTGAAATATTAGAAGCAAGTGGACACCATGGCTAGGCATAGGGAGTCCTTTGTGTTTCAATTGGATGACCTCAGACATTGGTATCTAAAGAATGTAGTGATCCCACATTTGAATAAAAAATAGCTGCCTAAACTAGTCTACAACCACTAATTGGGTCCTTATGACACCCTCCACATCAAGGCCTATAATTTTGAGGAAGTATTGGCTAGATTATAGAAACCCAACCTCAAGTTGGTGCATAGATTTATTAGTGATGAAAAATAATTAGGGGATATATTTAAAATGCATCTTCTATAGTATCATTTGCTACCTAGACCTTCCAATCCACCTTAGGAATAGCCCCAGATGTAAATACCACTGTCCCCAACACAAATTGTATAAGTTATTAGCAAGGAAAAGTTTGAAGAGAGACTAGGTGAGGGACCTTCATCTTTAGCTCTCCCTCAGAGACCACCAACCCTTGTTGAGCATTTAGATATGATTGCTCTTGAGCCTGATGAAATAGTAGATGATGCTCTAAAGGTCCTTGTTAAAGCATATAGCCGTAAAGAAGAAGAAGCACAGTCTGAAGAAGCTCAGGTTTAAGTAAAGGGAGATAAGAAGTAAGATAAGGAGAAGGAAGTTGTCATAGATCTGGTTTTAGTGGCATAACCAAAGAAGAGAAAAGTAAAATTGGAAATTATCCCTATTGGATAGAAAAAGCCAAATTTGACTCTCACTCATCCCACAAGGGAGATAAATTTATTTAGTGAGGATTAATCTATTAATATACCAATCATACCTAATTATTTTTTCTATGGTAAGCTGTAAAAGAACCCTTTCTTGTCCCATTTATGGGCTCTGACCTAATCCATCAATGTTGATGTGCATGAAAAAATCAAACTATGGATAAGGGCCTTAATGAGAGAACAAGAAGAGAGAATAATAGTAACTAATGTAATTTTAGATGACAACAAGGTGGATGGCCTAGGAGCATTAAGAAACATAAGGGTAGAGGTCCCAGAACCTCCAAAATACATAGAGTCATCCACCACCATGCAATTTAATCTAGAGATAACTAGATTAGAAATGGTAACAATAAGAAAGGCCATGGTAGGGATAGAGGAATTCATGTTCTAAAGGTTGAACCTATTAAAATTTTAACTCCCAGTGAAGGTAAGTATCCTAGTGATCAACCCATCTAAGAGGAAGATATTGAGAGCCTAACAAAGGCCCACTCAGTCCAAGTCAGAGCTGGCATTAGGGGCATGAAATAGAGGATTCACAACTTCGAGAAAGAAAGTGAGAACTTAGAGACCCAAACCATTTTATTGGTGCTTGAGGCCATAAAAAACATGTTTGAAGCATCCTTTTTTAATATGTTTGATTCTTTAAAATCAATAAAGATAAGGCAAGATGCATTGAGCCAACAAAGTGAAGTGGTTAAAGGACTGGTATTAGAGTGGTAGGATGTAGAGGCCAAAATAAGGGATCTTATCATCATACTAATTAATAATAAGATTCCTAAGTTCAAAACCATTAGCCTAGCCCATCAAAATGCTATACTAGGGATAATGGTAGATAAGATCTAGAGCTTAAGTACTTTGCCAATAGGTTTGGAAAGGATTATAAAGGATGATGAAGAGATGATTTCAAAAATTAAGTAGCTCCTTGGCACCATGTTGGAAAATAATACCAATACTATATCCTTGGGGATTATTGATGATGCAAAGTATAAACATAGAGTCATTTTAGTGATGAAGGAAGTAAAGGTCAAAAGCCATGGCAAATCAGGCAGCAATAACAACAAGATTTTAGGCATGATCTTCATTTCTAAATAAAAGATTACATAATCTAGAAGCATAAAATAAGTAATGACAAGGATGATAGAGACTTTTTGGACTTATCAGACCAAGAATATGTCTCCCTTCCAAAGCCAACTATGGACTTGAAGCTTGTCAGAGAACAACATCAAATGGATATGAATCTTCTGAAGGAGTAACAAGGGGACCCTTCGGTAATGGGCCTATGTAGTTAATATTTATTTTTGTAAAAACATTGTAATATGTGAAATAGGAATATTCTTTTGTAAAATTCATATGCTAGTCTATTAGCATATTTTCCTCTAGGTCAGTCTAATGTAGAAAAGTAAATGTATTCTATTACTTTCTAAAGAAGGATAGTTATCCTTATCTTTTATACATTTTATATCTTTTAATTAATTGGTATACTTCCTAATATTTTTATAAAAGGTATGTATTACCATATTGTAAAAGGGAAGGATTTTTTTTTTTTTTTAAATGTATACTTAGTGAAATTAATACATTCAAGGAATTATACAAAGATTGTCCAAATTTGATGTGTCAATTGTTAATATAGCTTCCCTTCAAATGTTAGTTATAATCTTGAATTTGAATAGTTTCTTTGAATTTTGAATTTGCATTTGTGATATAGGGTTGTTAATTTGTGCTTATGCTAGATTAGTTGAAGGATTTTGATTTTTATTCATTTCATTTGTTCTGATTCAAATGTGCTTATGTTATTTGAGTTTAGTAACAATTTTATAGTTCTTGTATAATTCCATATTATCCTTAGAAATTTACCTAGTGTGTAGTGAGATCTAAGCTTTTGTTATTTTACATCATATACTGGTAAATGCAAGTTAAGTTATAATTGAAACTTTTGTCATGATATTTGAGTCAAGGCTCAGTAATCACTTATTTTCTTTCTGCCTTACCCTTCCCTTTTGCTTATTTTTTAACTAGATCATTGTAGCTTAAATTTCATTATAAATATCCATTTAGACTAATCTATAGTTTATGTTTTTATCATAATTCACTATCATTAGCAAAAATACTTATAATTGACACCCCTGGTATGGAAAAGGAGACAAATGATGACAGACTGGTGTTTGTCAATGAGCTAGGGCAGTCATGCCCTGGCTCGTTTATTGTTGTGTCACTGTGAAGGAAGGGAAAGGGTGCTGACTGGTAGTAGGGGGTGGGGTTTTGCAGCTTTGGTTGCTTATTCTATTAAAACATTTTTTATTCTATATTTTGAGCTATAAACTGCACGCAACCCCTAGTCAATCCATCGTGAAGGGGCCGGTGGTGTTGGCTGGAACAGACTCATAGTTGGAGAGAACAATAAGGCAAGTGTAGTCATGGCTAGGAGTATGCCTTCTAAGATTGGTGTTGGTTTCAGTTTTAGTGAAGTGGTGGGCATGAATTTGCTAGGACAAGATATGCGGGGGTATGAGAATGCCCTCTTTTCTCAGAATACAGATGCTAAGGAATTGAATCTACCTGGTGGATCCAAGATCATGAAGGTTAACGAATGTCTTGAGAGATGCAAAGAATGACCAAAATCGGTAATTCCCTTTGAAATGATTTTTGAGGATGTAGAATACTATTATAATCATTCCTTATTTGGTAAGTTCTCAGGTTTAAAGTTCTCCCTTCAATTCCTAGAGAGTTGGGCTTAATGAGTATGGGAACCAAAGGGTGAAATGGAAGTCACGATGCTAGCAAACAAATACTTCATGGTGACATTTATCTACTCAGCTGACTACAATAGGGTCTTTGAAGGAGGGACTTATTTTTATAACTAGGTGGGATTATTTGTAAAACCATGGCATGCAAGCATTAACCCCTTCGAGGAGCTTCCTAATAGAGTGCTAGTGTGGGTGTGGTTGCCTAGATTCCCAATAGAATGTTGCCATGAGTATGTGCTTCATATGTTGGCATCTATGCTTGGAAGACCTATTGGATCTTCTACACAAACCTTGAGTAAGAAGGTGATGACCTTTGCTTATATTTGCATAGAAATTGATTTAAGTAAAACATTTCTAGATGCAGTAGAGATGAGTGCAGGTTCATATTCCTAGGTACAACAACTAGACTATGAGACCCTTCCATTTATATGCCACCTTTGTTATGAATATGGCCATCTGGTGAGAAGATGTCCAAAAGCTAAGCCATTGGAGCAGCAAACTACTGCCTCCCTTTAGTTCCATGCCTAGTACTGATAAAGGGAAGAAGCTTGTAGCAGGGGAGAATAAGGATGCTAAGGGCTTTGTTCAGGTAAAAGCTCAAACCCGTAGTAGAGGATAGAAAAAAACTTTAAGGGAATGACAAGAGGAGGATACATTTAACATGTTTGAGATCCTAGATGAGTTGGGGCAGCAAGTAATTAATCCAGATATGAACAATGCTAATCAACTAGAGTTGGATTTGGAATTGGTGATTGGCACTACCAAGCCTCCATGTGTTATGCAAGATGAATTCGCTATGCCCATGCTCATGGATAGATAGATGGGAGTGCAAGTGGTGGAGGAGACAAATGTAGGTATGGGGTAGGGCATAGAGGAATTAGAGCCTATGATACGGGCCATGGCAGTAGAAGTGGATAAAAGAGGGAAATATACCCCTCATCTGGGCATCCTTCAGAAGGATGGGAAGAAAGGGGATTTGGAGAAAAATGCTAAGATAGGGCATAAAAAGGACCTAGAGAGGATTAAGATGATTGGGGAGAACTTGGTGGAGTTAGGAGCGGTTAAGACCCTAGACACCCATTTCTTGACTCCTCCTAAATGATTTTTATCTCTTGGAATGCAAGGGGCTTAAACAATGGCCCCAAACAAAAAGTTGTTCAAGAATTAGTGCATCGGCATTCTCTAGATGTTCTCTTTTTGTAGGAGACTAAAGTTTTTGTTGATTGTATGATGACTATGGCACCTAAGATATGGAGGCAAGGCCATTGTCAATGCATTGGAGCACAGGGATCCTTAGGGGGTGTGGCATGCTTATGGAACCTGCACAAGATCCAACCTATGTCCTGGATTTCATTTAGATCCTTCTTATCTATGGTTTCTTGGTGCATGGAATTAGGGGAATCTATTATTTTCTCTAATGTCTATGCTCTGACAAATTTCTGAGGCAATTTGGAGGTATGGAACAATATTCATGAGGTGCATAGTTTGTCTCCTTATTTGCCTTGGATTATTGTTGGAGACTTTAATGCCATTCTAGATTTATCATAGAAATGGGGAGGTAATATGAAAATAGAGCCCTCTTCCATTTTTCTTAGAGACAATATCTCAGCCCTTAATCTTGTTGAGATTAAGCCCAACAATGGCCAATTCATGTGGAACAATAGAAGGTTGGGGGACAGTAGTATTGCCAAGCACCTGGACCATTTCATTGTGTCATATTTTTGGGTGGGGGGGTCATGGTCTTCCAGCTCTGAGATACTTGATTGGCAGGGCTCAGATCATTGGCCCATTAAGCTAACTATTTCCTCAGCCAGGACACCTCAAAGACTACCTTTTAAATTCTAGCTCATGTGGCTCAGGGATCCAGACCTGTATGGTTGTGTTTCTAATTGGTGGAGAAGAGGTAGACTAGGATTTAGAATTGCTATGTATAATTTTTCCAAGATCTTACAATTTGTTAAATATTAGCTCAAGCGCTGGAACAGACAATGTTTCAGAAACATTCACCAGGAGAAAAATGTGGCACAAACACATTTGAATGAAGTGACCCAAATGATTAGGGAAGAGGGGTAATCTAAAATTCTGTTAAGAGAGGAGGCTAAAGCTCTTAAATTGGTGGAGGAATGGGAGTTGAGAGAGGAAATCTTCTGGAAGTAGAAAGCATAGAATGTTTGGCTTCAAGAGGGGGATAGGAATACTGCATTTTTCTTCAACTCAATGAAAGCTAGGCAACATGGTAATAATATTTCCTCATTGGTGATGGATATGGGGGAGACCATTCATTCCACCTAGGGTATTTGTAATGAGGTAGAACTGTAATTTGCTTCATTATTTTGAGAGGAAGTGCAGGAGGACTTGGTGGCTAAGACCCAGGTTCTTTCATGTATTCCCTCTTTGGTCTCTATGGAGATGAATGAGCATCTTATGAGTGCCATTTCTATGGAGGAAGTAGAGAGGATAGTTTTCTAGATGCAAAAAGGTAAAGTGCCTCGATCAGATGGATTTATGATTGAATTTTCTCAAGAGTTTTGGGTCGTTGTAAAAGATGATCTATTGGCTATTATTTGTGAATCACAGATGAATAAGTAGATGCTCAGGGCTTTGAATTCAACTTTCTTGGCTCTTATCCCTAAGGGGAGGGAGTTGATTGACTAAGTCAATTTCATCCCATTTCCCTTTGCAATGTGATTTATAAAATTATCTCCAAGATGATTGTAGAAAGATTGAAAAGGTGGCTGACTTTGTTTATTTCTGAAGAGCAAAGTGGATTCATGGAAGGGAGACAAATCTTGGATGGCATTATGGTGGCTACTGAGGTGATTCATTCGATGGAAAATTCAAAAGAAAAGGCCATGTTTATTAAGTTGGATATGAGTAAAGCTTATGATAGAGTCTGGTGGTCCTTCCTTAAAAATGTATTGAGTGTTTTTGGATTTAGTGAGGATTGGATTCACTGGGTCATGAGCTATGTGAATTTGACCTCCTTCTTGATTCTAATTAATGGGGAGAATTCTAATTTATTTGGAGCTTCTCATGGCCTTTAGTAAGGTGATCCCCTCTCCCCTTATCTATTTCTTCTTTAGGTAGAAGGGCTGGGATGGTTGATCAAAAGGAATGTGGAAGGGGGACATATTCAGGGCTGGGAGTGGGGTGGAGGTCTCCCAGCACTGTCTCACCTATAGTTTGTGGATGATGTAGCTTTGATGGGTATGGCAATGGTGAGAGAGGTGTCTAATATGTGCATAGATTTGGAGTTTATCTTGAGGTGTCAAGATAGCTAATTAATGAGGGTAAGTCTTCAATTTATTTTTTCAACACCCCTCTTCCAATTCAATGGAGAATTGCTAATTTATTTAGGTTCCAAATTGGTAGTCTTCCTCTACTTTATCTTGGCATTCCCATCTTGACTGGGAGATAATCTAGGGAAAAGTGGTAGGGCCTTCTGGACAATTTTTGTGCTAAGGTTAATCATTAGACTCATCATTGGTTGTCCTTTGTTGGTAGGGTTCAGCTACTTCAATTGATTATGCAGGCACTCCCTATATAAAAGTGCATGGTTCAGGTAGCACCAGTGTGTTTTATGAGAGAGCTTGATTCCTTGGCAAGGAAATTTCTTTGGGCAAGCAATTTAGTAGTGACTAAATGGAGTCTCATTAAATGGGAGACAGTTTGTAGTCCAAAAAGGTTGGGAGGTCTTGGATTAAGATAGTCACTATTCTCTAGTATGACTTTGGCTGTGAAACTGTATTAGAGATGGTGTGTTGAACCAGACTAGTTGTGGAATAGAATCTTATCCCATAAGTATTTGATAGGCATTCCTTAGAGTGATACTCCTTGGTATAGTTTGATAGGGAAGGGGTCAGCGATCTGGTCTACGCTTAAGAAAGGGGTTGTGCTCATTAAGCATGGTTTGTTCTGGATATGTAAAGATGGGATGGAGGCTCAATTTTGGTAGGACTCTTAGGATGGCTTTCCACCCCTAGAAAATCAATATCCTTAGTTAAATATATTATCACAAAGATTTGGTGAAGTCGGTTGGTTGAGGGTGGGTGATTGCAAGTTTTCCTATTAAGGGCAGGTGATCACAGTGAGGTGGAAATTACCAGAGGAATGGCTAATTATGGGATTGGAAGTGGAGTGTACTAAACTCTAATCCATTCTTACTGGATGCAATTGTAGTACCCTTTTGGAAAGGGATGTTCTAGCATGGGCCCCTTATTCAAAGGGTTCTTACACAGTGTCTTTAGGTTACCGGCATTGATCTCTTAATAACTAGATGGCAGGAGGGAATTTCCTTAGTGGAAAAAAGTATGGAATAGTTTTTCTTGGCTAAAGTGTAACTATTTCACTTAAACCTTGGCCTGGAATAAATACTTGATGTGGGATAATATTTGGAAGAGGGGATTTGCTAGCCCTTCGAGGTGTGCCTTATACTACAGTGAGGAGGAGGATTCTCAACATTTATTCTTTTGATGCCCCTTCTCAATGCAACTATGGCATTTTTGGTGGGCAACATGGAAATGTCAATGTGTCCATGCATCCTCCTTGGTAGATTTTTGGGTGAGATTGGGTAGACCACCCTCACAAGCTTCATTTTTGCAAGAGGTATGGTATGCTGGTCCTATTTTCCTTTTATGGCAAGTCTGGCTTGAAAGAAATCGTAGGATTTTTGTGGAGAAAATTTGGGAATTCAGTAGGTTTGGATTAGAATATTGGGCATGGTCAAAGAAACCATTGGGGTTAAGAGTGAGATTACCCTGCCACTGGCTAAGAGTGATGCTGAGATTGTGGAGAGGTTGGGTGTTCAGGGAGTTTCTCTAATCTTAGCATGTGTCAGGAGAGGTAGATAGGTGAAACAGAGAGTGCAAAGGATGGGAAAATGGACTCCACCTCCTGATAGTTTTTTGAAACTTAATACAGATGGGTCATCCCATGGGAATACTAGCTCAACTGGGATTGGTGGGCTCAACAAGGATTCTACTAGTTTGGTGGTTTTGATTTTTGTGGGTAATAAAGGACTGTAGACAGTCAATCGAATGGAAGGTTGTGTGATTTTACATGCTTTAAGGAGAGCTTGTGATTTAGGGTGGAGGAAAGTGATTTGTGAGGCTGATTCTCAAGTTTTGGTTAATTTGCTTCTTGATAAGAAGACCTCTGATGTGTGTTAGCAGCTATCATTGATTGTTCAATAGATTCTTTAGGTCAGTTCTTGTATGGATTCTATGATTTTTGCCCATATTCGTAGAGAATGGAACAGGGTGGCCGATTGCCTGGCTAAATGGGGATCAGAAGAATTTGAAGGCCAAAAGTTTGATGGGTGGGAGTAAATTCCCTATGCACTTTTTCAAAATTTGGAAATGATAATTGTGGAGGATGAGATTGGCATTGGAGCATAATTTTATTGTCCTTGTGGTTTTTAGCAGTTTTGTAGATTCTTGAGGTGTTGGCCTCGGGCTATTTTGTACTTTGGTATTCTTGGTTTTAATAAAGTTTTTACCCCTCTTTTTTCAAAAAAAAAATATTTATAATTTACAAATAATTGGACCATGATGGCTCCCAACCATCTATTATAAATTTTTTGAAACATATAAACATTGCTCTACCACTATTTCACCACAGGTGACATCAATTTGCCATAACCTAATACTCATGCTCTCAATTAATATAATTATAAAATTAGGAGTGTTCTTAAATACTAAGAACCCATGTGATACATTTACAGTCATCAATAGGAGATCATTTTGTTGGTGCTAGAAGGAGGGCAATTCTTTGAGAATTAATTAGATCTTTGATAGTCTTAGTATCTTTTGATCTAAGATTTATGCTATCTTTGCATTTTTGAGTAATTATTTATGTAGAAGTGTAAATATCATTGATGTTTTTAGTCTTTGACTTATTTTTTATACTTCCTTAGACAAAGAACACAGTTATTTGAGGTTTAATGCTTGTTTTGGTAAGTTTGGCTTAAGACTTGAGAATCCATTGTATCTGAGATTAAGATAGCTTTTTTTGATTAAAGGTTGGTATATCTTTCATATATCTAAGTTTATTTGATCTTAGACTTATAAATATAGATCATATTTACATAATTGGACACATCTTTGAGCTAGTTTAGTAAAAAAACTCACATCCTTTACTATTCTTTACACAATCTTTACAAAATGAGCTTAATGTACAAGTTTAATCCTTTTTATTTATAAATATTAACTCGATAAATAATATTTAAAATAGGATATTCAATATTCAAGATGGAATTTCCAAGGGTTTGAACCAGATTACACTCAGAGATAAGGGAACCTTTGCTTGAACTTGAGGTTCATAGAAGAGCTAGGAATGACAAAGGTAGATGTAAGAGATCTAAATCTTTTCTAACTTCAACTATTTAAGGTACCTTTGCCTTTGACCTTTATCTAGGTATGTCTTAGTTAGGAGACTCTTCAATCAATATACCAGGTGTGGTACATGATCTCCCACATAACCCTGAAAAGTATTTGCCTACAGTTAGTCCAACTAGTATAGTGACTGTTGAAGAGAAAATTAAATATTTTAAATCTACTTTAAGTTTGCTATAAAAAATTCATGAGTATTTAGCATGTATTTTATTCCCCTTTAATTTTAAATATGCTACCTATGAATGGTTTTTGAATTTACTTGATAATTATTTTACTAGTCGGGATGGGTTTACTAATGTTTTCATAGACTAGTTTGGTAAGATTATTAGTCCATGTGTCATTTATTACCAATTCACCACCATTAGAAGGGATGCAAGTGACCCCATAAGGTCCTTTAATGCTAGGTTTCAAAAAATGTATAGCAAACCATATAACCTTATAAACTGGATGATGTTTTAGCTCTAGAGATTTATAAAGATGTAGTGGATTCCATGACTTTTGTATTCTTGAAAAGGTCTATTCCAGTTATAACTTCATTAGCTAGGGATTATTCTGAATTAGTGATCATAATGATCAAATGTAACCCCAAGGATAAATGGCCTATTATGTTCCAAATATCAACCCACATATGCTCATTCTAAACATCTTCCCCAATAATAACTAGAATATTTCATCCTTGAACCAACTCCCAAATCTAAATGAATTTCCCTTTAGTCATGTTGATATTAATCAGAACTTAGGATTCTTGAGTCATCCTACTAATTATTTAAATGAAAATGATTAAAGAGATTTATTACCAATTACTAGTACTAACAATAACTAGGCACATAATTTTGAAACCCCCAAGAATGAGAATGAGTCTATCTTGAAAATGGTCCAAAAATTAAGCACTAATTTCTTTCAATTATAGAAACAAATAGGCAATACTAGATTAAAAAAATAGTAGTAACTTCTCATTTTGAAGGTTTAATATGCCAAAAAATGGATTTTAGAATGGTATTTTTCACAATAAAAAGGCTAATGAACCATCTTCTAGCACTAAGACTATGGACATTAATCTTACTAACATTGCTTTGCCTGATTATTATAGAGTGCATTGTATATCCAAGCATGGTGAGATTGACTGTATAGAGTTTTGAAAATCTTTTGAAGATTTCCAATAGGATTTGGATACATTTGAAGTGGTCCCTAATAAGGATAGTGGTGTAGGTACTTCTAGATCTAAATCACCTGATCAATCCTTTATGGTGGAGACCCTTGATTTTCCATTTTAAAAGGAGAATGAACCTAATGACATCCCTGTGGAGATATAGGCCTTCCAAAAATTCTTGAAGAAGACTTATCCCTTGAGGAATAGAGAGTAGAGGAATCCCTTGACTACCTCAATACCTCCAAATAACTTTGGAACTCCTCATGATGCTTATTTAAGTAATAATCTAGAGCCACCTAAAGGGAGTACCTATAGGCCCAGCATTGATATTCTTAGTTTTTCTAATAAAATTGGATATAATATTTTTGAAAATATGAAGAAGATAAAGGTTAACATCACTTTACTTGAACTAATATAGATTATAGAACAAAGTGACCTCTTACTGGAATCATTGTCAAAGAAGTCCAAAAACTTGCCCAAGGCTCACCATGCTAATGTGACTATGCACAAATCTAAGGTAGAGTCTCCTCCTTTCCTATTCACTATTAGGATTTTTGGTAATAATTTGCATAATTACTTATTAGATTCTAGATAATCTACTAATATCATGCCATTAGGTATTTGTAAACAACTTGGTTTGAATCCAATTAAGTTTGATAGAGTTATAACTTAGACAAATCTAGAGTCAATGTAGGTGGGGAACTTATAAATGTTCATATGCAATTGGCTTCTGAGCTTATAGTGAAGTAGTTTATTGATATTCAATTTGTTTATGTTCTTGATGTTTATGGGATCTTATTAATAATGGATTGGACCAAAGCTATAAATGGCTACTTGTCCATATATTTCTCACATTTGTGGTTGCCTTGGAAGGGGGTGCCAAACTAGATTAGGGTTGAGAAAGAGCCAAGGATGAAGCATATGATCATTGAGTATAATGATAGCAATGAGGGGGTCAACATAATTAACTTAGACATATGGATTCTTACCCTAGAGACTGATAAGGTATGTGATCCCAAAAGTATTCATGTTATTCCTAGGTTGTGGAAGCTATATTTTGATGGTGCTAGGTGTAAGGTTGGATCTAGAGTTGGTTTTGTCCTAACTAATCCTAGTGGTAAGAAATATCATGCATCTTATTGGATATAATTCCATTATACTAAAAATCTTACTAAATATGAGGCACTTATCCCAAGTTTGTAATTTTCTATAAAGAATAAGGTTAAAGAACTACTAGTCTATGGTGACTCAGAACTAGTGGTAAACCAAGTGAGAAGCAAATATCAATGTAAACTCTCATACATTAAGAGGTATAAGTTTAGGTTTTGGTATCTCATTGAGTCTTTTAATTCTTTTAGCTTTATGTCCATCCCAAGAGAGGAGAACCAAGCTACTAATGAGTTGGCATCTACTATAGCCAATCTCATACCCAACCAAGACTCCCCAAACTTTATCATTGAGATGATATCTTGTACTTTAGTTCCTGATAATGTGATCCATTTTTAAGTCTTTAGTGATGATCAATAGATATTATATTTCATGACTAATTATAAAGCATTTGAGGCTTAGATTATTGATGATACTGATGAAAATGTACTTAGGGAAGACAAATTTTATGGTAAATTCATTCACCTAAATGACAATAAAATTCCCAAAGGCATGATTCCCTTAGAGATATTATTTGACCAAGATAAACTAGCTAAGGTTTATAAGATTTCTAAGGTAAATGTGAAGGACTACAATGCAATGGATCTTGGCCCCCAAGATCAACCCCAACTAGTTAGCATGGGAAATACCTGCACTAATATTGAGAACAAGGCTAAAGAACTGCTAACACAGTATAAGGATGTCATAGGATAGTCCTATAATGACTTAAAGATTTTTTATCCAAGGGTCATCACCCATACTATACCCCTTAAAGAAATTTTTAAGCCCTTTACACAAAATCAAAGACATGTGAATCCTATTATAGAACCCATGATCTTTAAAGAGGTCAAGAGATTACTTGATGCTAGAATTTTGTTTCCCATCAAACACTCTACCTAGGTGGTTAATTTGGTGCCAGTTAAGAAGAAGAATGGTGAGATTAGAATATGCATTTAATTTAATAATTTAAACAAAGTATCTAAAAAGGATAACTATCCTCTTCCTTTTCTTGATCAAGTTATTCAAGTTGTTTTAGGTTCAGCTATGATGTCTTTCTTTGATAGTTTTTCATGTTATAACCAAGTGTTGGTTGACAAAGAAGATAAGATGAAAATATCCTTCACAACCAAGTGGGGAACCTTTGCCTATAAGAGAATTCCCTTTGGGATAATAAATCTAGGAGTTTCTTTTCAAAAGGGCATGGACCATGCCTTCTAGTGTCTAATAGGTAAGTGCATCATTATATATATGCATGATCTAACATTTTTTTCTAAAAATAGGTAAGATCACTTTATGCACTTACATCAAGATTTTGAGATATTCAAAAGGTATGTAATTTCCTTACACCCCCAAAAAACTATCTTTTGTGTTATTTAAGGAAAATTGTTGGGTCCTATCATAACTAAGTATGGGATCTCTATAGATCATGAAAGAGTAGAGGCCATATCTAAAATAGAGCCTCCAAATAATATAAAAGAGCTAAAATCCTTTTTTGATAAGATAAAATTTGTAAGAAAGTTCATTTTTGGCTTTGTAGAAATTATCAAGCCATTAAATGAGATATTGAAGAAGCATTCCTAGGTCTCATGGAATGAAGAATCCAAGAAGGCATTCAATGACATCAAGTAAGCAATTATCCAAGATCTAGTCTTGATAAGTATTAACTTTTCAAAGGACTTTTATCTCTATTCTTTTGCATCTGACCATACTATGGCTATAGTTTTAACTTAAAATTTTGATGGATGTGATCACCTAATAGATTTTATGATTACTAACTTCAATAATGTTTAGTTGAATTATTCATTGATTAATAAATAAGCAAATGCATTAGTTAAGGTAGTAAAGAAATTTAGTCATTACATCCTTAGAAATAAGGTGCATGCTATTCTAACTAATATTGCTGCCAAACTCATGTTAAGATAGAATGAGTTGGGATAATGTATAGGTAAATGGATGTTAGTTTTTTAGTAATATGACATAGAAATGAAAATGGAAAAACTAGTAAGGTGCCAAGGTCTGATCCAAATGATTGTTAATACTAGCCCTAGGTTAAGCATTATGCAGTAGATTAGTAGAAATTTCAAGATAATGAGTGGTATGATTACATAATTCATTTAATAATTAATCATACCTATCCTATAAGACTAAAAAAGTAGCAAAAGATGGATCTAAGACTCAAATCAACCCATTATCTAATCAAAAATAGGATTTTATATAGGAAAAAACTTTGAAGGGGTCTACCTGAAGTATGTCTCAAAAGAAGAAGTTATCCATATCATGAACACTTTTCATGAAAAGTTTGGCAATGAACACCCATAAGGGAAGACAATTAAACACAAGATTCTCAAATTTGGTTACTATTGGCCAAATATTTTCAAGGATGCCCATAAGCATGTGAGGAAATGCCACTCTTGCCAAATCTTTAACACCAAGGAGCCTAAGGCAATAATGACTTTGTAACCAGTTTTAGTTGACAAACCTTTACACAATGGGGATTAGACTTTGTGAGGGTGATTAACCCTAATTCATTTGAAGGTCACAAATTCATTCTGACTACCATAGATTATTACACAAGGTGGGTTAAAGATATAACCACTAAACAATTCAAGGTGGAAGAAGTGATCAGTTTCCTAGAAGAGAATGTTTGTACTAGGTTTAGAACTCTAATCTCTCTAGTGTGTGATAATGGGTTTGAATTTACATCCATAGAGATGACGAAATGGGCTTATGATAACATAATTTGTCTAAAGTTTCCATCCAACCATTATCCCTAAAGAAATGGAATCTCTAAATCTACCAATAAGAACTTAATGAAATTAATCAAGAAGTCTATTACAAATAAGCCCAGAACTTGACACAAGCTAATCAAGTATGCATTATGGGAAAATAGGATAAGTATTAAACAAGCCTTGAGGGAATCACATTTTATACTGGTATATGTCAAAGATCCCATCTTCCTATCACTCTCAAGGTACCCACGTATAAATTAATGCAAGAGTATATGGAAGAGGGCCAGGAGCTTACAAATTTGAGATTTCTAGACATCATTCAGATGAAAGATGTAAGGGAGAAAGCTTTTATTGATGTTTGAACAAGGGGACCTAGTTTTCCTTTGGGACAAAGCATCTAAGCCTAAGGGTAAGCATGGAAAATTTAGAGCTTTATGGATTGGTCCATATCATAATGTAGACACATTGGGAAACAACACCTTTAAGCTCAAAGATATACAAGGAGAAGAGTTCACATTGCCCACCAATGGGTATTACCTCAAGCATTAATTCTCTATTTCTCCTTCTGAGGTATTTATGGAGTAAACTATAAGATGTTTAGGTTTAGTGTAGGTAGGCTAGTTAGTTTCTTTTCATTCATTTCCTTCTTGTCCCTTGTTTGTATATAAGCATGCATATATTTGTTAGCTTTTCTTGTTTTTTTGTTGTGTGTTTGTTTCTTGTTTCTTTGTTCCTAGATTCTAATAATCCCCTTTAGACAACCCTAAGCTCAAAGTCTATTTAGTTTTCTTGAAACCCCAAAAATCCAAGAATGTGGGTATGAACCTAATATATATGTTGACCATAGATCTGAAATATGAGCCAAATGTTGTGGTTTGAATAAATTGGTAAGGACTGATGAGTAGGTTAACTATTTTATGATAACTTAAACATTGTCTTGACCTAAATTTGGTTTTAAGAATATTTTCACTTGTAGGATGAAAGATTAAATTATTGAATCATAGTCATGCTTGCACTTAACAAACATCCTAGACTGGAACAATAGTTGTAGCCATAGGTGATTTTTTAATGATCAAACACTTAACCAAATCCTTAAACTTGGCTACCCTAGTTCTCAACCTTGCTATAATCATAAAATATCTAAAAAATATAAAAATAAAGAATTCAATGTAAAATAAAAATCTCTTCAAGCATAGGTGATTCTAGTAATCTCCACGGAGGCTATGGATGCCTAGTTGGTATTATATTAAGGCCTTCAGTGGAGCCAAAGGTATCTTTATTGGGGTTATGGATTCTTGGTTGGTAGTAGAGTAATTTCTAAGCCTTCCCTAAACTAGAAGCATGGATCTTAATGAATATCTAAGTATTCTCTAAGTTAGTGTTAATGATTAAAGATATGGAATGTAGAATTTATCCCCTCAATCCCATAGCAAAAAGTAAGTGGAATCAAATCAAACACACAATATGACTATCTTAATGTTTGACCCCAATTATGTAAGTGTAAGTTTTGTTTCAACCATAAACAGATATAGATAATGGCATAGATAAAATGGAGTGGATGACTTGGTTGTTTGTCTAAACTAGAGTCTCTAGGTTCTAACATATTTCTATGTTTCTCTTTAAAGTCACCATTTTTTGAGGTCAACATACCCCCATTTTTTGAAAATTAGGACCCTTGAGATATTTTGAAGCTTAGCCCTAAAAGCATGGCCTATTTTGAACATTATTGGAATTTCAATATCATCCACTTTTGATAAAATTAGCATATTGGGTTATGTTTTAATTTAAGCTTGCCTAACATTGCTAATGATTGGTATTCATGTCATTAAGTTATAGGTTTCATGGAGTACTTGATGATGGATTCATGTTATAAAAATGTTGGCATAAACCCTTGGTTCAAGTTTGAATTTGAATTTGGTAAGAATAAATTGGTGGGAATATTTAAACTTATTTTGGACTTAAGCCATATTTTTATGTTAATGCTTGGTCATATTTTTTTTAACATAACCAAACCTTAGCCCAAAAATATATACCTTGGTCCCTATTTATTTTTTCCCCTTATGTTTCCTATATCTCTAACATGGTTCAATATTATGTTGGTAGGGTCCTCTTTATTTTCTAATGTGGTCTAGTTTTATGCTAGCAGAATCCCTTTTATAGCATGATCCTCTTTGTTATAGTTCTAGCCTAAAACCTTGACCCTAAGGCCCCATTCATGTTTATTAATATGAATGAGACCTTAATCTTAATGCTTTAGCCTTGGTTTTTTAATCTCTTGAGCCTAACATTCATTTTTGCAGGATCCTCTTATGTTTAAAACATGGTTCCCTTTATTATTTCCTACTTATCATAAAGCTTTAATGGTAAGACCACATTTGTATTTATTAATATGAATGAAAACTTCATATAAATGCCTTAGCCTAAGTTTATTTCATCTTGAGTCTAACTTAAATATCATGCATGTTACAAAATCTAAGGATTTGCAGTACCTCATGGCCTTTTGATCTAACAGAACAAGAAAATCTTGATAAAACTAAGCAATTGGTCCTTCAACCAATCATGTTCAAACTCTCAGATCATGATCAATGGTTCTCGCTTCATCTTAGGTCAAAGATCAAATAAAGCAAGGACATTATTGAAAAGTCAAAGCCTTAGAAGGCTCATGGAGTTGCCATACAACATTCATACATTTCAAGATTAAAAGCAAAAGGTCGTGCATGTCAAAAATGACAAATCATGAGCAAGCTCCCAAATCATGATCATATGGCCCTCACTTCATCATGATTTTCAATCAAATGGAGAGAATTAGGTTCAAGATCTTGGGAATCTCTATAGAGCCACCAAGTAGTACTCTCACATTAGGACACATGAGTTTGACATGCTTAAAATTGACATTTGTGTGACCATCATTTGACATCTATGAAGATGTATTTGATGTCCATGCAAACATCAATTTTAATCCCATTAGAGCCAAGAACTTCACAAGCTTAAAATTGATGTTTTCATGACCATCATTTAATGTTCATGAGGACATATTTGACGTCTGTGAGATCATCGAATTTAAGCTAATGAATTATTTTGTTTAGGATCAAGATAAACTTTAAAATATCACTAAAAGGCTCATGAATTGCCTTGAAGATGAATGGAATCCCTTAGAGGATGTTTAAACACTTAAAATATTTGAAATTTAAATATTGAAATAGTCTCATAGGTCTAATTCAGTCTAAGCATATACCCTAAGGTCCCTATTGCATTTGTTTGAATGCCATGAACCTTAGGCTAGATAATTATACTAAGTCTTATTATAAAATAATCTTTGTGACATGAAACTTAACCCAAAGGTTTTTAAATGAAGGTTTTATTATGTTTATTAATATGATAAATCTCTATGTCAAGATTTGGCACTTGATCCTTATATCATTTTGACCCCTCTAGACATGTTCTAAGATCTTAACATAAGTATTTTATCCCAAAGTATATGTTGTGTTTATTAAACATAGCATAGAATTTATCCTAAAATATCTAGCAATGGCCTCTTTGTATAAATCTAGAAAACTTAGGTTTAAACACTTTAGCCTAAAGTTGATTTTATACTTAATAAACACAAAATGAATCTTAGTCTAACATTCTTAAACCTAAGTCCCCACCTAAGCCCTTTGATTTAAAACTTTGAATAAAATGTTTTAACCTAAGTCTATTTATGTTCATTAATATGAAATAGACTTAGATAAAATCATTTTAGCCTAAGTTCTTTTTATGATTATACACTGAATTAAAGCTCATGCATCTTTATAGATCTTAAAACTCACACTTCATCATGGGAGGATGATCCAATGGTGAGAAGGTGTTGATGAATTTAAATGAGGCTCTAAGATCTTATAGGCTTGACTCATGGCAAACACACGTTTGAAGTGTGACAGACAAGGATACCAGAGCTTGGAAGGCCCACAGAAGTGCCAAGTGGCACAACCATGGGGCTCAGTACGAAAAAGGACCAATTATGAATAAGGGCCTAAATCATGATAAAAAATCATGCTAATACTTCAATTTTGATCCAATGGTGTGAAACAAAATGTCATTTTTGAATACCAACAACTAGTACTCTAAAGGCACTTATGAAAAATTCAATGAAAGGTTCTAGATTGATGCCACATAAGTAAAAAATGAAAAAAGAGAAGATATTGTGTGCTTAAAAATTCAAACATATAAATATAAAGGTCCAAATCAAATTCAAAGCATGTATGAGCCAAACTCCAAACTAGCTACCACCATTAAAGCTTTAAAGCCATAACTTACATAAAAAGACCCTAAGGAAACCCAATTGACTATAGAAATTTTGAGAAAATATTAATTAGGTTTTTAGCACAAAATATCTATTATATAGACCATTTACAATCTATTTGTGAATGATTTCTAAGTGTAGAAGCCATGGCAGCTCACAGACAATAATTCAGAGATGAGATGGAGTTGTACCTATCTACAAACAACAAAGGAAGGATTTTCAAAGATACTAAGCTAGATGTTGTAACCCTGAACAATGGTAATAATAATTGGTCTGAGCTTTTTTGGACCATAGAGGAGATGAAACCCATCACTAAATAAGAATAAAGGATTGCCATAGTTAATAGGAGATACTATGACCTAGTCACAGTTTAAATGGTCAACCTCCACCATGTTGCAACCAAACCAGAGGTACTTCGTTGAATTAATATCCTTTCTCCATTTATTATTTATTTTAGAATTGATAATTATTGGATTATCCATGAGGGAATATCTAAGAGGGTTGCTTACATTTCCCCACTAGACTACAAATAACAAAGGAAGGATTTTCAAAGATATTAAGCTAGATGTTGTAACCCTGAACAATGGTAATAATAATTGGTCTGAGCTTTTCTAGACCATAGAGGAGATGAAACCCATCACTAAGTAAGAATAAAGGATTGACATAGTTAACAGGAGATACTATGACCTAGTCACAGTTTAAATGATCAACCTCCACCATGTTGCTACCAAACCAGAGGTACTTCATTGAATTAATATCCTTTCTCCATTTATTATTGATCTTAGAATTTATAATGATTGGATTATCCATGAGGGAATTTCTAAGAGGGTTTCTTACATTTCCCCACTAGACTTTTAGAGGTATTATAAATTTCAAAAGCCCCATGTGGATTTACCCACAATAAAGGAATGGCCAAGTAAGAATGATTTAGATACCATCCTTAGGCCATGGTTGCTCCAAGGTAACCATGTATTCTAGGACTTTGAGGGAAAGATCCAAATTTTCCAATTTAGGAAAATAACTAGGGTAATCATGACCCTACTAAATAGAATATCTAGAGCCCCTCCAACCACATATGTGAATAAAAACTAAGTGTATTATATCTACTTTATGGCAGAGAAAGAACTCATTCCTCTAATTGGGGATATGATTAGTGTCCATGTGGTAAAATAATATACTGCCATTAATAAGAAGAAAATAAAATAGTTCTTCATAATGTCTTATTTGTTAGACACCCTACTAGCTTCCACCAAGGTACCCAACATCAAAAATTGGTCTTCTGAGGGCAAAACCACCATCTCCCACCACTGCTCAAAGTTACACATCTTCTAGTATAGACACCACATGAAATTCATCTGTGATTATGTCTATCCTAATTTGGTAAAAGCCATTATAGGTTCTCCTATGATTATGGTGAGCCCTTTGATTAAGAAGTATGTGGAGCTCATGGGAGATATCTTGTTTTACCTAGATTGCATTGTAATCAGAATTAAGTGAATTCTAACCCAACCCTATAGGTGGCCCATTTATGTTCCTAAGAAACTAGTAGAATAGGAAATTACATCCCAAATGTTTAATGGTTTTGATGGATTTTTAAAAAAGAAAAGGAAGGGACTCCTCCATCCCTTTCCTTTGATAATTAGAAGAATATTTTTTCAATATTGGAAGAAAGTGGACACCATGGTCAAGCATAGGGAGTCCTTTGTGTTTCAATTAAAAGACCTCAGACATTGGGATCCTAAGAATGTAGTGGGCTCACATTTAAAGAATAAATATCTTCTAAATCTAATCTATGAGCACCAACTGGGTCCTTCTGACACCCTTCACATCAAGACCCATAAGTTTGAAGAAGTATTAGATAGATTCTAGAAAACCAACCTCAAGCCAGTGAACAAATTAACTAGTGATGAAAAACCACTAGGGGAGATATGGAAATTGCATCCTCTACAATATTATTTGATGTCTAGACCTTTTATACCACCTCAATAATAACCCCAAATGGAAATATCATAGCCCCCAACACAAATTATACAAGGTACTAGAAACGAAAAGTTAGAGGAGAGACTTGGTGAGGGAACTTCATCTTTAGCTCTCCCTCAAAGACCACCATCCCCAATTGAGCACTTGGATATGATTACCTTTAAGCCTAGTGAAATAGTAGAGGATGCCCTCAATGTCCTTGATGAATCATATGGTTTTGAGGAAGAAGAATCATAGGCTGAATAATATAAGTTCCAAGTAGAGGGAATTGAGCAAGAAGATAAGGGGAAGGAAGTTGCCCTAGATCTGGTCCTAGTGGCACAACCAAAGAAGAGAAATGTAGAACTAGAAATTATCCTTATAAGATAGAAAATGCCAAAGTTAACTCTCACTAATCCCACAAGTGAGATCAATTTATTTAGTGAGGATTACCCCATTCATGGATCAATCATACATAATTGGTTTGTCTATGGGAAGTTGTAAAAGATCCCTAGTCTCATTTATGGGCTCTGACCCAATCCATCAATGTTGATGTGCATGAAGAAATCAAACCAATGATAAGGGCCTTAATAAGAGAAAAAGAAGAGACAATAATATTAAATACTATAGGGCCAGATGAAAAGAAGGTGGATGCTCTAGGAGCATCAAACAACACAAGGGTAAATGTCCCGAAACCTTTAAAATACATAGAGTTATCTACCATCATGTAGTTTAATCCAAAGAAAACTAGGTTAGAAAGGGTAATAAAAAGAAAGGACATGGGGGAGACAAAGGAATTCAAATTCCAAAAGGTTGATCCTTTTATAGGATTAACTCTAGTTAAAGGGTAGTAACTCAATAAACAACCCATCCATGAGGAAGATATTGAGAGCCTAACAAAAGCCCACTAGCCCAAGTTAGAGCTGGCATCAGGGGCATGAAATAGAGTAGTAACAACATTGAGAAAGAAAAGGAGAACATAGATACCCAAGTCATTTTATCAATGCTTGAGGCCATAATAAACATATTTGAAGCATCCTTTTTTTAATATGTTTTATTATTTAAAATCAATAAAGTTGAGGCAAGATGCATTGAGCTAACAAAGTGAAGTATCTAAAGGATTAGTAACATAGTGGTAGGATGTAGAGGCCAAAATAATGGATCTTATCAACATACTAATTAGGAATAAGATTCCTACGTTCAAAATGATTAGCCTAGCCCATTTAAATGCTATACTAGGGATAATGGTAGATAAGATCCAGAGCTTAAGTTCTTGGTCAACAGGTTTGGATAGGCTTCTAAAGGATGATGAAGAGATTATTGACATAATTAAGTATCTCCTTAGCACTATGTTCACAAATCCTATAAAGACCAAAACGCTAGGGATTATTTATAATGTAGAGTATAATCATAGATTCAATTTAGTGATGAAGTAAAGAGCAAAAGCTAGGGAAAATTAGGCAATGACAATAATAGGATTTTGGGCATGATCTTCACTACTGAAGAAAAGGTTGTAGAATCTAGAAGCATCAAAGAAGCAATGGCAAGGGATGACAAAGACTTTGAGGACTTATCAAACCCATAAGATGTCTCCCTCCTAAAGCTAGTTGTGGACTTGGAACTTGTTAGAGAATAACATCAAAGGGCGATGGAACTTCTATAGGAGCAACAAGGGGACCCTTTGGTAATGGGCCCACCTATATAATATTCCTTTTTGTAAAAACATTGTAATGTTTGAAATAGGAATATTATTTTTTAAAATGCATATGATAGTCTATTAGCATATTTGCCTTTAGGTCAGTCTAATGTAGAAAAGCAAATGTATTTTAGAACTTTTTGAAGAAAGACATATGTCCTTATCTTTTGCACATTTTGTATCTTGTAACTGATCATTATACTTCTTGATATTTCTATAAAAGGCATGTATTAACATCTTGTAAAATGGAGGGATATTTTTGAAAAAAAAATATATACTTAGAGCAATTAATATAGTCAAGAAATTTTATAAAAATTGTCAAAATTTGATGTGCGAATTTTTAATATATCTTATTCTCAATTACTGGTTCTAAGCTTGAATTTGAATAGTTTCTTTGAATTTTGAATTTGTATTTATGATGCAAGGTTTCTATTTTGTGCTTATGTTAGATTAGTTGAAGGATATTGACTTTACTTCATTTCATTTGTTCTATTTTTAGATGTGTTTATGTTATTTGAGTTTAGTAACAATTCTTTAAATTGAAATCTATTTCTTACTTGTTTAATTCCATATTCCTTAGAAATTTGCTTGGTGTGTCGTGAGATCTAAAATTTTGCTATTTTGCATCATATACTAGTAAATGTAGGTTCAATTGTAATTAAAAAAAATTCACGATATTTGAGTCAAAGATCAGTAATCACCTGTTTTATTTCTACCTTACCCTTCCCTTTTGATTCTTTTTTAACTAGAACACTATAACCTAGATTTCATTATAAATATCCATTTAGATTAATTTGTAGTTTAAGTTTTGATCATAATTCACTAGAATCAAGAATATACTTATAATTTATAAATAATTGGACCATGATGGCTCCTAACCATCAATTATTATAAATTTTGTGGAACATATAAACATTATTCTTTCACTATTTCACCACAGGTGACATCAAGTTGCCATAACCTACTACTCATGCTCTTAACTCTTAGAATTCTAAAATGAGAAGTGTTTTTAAACATTAAAAACCCATGTGACACATTTAGATGCATCAAAATCTGGTGGTGGTACTTATGGTAATCCTACCTCTACATACATCTCCTCTTACTCTGTTTCCTATTGTGTTCAACCAGTATATGGTCTCTCATGATGTGGCTTGAGTGTCAACCTCACAATTGGTGGCCCTAATCCTCCATTCCCTTGTGACTCTTACACATGATGGACCCAAAATATGGTCATCACTATATGTTTTTTTGGGTGACACAATCCCATTTATTCTAGTATTTGTGTCACTATATGTGGCTCGATCCACTAGGTATAGTGCCCTATCACGTATGTCTATACCAAACTTGGTGCAACTATCTCCTAGTTAGAACATATCATAGCTATATGATAATATGAATACCATATAATAACTTCCCATCTCACCATCCATAGTTTTGGCATGTGGGGCATGACCCATGCTACTTGGTCCTATCTTCATCTCTGAACCTAAGGTAACTTATCATTTACTGCATAGGGAAACCCAGCTAGTTGATACATGGGGAACCTCTCATATATCTATGCCATCAATAATATAATGGATCCCATAAAATTTTGACCTTTAGATATCACTTCATACATGTCATGCACAAGTTATACCTAGAAGACAAATCTTGAGTCATATAACACCCTATGATCCAATATCATCTAGCTCAAGGCTATCACAAATAGTGGTACCCTTCCATCTAACTTATAACATAACACCCATGTTATCACAAATCTTAGCATAGCCTTCCAAATTTCTAGAATATATAATGTATATACATCAAACATATTCACCCTTAATCCTAGGTGTATTGTCTCTAAGCCCATCGCCTATATGGCTAAGGCTCTCCTGTCCTCATTGCTATCAGGTACTCCTGTGACTATGGGTATCTTGATTATGGGTATTCCTAGGATGGCATGCACATTTTATAAGGTGATACCCACATCTATGGTATCCCCCTCCCCCTCCACCTCCTACCTAAAAGTGTTAGCCAATCATTCCCAACATCCTAAGAACATGACTAAAAAATATGAACTGAGTGGTATCCTACACATCTCTGCAATACCTCATAAACCTACAACAATCAATCTAGCTCTATCCTCTATACACAATCATTCTAATAAGTTTTTGGAGCCATAATTCATCCATAAAATACCATAATTTCAAATTCTCCTATAAATAAAAAATAACAAAATATGTATTAGATCATCCATGTCATTTATAATCAAAATACATTCTTTTCACATTTTTAATCAAAAATAAGCCTAATTGATTTCATCTAGTTATTTTCAATCAATTAAACCTTTTTTTAGCCTCCCTCACTTGGTCATTATCAGCCCTTCTATCACTATTTTGGCCTTTTTCATGCATTTGCTTACTATTCTAATTCTTTGGTCAAACACTAGTTTATCCAAAATTTCTCTATTTTGACCTAGTTAACTTAAAAATCTAAGCCAACCCCTCTATTTTTTACCTCTTAGTACTACGTTGTCACAATGGATTTTTCTACTCAGTCAGTAGTAATGTGCTAAGTTGATAGTCTAAAATCATACTACATTGTCACCTACCTAATAGGTCAGTAGTGTGGATATTGACACTTTTCAGCCTACTAGGTTGATTGGGTCAACCTAGTGGTTTTTCCCTATTGACCCCTTACATTTTACAAAATAAATGCCTTCCAACAGTTATTTCCCTAAACCCATCAAACCCATTTCCCTAAATGGTTTTTATCCTACCTTTAAAATATTATTTAGGTTCATTATTATTCATATAAATAATTTAAATTAAAATTTTCTAAAATACACTTAAAATCACTAAAATATTCAAAAACTAGCTTGAGATTCTTAGTTGCCTACCTGTAGTGCACTCGTTGCCACTGTTGGGAGTCCCTCTCATCCAGCATGTGATCTCCTTACCATCCTAAATTTTTTTTTTATCAGATCTATTTTTCTCTCCTTCAAAATTCAAAAATACCAAATAACTTCCTTTTGACCTTCATTAAACTCACTTTTCAAAAATCTAAATCTTTCAAATATTTTTCATTAGATTCCTTATTTTTTCTATATCTTTGTTTTTACTCATCTATTTTATAAACTATAAAATATTTTGGAATCATGATGACATAGAGAATATTTTTCACTACTATATGCCTATATTTCAAAAAAAATGATTTTTGGCTATTTTTTGCACTAATCTCTACAGGTTCACCTAATGTTCTTCACATTTGGACACCTTCACTTCTCTTGCAGTCTACTTATTTATATACAACACTAAGGTAAGTAAAGGTATGTGTTTTTCAATTCTATCTTTTCATTTGTCTTATTTTCTTCTCAATTAACTTTACTTAGCATTAGTGTTATGTGTTATCATGTTTTATTCCCAAATAACCATCCCATGTTGCACTCACGTGACATGTGATGAGCTTCGAGTGGGGCATATGTATACATATAATATTTTTATACTTTTATCAATTAATGACACTTTGTATCTTTAGGAACCCATCAATTCTCAATCTCTTTAAGTGCATTCCTTAAAGGTTACACCAAGAAAAGGGTGGGCAGACCATTAGTACTTCATAGGATTGTTGTCCCTTTTACCACTTGTTATCTATATGCTTGTCTCCTGAAACCATTATCCATAAGCTTGTTCCTCTCTATTGTACCCTTTCCAGTCACTTACTAAATTTTATCCTCCTATTCCTCACCTTAATCCATTTTTTTAATTCAACTATGCTAGGTTAACTAGGTCAACCCTATTTAGTTTTAAGATATTTTCACTTAGGAATTAGTTTGGCATTTAGCTAACCTAGCTCATAACCTAGTGAACTATTATCTAAAATTATGCTAGGTCAACTAGGTCAACTCTATTGACTAGGAGTTTTGGAAGGGTTTAGGTTCAAATCCACCTATATATACAAGTTCATTTCCATCATTTATTAAGAGAAGAAGAATAAGTAAGAGTGAAAAAACATCTACTTATTGACCATTCTACTTGAGAATAAAAGCTTAAGGTTCCATAATTTTTTTAGAGATATCAATCTTGTCTTATGGAGAAGTATTTTATATGTATTGATAGGTTGTGTATCCTAGAGATGATTTATCCTTATTATCCTTACATACCACAACAACCTCTTTATAAGCACCTTGGCTAAGGGAGAGATTGAGGCTCGATAGATTCATCTTCAAAGGTAAGTATTCTTAAATTTGTTCCTTATTTGTAAGATTATATGGATATGCATTTATACTTATCTTCCATGCATTAGGATTTCATATACATTGATGTGAGTATATGTCTTCTATGCATGTTTAGTTTTATTATTTCTAACCCCCACTTTGTGCCATAAGATTTGGTTAGCACTAGATTAAATTTACTTGTTATTCATTTAGGTGAAATATCAAAACTCAAGACTCACTTAGGGTTATTACATGGTTGTGCTTGAATTAAGGCTTTGTAACCCTTCCTAACATAGTGTATTATGGTAAGAGATACCCTAATCAGGTCTAGTATATCCCCATATTGGTCATGTTCTTGCTTAAAAAATATAGTCCTAATTTTAAGTGTATGATATGATCTATCTTTTATAAGTTAAGGTTGATTTATATACATGATGCATTTATAATTACATACACCCTACACCCACCAAATGAGTTCACACTTATGAACAGTTTAGTTTCATTCTCAACACCTCAATATTCAAGAAGATGAAATGTCATCTCATAGTAAATTATGGGTACAGTGGGTGGTTACAGTGGACATTTTGGTATTGTTCCTCCAATTCCTCTTGAACCTTGTAGTAGAAGACTGCCAATGCCTCCCAAACCACATATTGATCCTCATACACCTTCATTAAAACCACTATTATCACTACCTCCTACACTTCCTATAGCAATAGGAACACCCAAACTATTAGGTGTTAATAGAGTTGATTATTTAGAGTTGGGAATGTATTTTTACCACTAAATATATATGTCCACCTAGCATTCCAAGGTTAGCCATATGTATTAACTACAATGGAAAGGTAAAGGCTAATGGTATATTTAGTTGTCCTTGATGTATAATGATAATTTTAAATTTTAATATTATATTCCCTTCTATGGATTTGGCTTTATAATCCATGATATTAGAATCCCAATTTATTATAATAAATCCATCAAACTCATATGTATAATCATATACTGCAGTGGGGGATTTGGGCTTAATTTTATTGAGTTATGTTATCACCAATGTCTATCCTACATCTTCTACACGTATTTATGCCATCAAAGAGAATAAATCCATAGTTAGGGAGTACTCTCCATGACTTTTTATCTTCCTATAACTCCTCATGACATTTCTAATATCCTCTTATTTTCTTTTGGGATTGTTGCCTATCATGACCTTACGCCTAGCCTCATCATATTTACACTTCCATAGTTCTCATTAAATAACTTTCATGTTAAACTATCAATATTATACCAATGTATAACCCTTAATTTCCACACCATTTTCATTATTCATACATGAGAGAGTTTTAGTCATCCATATGGAAGTTTTCAAGTCCATAGTCAATCACAAATTTCTTAATTTCTAAGAGAAACTATCTTAGATACCTCCCACATGGTTCCCTTAAGAAATTGAATTGTGTTTCCTCTAAAAAATAATATGTAGAGACATCATATTCCAAGATATAGCTACTTATTGTTCCTTTCTACCATATATCTACCACACATGTCCATGTAGTTCTTAACTTTGCCAAAGATGTCTGAAATTTTACTAACTAGGGAGCTTTCCATCTATAATTTCTTGAGCGGTCTTACACATATGTTAAAAGCCAAGCATACAAATGAATAGATAATTTTACAAATAAAATTTCACATAAATTTTTCTCTACCCATCGATGTGTAAAAAATCTTAGTCCAATATATTGAAGCACAAATTTATCTTCTAATGTGTCAATCCAACTCTCATCTTAGTTATATTTTATAGCTAAGTACACTTTTTCTAATTTGTTCTTATTTATAGAATATTCAAATAAGTTAATTATTGTGAAAATCAATGGTTGTTGATACTATAATATTTTATTCCATAATTTATTTACTCATATCTTTATCAAACTTAGGGTTATATTCCACAATCCTAATAAAAGATAAATCATTTGATGAACTCAACTTACTTTGAGTAACATCCAAACCCTAGACCTATATGTTCTTTGGGTTTTTAACCTTTTATTTTTTGTGCTCAGTAATTAATTTCAAACTCTCATATTTTATTCATTATTTTATTTCTACAATCTTTTATAGATTTAATTTCTTTAAAGGTTCAAAATATATTACTTTTTATTTTACTTCTTTCTAATTTACAATGGCAGAATTCAGTAACCAATTTGATGAGACTGATAAGAGATAAGTACAAATTTTATTTTATAAAAATTTCATATGAAAGATGACCTTATCTACATTATTCAATAATATATTATGAACTCTGCTACAAGTCAATTATCTAACCCCATATATGTTAATATTGTTACACCTACTATGGGGGCAACTCAGACTCTAAAACAACCTATTATAATTAGATAAATATCACCAATGGAAACACCTCCTATGTATAGTACACATCCCTCCTCTTCATATGTATAATCCCTTAGGTATGATATGTATACTCTATAGGCCAAGGTATTACATCTTGATAAAGGTGCCACTAGACCATCTCATGCCTTGGAATCTCATGTTCTCTTACATACACCATTGGCATAGCATATAATGATAAGTCCTTTTCCATATGGATTTTTGGAACCCAATATTAATTTTTATGATGGTAAGGGTGACTGAGAGCATCATCTACACACTTTTCACATAGCCTATTTGGACTACGTGTCCAATGATTGGTTCCTGACTAAGTTATTCCCTCATAATTTAAGGGAATATGATTACAATAGTTTTCTTATCTCCTTATTCAATCCATTACATCATTTAATCCAATTATAGATATGTTTTTGGCACATTTTTTATCAACATCAATGATAAAGTTTCTTATGCTCCAGTCACTCAACTAAATCAAAAACCTAATGAGCTAATAGTTGAGTATGTCTTGTGATATAAAACTATATTAGAAAATATGACTAGCCCCATGGTAGATAGATAAATCCAAGACATATTCAAGAAAATTTTATTACCATCATTACATGAATCTATATCATTCAAAATGTTTCCATTAGTTATAGATCTATTCCATATAATGAAGGAATGGGAAGTCAAACTTATCTTCATGGGCAACTTAAAGTACACAGTCAAATCAAATTCACTAATAAGAGTTAAAATAATCTCTCATATAAGGTGAGTCCCAATAAAAATATGAAGAAACAAAATACAATAGTTAATGTAGCCTTATATCTAGCTCATCATGTGGTTATATCAACTCCTCCAAGGAGACCTTTTATGAATCTTCTTAAAAACTAGCTCAAATTCTTTAACAAATTTTTGAATGCAATGTCATATCTCTCCCTTCCATTAAAGAGGTTGATATGACAAGGATTATTAGTATTCCAATGCATTTTGAAATTATCATAGGGCACCCAACCATAGTATGAATGGATGTATCCTTATGACATAAGATCTAAGATTTTATATACGCTAATATTATTTATGTGATCACCCCTATAGAAACACCCAAATCACAACCAATTAAATCAAAATAAATGAAAATATTTTATGGTGCATTTCAAAAACATATTAATAATGACATAGAAGAAACTTCATGTGTTTATTATAATTATCAAACACATCCACCACCATCATATTATCATACTCATATGATGGACACACACCTTTACATAATATCATTAGTGTGTATCATACTATAGTTTTAGTTATGCCTCTTATCACTTTCTTATAATAGGATATGGTTGATAATGGCTCATATTTATATGCATTATTTGTACAAGCTTACATTGAACATTATCCTATTTAGAGTGTCATGATTGATAATAGGTCATGCATCAATATGTGTATTATTATTCTTATACATCACTTGGGCTATTCAAATAGATATATTTTTATAATATCTATAGTTATTCATGGCTTTAGTGTCCATTTCTAGTGCTCCATTAGGGAGATAGTAATTCCATTATAGTTTAGGCCTGCACAAGTGGCCTCCATATTCATAGTTATACCTAATGCTAGAACATTTGATATGTTATTGGGTAGGCCTTAGATACAACTTTGATCCATTCCCTCTATAGTACACATATGTATTAAATATATACATGCTAATTAGGTTGTTATGGTTGAGGTCTTTCCATATGAGTATCATTTACCTATTTCATAACTAGTTACATAGCAATCACCATTAATAGATCCAAACATAGATTCTATTAGCATACCTTAGATATTAGTTATGCCACTAATGTAGGTGAGATCTACTTCTATAACATTTCCATGTATACACACTCTCCCATAGATCCCTTTATTAGAGATACCTGTACCTTAGAGACATGTTGTGGATTCTAGAGAGCCTCTCTCTACCCCATTCCCACCCACATCAATGTTTTAAAGTCCCTAAAACAATCTATATAGAGCATCCATGCCATTTATAGATTATTAGACAAGATGGGTCCCTAAGGGCCCCAAAATTCATAGGCTAATTTAGTCAACTCCATATACTCATAGCCACACTCCACACTTAGTTTTGGCTATAGATTATTTCATATATCTAGTTTCTAAATCTTAGATACTTCCTTACACATCATGTGTGATCACTCTTCCTTTAGTTAATGTAGGTCACCTTGATAGTAAGTCTCTTTCAAGACTCATCTATTAGTTGTTCTCATGTTACTTTTACATATTTTCATTTTCATGTTGCTAGTACATAGCTTATACTCATAAAATACAAAAACAATATAATATGTTCAAAAATACTAAAACCATTCAAATATTTTCTCAAAAAATAGAAATTTCAAATTTTATGCATTTACATGTTTACATTCCTTCTATTTTCTAGGTACTACATATGTTATCTATGTTAATGTAGTTATTTTTACCATATATACATGCTTTAATTATTCCCTTCGAGTGTTTATAGATTACTATAAGACTCCATACATCTACACAGATCTAGATTTTATACTATATATCCATTGGGGGCACATGCACATATACATTGATTCAAC
Source organism: Torreya grandis (assembly GCA_037957365.1). NCBI lineage: Eukaryota > Viridiplantae > Streptophyta > Pinopsida > Cupressales > Taxaceae > Torreya > Torreya grandis. The sequence continues at coordinate 3,083,453 of JARHVA010000827.1, forward strand.
ACTGCTACATTATCCCATTGGGGGCATCATACACATCTTTTGATTTTCCAAGTTACATCTTTCTATATATATTCCATATCATAGATTTAACATTGATTATAATCTTAATATTGATCATCCTATACTACACTAAGTTTTTTTTAGTACTACTACTATAGACTCACCTTATTTAGATATATGCTCTTATATGGTTTGTACCACATGATTATGCATACTTTCATTTCTAGCTAAACTATTCTATATTTGATCATGTCTCTTTGATTATACATCTACACAAGGGCATTTAAATATTCCATTATCCTTTCATTGCTTTCATGCTTTGGGCATGTTCCTATGTCCTTATGTATGCTTCTTGATTATGTATGTGGACATTTGAACATGTCCTTACATGTGGATCTAAGCCAAACTTGTGTGCGTTGTTATGTATGTAGACATTTTAACATGTCCTTGTATGTTTGCTTTTTATTAGACTTAGTGATATGTACCCATGCCCCTTGTATTATGTCCCTTTAGCTTACTTTGTGTACCTCATGTGTTTATACGTATGCTTTTATGTATGTTTCATGGCCATGACACTTGTATCTTGATTGTTGCTTTCAAATCTAGTTTATGATTCCATGAGGGACCTCATGCATATCCCCTTTCTCTTTGGGATAATTGATGGACATCATGTCCTCGCAACCTAAGTATTTTACTCAAATTATATTTATATTTATTGTTCATATACATGATTGCATTGTTATATCTGTCTTGATAACCTTGTCAATGCTAGATCTAATATACATTGTACATTATGAACTTACATTAAATCTCTTTTACATTATGATGTCATGTATACACATTATATTAGTTTATCACATAGATATAATATATTTTTATTCTAACACATATCATGCATAACTTTTCTTTTGAGGATAATTATTACAAAAGATCAAAAACTCCCCTCAAAAGATGGGGCATTCATAGGGGTTTGTCACAAAGATCAAGCCATTATAGTGCACTCAAAACATAATTTTCTTTACATAAACATAGATTATAGAGCTCAAACTCAAGAAAATATATGGAAATATAGTCATACATAGATCAATCTTAGTTCATCTCATAAACAACACTTTTAGATAATAACATAGTACACTGCCAAGAGAATAATGGGGGGTATTCCACCCACTACACTATTGTATAGTGGGTTCAAAAATAAAAAATATTAGAATTTTTAGAAAGGTAAAATAGGTACAATTTAGATTTACATAGTATCGATCACATATTATTAGATATGCTTAGTATATATTTAGCTTTTACATAGAATTACATAGGTTTTCTTAGATTGGGGCAATCATGCATGGCATGATCACTCTCATTTAGTTTTTAGATATGAACAAACATAGATTACTATGACACAATCCATAATCTATATGCATAGATATTAGAATTAGGGGTATGTGCATGACACATTGTTCCCATATGCTCAGTTTTACACCATTTCTCTTAGGTGGAATGATAACTCCATGTCATTCTCCATGTTAGATACTCTAAACACCATATGCACTATTTTTTCACCAAGATTACACCAGATTGATGCCTCATTCTATCTATAGTGGTTGGTATTCCTAAGTGGCCCATAGTTATTTTACATTCTTAAGTTCCTAAGTGGACCCTGAGTTGTTTTTTACTTCAAATTTTTTGAGTGACCCATATCCATCTTTTATAGCTTTAAGACACCACATATTTTTAGTTTCAACTTCTTATACTATGCATGTGTAGGAAGTGATGGAATCATATCCTACTTGAGTTCTTGAGTCACCTAAATAATATGGTTGGATAAGTCATCAGTCCAATCTAAGTTATTCACATATTATGATCCACCAAATAGGGGTGGGCAGTGATGGAGTCAAATCCATCTTGATGTATTAATCCACACACATATGGGGATTAGGTAATCTATTATCACAATCCAATTTAATCACCATTTTATCAACATCTACACACATAAGATTTCACTAGGTTTTTGCATTGGGTCATGTACCCAGTGAAGTGTATTCTTTATTTTCCATTCTCCCACATCTCTTTGCTCAATTTTGTTTTTTATTTTGATATTTCCTAAGGACATATTTATATATGTTTTAATTTTAAAACATGTAATATATCATATTTCATAGATTCAAACCCACATTCATAGCTTTGCCTCATAATTAAGTCCATGTACGTTTCTCTTTCTTTTATCCTAGTCATTTTTCTTTGCTACATTTTTAGAATAAAGGGGGGAATGTAGTCATATAAAATGCCATTTTAATGCAATGAGTGTCACTTGATACCACCCTATTTTTATCTTATTATAAGGCCTATCTTAGGATCTCTTTTGATCATTTTTTAAGCTTTTTTATGCATCTAGCCTATTCCTAGATATACCAATATCTCCATTGATCCATCACCTATGCATCCTCGATCATGTTTCACATGTTCTAACCACCTAGATAATAATGTGGCCCCATTATTTAATAATATAGTACACTATTGTAAATGGGGTATCATTATTTATCCTTATCTTACTTTTACCCTAATGGATATCTTTCAACTCGCTAAAGTATCTTAGGGTCACTTAGACTCATTTCATGTCTTGATAAGAATCATAACACTATTTAAAGATTGCTCTAATTAATTTATCTCTTAGATGGAAATCATCATGAACAAGCTCAAAAAAAATTGTGTAAATTAAGGTTATTGATCCTTATTTACCCCTATTTCTCAATACATCCCTTTATAGTACTCTGGATCTTAGTTTTACTCAGGTTTCTAGTCTCAATTCACACTCAAAGCATTCAAATTTACATTCACAATCAGGAATACTAGGATCACTCTCACTTACACCAACACTTATATTTAGATAACTAAATTGGTATTGATCCCCTTCCGAGGTATTGGTATATAGGTAGCACTGAACACATGGGATGTTGAGGTCTCACCCAGCCTACCTTACTAACTCCACTCTTATTCCACTTGTGTTCATCAAAACCCTATAAAACATATAGGCTTAGGGTTTCATAGTAAAATTAGTCAAAGCAAAAAATAAATCATTATCCAAGTCTTAGTCATATAGTCACAAGCTTCCTAAAATATAATGAAGGTCTACCAAAAATTTCATTGATTCACCTACACAATGTCATTAACATAACACATAACATCAATAATGTAGTTTGATATTGGAAAAAAGGGTTACATAATTATCTAAAGGGGTCATTGACACCTATTCTCCACTAATTACACTCTACACTATTATTTCATCACTTCCTTGCCTTCCCCTTGTCCATCTCAATCATATTTTCTAACTAAGTACACCTTTTCTAATTGGTTGCTATTTATATAATATTCAAATAAGTTAATTATTATGTAAATAAATGGTTGTTAATACTATATTATTTTAGTCCCTAATTTATTTACTCATATTTTTATCAACCTTAGGGTTGCATTACATAATCCTAAAAAAAGATAAATTAAAAACATGTGTGTAGAAAGTGGAACTAGGTCAATAGGCTTAATGAAGTTGAAAAAACCTATACACATAAAGTATAATTAGGTCGACAAGGTTGAAAATTTTGAAAAACCTAAACACAAAAAGTAAAACTAAGTTGATAGGCTTGACAAATTTGAATAAATTGTGCACATAAATAAGAACTAGGTTGACATGCTTGACAAAGTTTAAAAACCTATGCAAATAGTATAAAATTGGATCAATAAGATCAATCTAGTTGACTATAAATGAATATTAAAAATTATAAAGGTTATATTCATGTTGAGTTTATCATAATGTGTACAAGTGAAATACGACATATCTACAACCTATCTTACTCGGTAATATCCAATTTTAGAGAAGGTAATCAACTAACAATCTACTAAAAATATATTTTTATATCAAGGTCATGACTAATTATGGATTTTTTAAATGTAACTAAGGGATATATTACTACATAATACCAAAGGATAGGTTTCCAAGTCTTATATTCAAATGAAATTATGCAATAACCCTATTATGGTCTTATAATGTAATGAAAGGAAACACATTAATCTACTAAATGAACATGCAAGCTAATCTACTAAATGAACACACAAGATAATCTAGTGCTCACCAAAGCTTATCACACAAAGGGGGAAACTAATAAATAAGAAAATATAATTCTATTTAAGATAATGTATAATTAATATAAGTAAGGTGGGATATTATTTAATTCATTAATTGTGCAACATCTACCTATCAAATGAAGAGTTAGGAACACTTACCTTATTGGAGTGAACTTATCATGCCTCAATCTCTCCCTTATCAAATAGTGATATGCAATAGGTTATTGTAGTTTTTAATAATCACAAGGATAAATCATCTCTAGGATACAATCTTCTCCTATGCATCCAAGACCTCCATAATATGAATGTTACTACAAAGGCAAAACCCTAAGAATGAAATCCTCAAATGATAGTAAAACTAAATTTTTGAGTTGCAATGATGCATAAATAAATGATTATCTCTTTATAAATGAAGTAGAGGGGTTATTTATAGCCAAGGATTGATCCTAAACCCACCTATAAATTTCACCTACAAGGTTGGCTAGGTTGATCTTATTTGGTGAGAAATAGAATCGTTAATCCTCAAACTAGGTCAATTGGGCTAAAGGAGTTCTAAAAAGTGCATTGAATTCCCAATAAGATCAACCTGGATAACATAGTTATAACATTAATAAAATGGTTTTATTCTTAGGTAGGGTCTATTTATGAAGATAAATTACTTAGGGAACTATATAAATTGGATTTTATTGCTTAGGGAGTTGGATAAACGTATTTTGTAGTGGTTTTAGGTAATGGTATGGGGACCAAAAATCTTGTGAAGCACCAAAGGTTTTCCAACCACTTTACCTATGAACCCTTTAAGATGTGCACTTAAATAGATTGAGACTTGGCCGGTTCATGCAAAAAAAAAGTGTCAATAAATGATAAAGTTTTTAAAATATTATGTGTATATATAGGGCAATTCAATCTCATTAAGAAGGATTAATTTAGAACCATTTACCAGGGAATAGGGTTTCCAACCAGTGGGGGTGTAGACATATGCCAAAAAGGATAGGAATAATTTCAAATGCCAATCATGGCTAGTGTCATTAATAATATTTTTGAGAATTTTGGTAATGATTTGATTAGATGCCTTGGTTTGGCCACTACTTTGGGGGTAACAGAGGTGTAAATTTATGCTTAATATGGAATTTTGAATAGAGTTTTATAATTTCCTTATTTTTAAAGGACTTTCCATTATCTAAGATGATAGTGGAATAGATGTCATACAATGAATTAGGTGGTTCAATATAAATTTGTAAATTTTCTTACCAATTACATAGTTAAGAGGTATTGCCTCTACCCATTTAGTAAAATAATCACTAGAGGTGAGGATATGTTTATAGCCATCTTAAGATGGAATTTAATACTTCTTATGAGACCATGTTCCCATGTAGAAAATTTCTAAAGAGTTGAAATTGGATGAATAACCTATGATAGATCATGAATAACGTCACCATATTTTTGACATGTTACACATTTCTTGACATAGGCACATGTGGCTACTTCCATAGTGGGCCAATATTAACCAGTGTGAATGATATTTTTATCCAAGAGTATATATCTAGTGTGCACCCCATTATTCCCTTTTTGAACTTCCTTATGTTCTAAGGTAGTTTATCCCAAATTTAGATAATGAAGCAAAGTTCCATTGTAACCCCTATGATAGAGTGTGTTTCCAAGTAATGTATGATGAGAGGTAATTTGGATAAAATATTTTTTATGGTTTTTTTATATGTTAGTAGGAAGGCTTTGATCATGGAGCTAGGAGTAAATATCTTTCTACTAAGGGTAATTAGGACCAGTAATGACATATATAATTTTATATTATAAATAATTGTATGATAGAATGAGAAGGTTTTTAATTAATAATTAATATTATTTGACTATATGAGAGATTGCAATCAAAACTAGTAATGATGTAGGAGTAAATGTCTTCATACTAAGGGGAATCAAGATCAGTAATGATGTAGGAGTAAATGTCTTCATACTAAGGGGAATTAGGACTAGTAATGATGTATATAAATGTCTTCATTTTTAGCTCAAAGGAAATATTCAAATTGGATGACTTCAAATTTGATCTTTGGTGTATCCACCATGACATTGTAGGGCACAATATTTTCATCCTTGGTTTTATATTGATAAGTTTCTTGATTAATAATTATTTATAAATCACCATATATGAGTAAATGTGAAATATTCTACTGAACTACAAGGTGAGTCTCGATAAGAAAAGCCTCATATTCAAAAAAATTATTAGTGCATGGGAAGACAATTTGAAAATACTTGGGGATAAGATATCCTTGTGGCATAATGAATAATATCTATGCTTGAGAACTATGATTTGTGAAATAGCCATCAAAATATAGTTTTCATTATTTGGATTCATCTAAATTCATAATGGATTCATCAAGAAAGTTTATTATGATAAGATTATAATTTTGAAGAGGTGCTTCAGTCAATTAAGTTGTTAATACTTTCCATTTAATAGCCTTCTAGTGTGTATATTTGATGTCAAACACAATGATAAACATCACCCATTTATCCATTCGACCAATCAAAGTTGATTTTTTAAGAGATATTTTAAAGGATCAACTTTTGAAATCAAAATTTTCTTATTGTTCAATATATAGCTTCTAATCTTCAAATAAGTAAAAACTAATTCAAGATATAATTTCTCAATTGAAGTGTAATTATGATCATAAGTAACCAGTGTTCATCTCAAATAATAGGTAAATATTTCTTTTCCTTGATCATCATGTTGGGAGAGGAGTGCCACAATGAATTTTTAGTTTTGGATACGTAAAATAATAAAGGCTTCCCATGCATTTGTGGAATAAACATTATAACATTTTCTAGGTATTTATTGAGTCCAAATGCATCTTAACATTCAAAATTCCATTAAAATGTAGTGCCTTTATCAGAATGTGCATAAATTGGTGGCATCAATACACAAGCTTGAAAATGAAACATAAAAAGGCCTTGATCTTACCCTATAAGATATGAAGTTGTTTCAAATTATAAGGAGGAGGCATATCAGTAATGTTTTGAACTTTTTTTGGATCAACTTCAATGCCTCGATGAGAAATAATGAACCCTACCAATTTTCTAGATGTAACTCTAAAAATAAACTTCTTAGGGTTTAAACATGCTTTATATTCATGAATAATTTCAAGAATTCTTATTGGTGATTCATGAATCCTTTGATTTTCCAAAACTTACATCTACATAATATTCAATAATGTCATGCATAGGATCATGGAATATAACTATCATTGTGTGTTGATACGTAGCTCTTGCATTTTTCAATCTAAATGGTATGACTTGGTAACAAAAAATTTCCCATGGATTTGTGAGAATTTATTTATGTTTATCCTTAGGATAAATATTAATTTGATTATAGACATAGAATCCATCCATAATATATAACATCTCATAACTTATTATGGAATTAATGATTATATATATGTTGGGCAAGGGAAAATCATCTTTTGGACAGAAATTGTTAATGACCCTAAATTATGTGCATATATGTATACACACTTATTTATTACTAACTAGTAAAATATTTTAAATCTAATATTCATAAATAATAGGCTTAATAAAACCTATTACAAACAAATTTTATAAAAAAATTTGACCAGGATAGCAATTCATGGGTGCATATTTTATAGTTTTTGCTTAATAGGCTTAGCATTTGGGTACATATATAGATGATGCACAACCAAATAAGTATATAAACTTGACATATAAAATTAATCATAATTAATTATATAAATTAATTTTATCATAATGGAAATAATTAGTTCTTGTTCCTCTGGAGTGAGAGACATGCCAAGTATGACCATATTAATATCATCATGTTGTCAATATTCACTTTCATAGTATCTTCCATGAGAAGAGTGAAACCATCTCCTATAATTATGGTAAAATAACATAACTAATCTTTTAGACTCAATGTGGGAAATTAGAGTGACCCATGTAAGAAGACTCATAATAATTCATAGTAGGTAACAATTAATGAGCTATTATATGTGGATTTTCAAGGATCATTCTCTTAAATGTTTCATGATTGTTAGGATTTTTTTATACTCCAAATCACAAGAATGGACTTGTGGAACCTTGGGATTCATGTGAAGGAGGTAAAACTTCCCATATAAGGGTTCCTGAAATATGTTTTCACCAATGGATTCGTTGTTTTCTTTATTATTTACCTAATTTAAAAATGCCTCAAGTAGGTTTTCACTTAAGGATCTCAATGTTTAATTTTTATTTTTATTGTGACCAAATAATTTCACCTACTCCTAAAATTATGCCTTAAGGTCCAATTTATATACAAATCCTTATTTGTCACCACCCATAAGTAAATAGTCTCTTAAACCCAAGAATTATTAAATATCTTGTTCATTTGGAAACTCATCGAGTGTGATATCATGGTCTTTTTTGTCCCAATCAATGAGGTCAGGATAATGGAGAGTAAGGGTAAATTTTAGAATAACATATATGGTGAGAATGTAATGGGAATAAAATATATTAGTATTGACAAGATCATTATAATTATATAAAAGGACTATGTGTTGTTTTTGAGAATATCATCATTAAACATAAAGGTTGAATCACTTTCAGGATGTGAGGGGACAAACTCAGTAGATTTGTATCCAAGACCATGCTTATTTTCAATATTAATGGGAATAATAGGATCAAAACCTTCACTATAAATCCATGACTCATTTGTTCATTTTATATCTTTTTGATTAAATTCCTTTCTTGGGATAAATGGTATATACCCTTTTGGCTGAGATTTTATCCTATTCTTATGTTATTCCATCTTGGGCCTACCATGGGATTTGGGTGATCTAGGGAGTTTGGAAATATGAAAAGCATTTTTTATATTGTGTGTGCTAATTACCTTATCATTAATATTGAAAGGAGAGTAAATTAGTGGGAGAAGAGGTGATTTTAAATAGGAAGTGAAGGTATTGGGATCTATATAATTATATTTAGGTGGATCGAACATCAATTTCTTGTCATTTTTGATAGCATACTCGACACTGGGATAATAAGTCTATTGGAGACCCTCTTATTCCAAATGTTTACAATATTAATAAGGTTGTATATACCTGATACTAGTGACCTCCATTATGGAATGGAGGAATTTTATTCATTGATGTAGCATGGAGGTAACTACATGAATCTCATGAACCCATGGGCATCTGAGGATATTATATGGAAAACCAAGATCAATAACATTGAATAGGGTACTATGAATGATAAGACAAACATGGATGAGTAATTAAATTTTCCATGCTTACTTATTTTTAGAATTATCATATCCTTTAATGGTAATAGTCTCATTCTTCAATTTACTACAATGTAGCCTAGATGCTAGACTAATTTCAATGGAACAATACTGAGGATAGAACCATTATTTATTAGTACCCTCTTGATTTTATGGTAGGTAATACCACCTTTAATGTATATGGTATTAGTATGTGAAGATTCAAGGGATAGCATGTCACTATGATCAAACGTAAATTATGGGCTAGGAGATAAATGTCATACCAACACTTGGAATTTATCAAGAAAAATATTATTAGGAACCTTAGATTAACTAAAAATATCTATAAAATATCCTTATGGAGTTGAGATTTACACAAAACATCAATATGGAAATTTGTGTTGGCATCTTATTCAACTAATATAAAAGATCATATTGCTTCTTGACATGAGGTGAATATTTAGTTTTGGATTGATTTTAAACAAAATTAGAATTGTAAGGTCGATTGGATTAGAATAAGGATATCCATGTCTTGGAAGGGCAATTATAGGATTTTAAGTAACAATATCACAATATGGATTAGCAATAGGATTACAGGAACTAGAGGAATAATAGACGGATCCTAGGATAGTAACTCTTAGATGAGGATTATGTAGAGGAAGAACTCCTAGAATAGATAAACATAATCCTAGAATGGATGGATTTAGTTATTAGTAATTGTTATAATGGGAATGGATATTGAGTATTATTGTGGACATGTGATGTCCCATGATGCATCCTACCATATTTTAATCATAGGGGTAACATGATAATAAATATTATTAACCTAAGAAACCTCATTTTGATTATGATTATTATCTTGTTGATTCTATCATTGTGCATTCTGATTAGTATTATGCTAAAAAAATGGGTCTCTATAGATCACCATGTTCTAATTAGAATGGGATGATGTATTGTTTAATTTAATCTCCCCTCTTTCTAACATGTCTTGGATAATATGTTTAATTTGTACACATCCATGAATAACATGACCTTTTACACAATGATACTCACAATAGTCATTTTCAAGATATCATTCAAGTTTGGGTTGACTTTTATCAAATGGTTTACAATTAGGCCAAGTAATCATATTCACTCAAGTAGATTTTGAAATGTAACCTTAATAGGATTTCCAAGATTAGTGAATGGTCTTCTATTGAAATTATTCCTTGGATGAGGTGACATTTTTAAAGAAAGCAATGTTGGGAGAATATCCTTATACACTGGCGATGACTACACCATGTGAACATGTCTTACTTATGTTACTCCATTACCAATCACATTACTATTGTGATTGAAGGTTTTGGGCTTCTCTATCACACTTGTTAGATTTTGGATTACAGTTTGATTCTTATTTTGGTTCTGAGTTTGATGTTGAGGTTGATTTTTTGAATAAATTATGATCAATCCTTTATTATTTAGGTCATTTTTTATGTGGACACCTCTATTAATGACTTCATCAAATTTATCTAAATAATATAGTCTAAGGTTAAAATCTAGTTATGAATTAAAATTAGTCGTGAATATGTTCACTTATTCTTTATCAAGAAGATAATGTGGAAACATATTGGCTAATGATTTCCACCTTTAGAGATAAGTGACAAAGATCTCTCTACCTCATTGTTAGATATTTCACAATTCAACCAAGGTCAACACATGTTTGATATTATATGAAAAATGCCTAATAAACTTCTATGATATATCATCAAAATCCATGACAAGTCTCTTTGTTAGATGTATGTAATGTCCCTTTTTAGAATATTAAGTTAAACAATCAATTATCCTATTAATCCAATCAATAATTATGAATTTCCAAATTTATTTCAAAACCCTAAAAAACTAATTTTTGCAAATATACTAGTAGATTAACCCTTAAAAATAGCTCTGAATATCATATTTAATTATCCCAAAAATAGTAGAATAAATAATAATAAATACGTCAAGAAACCAACTAAGAACCTAGTTTTTATGAAGTTTTTGGGTAGGAAAATATAATATAAAATTCACTAAAAATAACTATGGCTATTCCACAGTCCTAATAGTCTCCAAAAGACCCCAAAATGGGTCATTGGTCTTATCTAGCTATTCGCTACCCTTTAAAAGTGTGTCATTGCCTTTAGGAAGACTTTTTTTCCCTTAAACAGACCCCCAAACTCTATGCTCCACTCCTCAACTAACTCACTCACCTACAAGTGCCTAATTAGTGTTGAAAACACCCTTTAAACTCAATTCTATTCAAACAACTCCTAGATGAAGCTACCTAGGTCTGAATTATGGGTTTCCATCCTCAATTCAACTTCCTTGAAAGGTTTTCATCCTTTAAGAAAAATTCCAATTATTCATTCTTAGACTTCAATAGATTCATTATCCAAATTCAGCATGCCTTCAAATTAAATACAAATCCCCTTTATATATCTACCTTTTAGTTATGAAGGAAGAGTTAGTGGATTATAAGGATAATTTTCTTTTAAAATCACTTAAGGGATAAATAAGACCATGAACCTTAAAAAGGTCCTAACTTAAGTGAAAAGAAAATGAGTCTACTATTACTTTATTTAAATTATTTAAAAATATTTTTTATTTTTTTAATGATATTATTGAATTTCAAAATGGGGACATTACAATCCTCCCTACCCAAAAGTTTTTGTCCTCAAGTAATTGAAATATCCATAGAGGTGTCCAAACATACCTTATTATGTAATTTCCAATTGTAACTTCTTCCCATGGAAAATAATCTCCAAAATAAATGTGTTCCTTGTTGTACTTGTGTTTTGAAAGCTACTCCATGGTGTCCAAGTCTACATAAGAACCATCTAGTAGCTTTCTATGCTCCTATGATTTTAACTCACTCAATGCCAAGTGTATGATGAAATATACCATCATGTCAATCTAATCATGGCCTCTAGAAGATGTCAAACCCTTGTCCTATTCTTAGAGGTTCACTTTAACCCGCCTCAATGAATGTATACTAGTAATTTTGTAGTCAAAATTCACCTTACTCATTCCTCTATGATTTGAGAAGAATCCCAAATGTGTAAAGAAGTATCCAAAATAATTATCATGTGCAACATACCTCTGAAGCAACTCATCACCATATGCAATCCACTTTGAATGGTCCTCATCATATTAAAATTATGTTTTATCCAAGGCTTCCCCTTTTCATGACTGATATTTAAGTATGTGACTATGTAAACTTCAAAGGAATGCTTAAAAATAAGTAAGGTACACTAATGTTTCATAATCACAAATTTTACCCACTTCATGTGCAAACTGTGGTCTCCAAATATGTCATTTTTTGAACTTAAGAATAACTAAAAGTAAGAAATTAAATCATTCATGTTTTTCTTACAATGGGGTTGTAGTAGAGGCAAAAAATCTTATTTTTTTGATTACACAAAATAAAAAACACATAATAGTTGTAGATGTGCACAAAAATCAGTAATTCCTTCCCAATAGAGTGTCTGTAGTAGATGCCAAAGACCTAATTTTTTGGATTGAAAAAAATTGGAAACATGAAGAATAATATCTCTCCTTGTCATGAGTAATAAAGTGCCTCCAAAACCAAATTTTTTATGTATTTTAGGTGGTTGTAATGAATGACATAACTTAGAATTTTTAGAAGCAAAATTTCCATACCTTCCAACAACAATTTTAGGCATTTTAGTTGGCTACCATGTAAAAATAATGAACCCTTTTTTAGGGGTCAATGGCCAAGATTGTTGCTAATAATTTTCTAAATTTTTTGGAAAGGAGAAAAATAAATTTTTCTCCACCAATTTACCTTCCCAACTGCTACTCATGATTTTATCCTTCGCCCAATCTATGACAGACCTTAGATCTTCTTCCATATCCTCCTTATCATCCTTTCCAATTGGTTGCCCATGTATGGGAGCCAAATTATTCCTTACATTTCCCTTTGCAAGGGATATCCAAACTAAACCTACACATGAAACAAATAATTTAGGACAAACATTAGTGTCTAATAACACCCTTTTGATCCAATTATCAATCTCTATGATCATAGGATACATCCTTCCTTGTTTCCTTGGTCCTCACTTTAAATTATTTCTTACTTGAAAACCAAGAGGTATTTTCTTATTGCTTCCAATATGAATGTGGCAATGTCTTCTTTCTTTTTTCCTTTCCCCTATGGTGTCTTAGAATTCATTTATGCATTTTTAAACCACCCTCTTCATGTTGAAGGGTATGACTCTCACCTCCTTGAGACCCATGCATAACATTTACACAAAAAATCATGAATGAGATAAGTTAGAAATGAAAAAATAGCCATCAAATGATTATCAAAAACTCTTTTAATGACCCATGGGTCATAGTGCTTGTCACATCTTACTGTTCTCATGTCTAGCCAAGTATTTCCATTGAAACATCCACTTAAAACACCATAGATAAAGGCTATAATATTGTAACATCCCTTAATTTCTTACCTTTTCCATCTAAATGATAATGCACACTTTTCACAAATTGAATATTTTGATCCCACATATCAAGCTTTTACCACACTTTCATAAGACAATGCACTATTTCTTATGTAATGCATCCTTTCATCTAAAAACTAAATTATAATTATTGTAGTTGATTTACCAACAACAATACATACCTCAATCATTACCATTGGTTGGATACCCTCTTCTTTTATTTTCCTTTTACACATAATGAATATATGTCACATATGAAATGTATCAAATTAATGGTGATGCTTACCAATTTTATGATGTGTTTACATGCTTTTTCGCATGCCCTTTACCTTGTCCTCACCCTTGATATGATCATCATATCCTCTAAAGTGATGTATGAGCATAGTATGAAGTTTTTTCACTAATTAATTTACATAAAAATAAGTAAATGGCTTACCTTTATCTTTTATTTCATAAATTACAGCAAGTTGATAGTGATTATTAGCCCTTGTGGTGCAGACCTTGTTCACTGATTTGCCTTCATCAATGTGAAATATCGATTTCCCTTTATATTTTCCATGATTATGTATGTATTTAAGGGACTCAAATTTCTCCTCAAACTTATTTAGGTGTTTCCTATCTTGGAAGGCTATCATCTTTACTTACTTTGTCCTCCTCATCCACTCATCACACCTTGCTTGTGTCCTTGACATAATTACAAAATGTTGTTTTCCTTGGCTCGATGTATTTTCCTTAATCATGAATTTTTTCTCATTAAAAGTGGCTTCCCCACTTGATTCTTATTCAATGGTATATGAATATATTACTTATCTAGATTCATCCACCTCCTTACCTTCCTTGTAGCTCTTTTGGTTGCTCCTTAAAATTATACTAATCCTCATCTTCTCTACTAATTTGAGGACTATTTCAGACCCTTCCATACTACTGTCATTGGTTGGTAGACCTTACAATGGTCATTTCATAGGCTATGGACTCATCTCCTCATGTTTCTCATTATTTTGGGGACTATTTTAGATCTTATAATGTGTTGTTTTACTATTTTAAAGTTTATTATAGACCTTTCTATGTTGATGTCATGAATTTATAGATCTTATACTAGCTCTTCTCTTGGTTGGGCATTTGTTTCTTTGTGTGGGACTATTTTTAACTTATTGGTAGTATCATTGGATGTTTTCTCTCTTGTTGAAAACCTCTTTTTTCTATATGTTACTATCTAGGTTTGTCACCTTTCAGATTAGCTCGCTAGATTACATTGCCTTCTTTCCTTCTTTATGCCCCTTATGTACTTCATCACTATTTTTAGGCTTTAAGAAATGTAAATCTTGTAATGATTGACCTTGTTTCAATTGGGATAAATCTCATATATGCAAGTCTAAATCTATATTTTCAAATTTATCAATAATTTTATTTTGGAATTTCTCATAAGTCTTGATGGTGTTGTGCCCTAGGGTTATCAACCCTTGGTGCCACCACTCATGGGAATCTCATTATAAATGTAAAAAAAAATCAATGACAAATCATCCTTCTCCTTCAAATTATGTAATTAAAAATCTGTATCCATGTTATTGATCTAAACCCTAGTTGAATTACTTATAAACCCATCAAACATAGGTAAGGTGACTTTCTCAATCTCTTCATTCCACTCTCTAAGGCTATCCCATATTTTATTATAACTTCTTTTGCCTATTTTCCAAGTGTCATATCCATTAAATCTCATATCCTTTTGAAAAGGAGGTGGATAGGTCATATACTCACCATATGATGCCAACAATTCATCTTTGTATGAAGGTTATTCCTTCTCTTTTTATAAAGTGGCTTCTTCTGGAAGAAACCTAGGATTAGGTATGGATTCCATACCCACACCCATAGTCTTAATTTCCAAACCCTAATCTTTATTTCCTTTTATATCCTTCACTATTTGAATAAATTCCCCCATCATTTCTCTCATTTATTCTTGTGCACGATCTAACCTTTTGAGCCTAGCCTTGTCCATGTCACTAATTGACATGTAACCCTTATTTATCATAGCTAGCTAATAAATTGGCTCTGATAGCACTGAAATACCCCTTTTAAAAATATTAATTTAAAAAATAAATTATACTATCAATCCAATCAATAGCTACAAATTTTTGGATTTATTTCAAAACTTAGCAAACTAATTTTTACAAATATAGTAGTATATTAACCATTGAAAATAGATCTAAATATTATATTAAATTCTTCAAAAAATAAAAATAAATAATAATAAATACATCAAGAAACCAACCAAGAACCTAGTTTTTATGAAGTTTTTGGGCTGGAGAAAATAGTATAAAATTTAAGAAAAATAACTATGGCTACTCCATAGTCCTACTACCCTCTAAAAGACCTCAAGATGGGTTGTTGGTCTTATCTAGTTGTTTGTTTCCCTCCAAAAGTGTGTCACTACCTTTAGAAAGACTTCACTACCCTTGAGTAGACCCCCAAAATCCATACTCCACTCCTCAACTAGTTTTCTCACTTGCAAGTGCCTAATTGGTGTTGAAAACTCCCTTCAAACTTAATTATGTTCAATAAAACTCTAAGATGAAGTTGTCTAGGTCTGAATTTTAGGTTTCCATCCTCAATTTAGCTTCCTTAAAGGGTTTTTTTCCTTCAATAACAAGTCCATCTATTTGTGCTTAGACTTCTAGAGATTCATTATCCAAATTCAACATGACTTCAAATGAAATATAAATCCCCTTTATATATCTGCCTTTTAGTTATAAAGGAAAAGTTAGTGGATTATAAGGCTAATTTGCTTTTAAAATAACTTAAGGGCTAAATAAGCCCATGACCTTAAAAAGGTCCCAACTTAATTGAAAAGCAAATTAGTCTATTATTACTTTATTTTAAGTATTTAAAAATACTTTTTATTATAGTAATAATATTATCTAATTTCAAAATAGGGGTACTACAATGTATAAACCACTCCAAAGATTGCCCAGTCAAGATCCATGAAAATAGGCAAAGTATAAAATTGGTGTCAAATCTTGCTTCTTGATAGGGAATAAAAAACTCTTATAGGTTCTCCCTTGGGTCACCCTTTCCTTTATACTTGTCAAATTTAGGGATCTTGAAAAGAGATGGAAAAGGTGTATAGAATATGATTTAAAATGGATATGATCATATGTGATACAACTTATACTTTTAGCCTTGATTTGTTACTTGTAATCTTGAAATTATATCATTCATATCTTATCATTCTTGGGGGAAAGAAGTATTTTGGGATGCAGGTGGGGGAATGTATAGTTAATAATTAAATTATGGATTAACTAAATTTATAGGAATAAAAATGGTTTACACTATTCTATTAGGCTTATTATTCATATTGTTATGATTAAATTGGTTGGATGGACTTGATGTTGATTAGGATTTGGAGATGGAGTGTAAAAAAATTGATGAGTAGGAGAAATTGTTCTCTTTAAGTGAGGATTTATTATTTATTGGTTATAATTAATTACTAATTAGAATCAACTTATTGTCCAAATGGAACTCATTTTTGTGTATTGGATAGGACCTAATGGGTATTGGAGAGGACTTCATTAGATTTATAAGGATTGTGTTGGGGAGGGTGTGAGTTAGATGGGACACTTTGTGTCTTACAAGGGACCTATTGGGAATGAGTTGTATTTTATAGTTGTTGAGGGGAAATTTATTCATATGGGATTTTAAGAGTGGGATTAATAAGAACTTGATGGGGATTAGGAAATGCTTATTGTGTATTCTCTTCAACCTATTATGAGGAATCTATGAGCATATTTTTTTATATAATGGTGGATGTCTCTATAATATAGAATGGATCAACTAATGAATATTTAACCTTGAATCAAGAGGTTTATTGAACTCTATCAGTGGAGGATCAAAGACTGGAATATTAACTAATAAAACTACAAAATTAGTCAACACTTGACTAGATTGATGCAATTGGGATACAATGGTAGGTGAAAATTGGGGTGGGGAAACAAGTAGTTCTTTACCCTTTCTATATGTTTTTGGGACTGATGGTATTTGAAAATTTGTTAGAACATAGATAGAAGAGGGTAAATCCTAAGTCCACCCTATGATTTTTATGATATTATGTGGTTTTTATCTCTCAATATTACACAAGTTCTCTATAAGATAATCAATGTTACCCTTAGAACCTATTTCTAATAAGCATAAGATATATTAATCTTTGTTCTCAAACATGCCTCACTCAAATTGATCTCAAACTATGTCGTAACTAGGTTACACATCTTTATACTCAGGTTGATAGACCTCCATATCACGTGAGTTCATATAATCTTGTTGATCATGTAGATAATCTTGTTGGCATACGAATGAATTTATAGATTCATGTTGGTTTTATGTCCAATTATTGTCATAAATAATGTTATAATCCATGCCACTATACATATATTGAGGCATGTTGGATATTATTTCAAACTAAGTGGTTTGACTTAAATTCAAGTTTTTTAAAATGGTTGAATTATCCTAAGGTTTTGAAAGTGCAATACCCCTTTAAAATAGATTATAATGATTGAATGTAATATTAAGTCAAGGTTAATATCTAAGTGTTCATATCTAGGTCATAAATGTCTTGACAAAATTTTTAGAGAAGTTTGGACTTGGCTTGAAACAAGATTAGATAGTTTGCCTTGTAAACTTGAACTTTGAAATAGACTCAGACTTTAATGTGAATTGACATGTGATTTAAAAATGAAAAGAGAATGCTTTGGCTTTAGATAGTTTGATTTAAACTTGAGAGTTGGTATTTAGACTAGAATTGGACCTTGGTCTTGAATTAGCTTCAAATTAGAAATTGAATTTTGGAAATGGTTCAAATTCAAAATGGGTAGCATAAAATCATGATTTTAGATAAGAGGGGTATGTGTTTAGACAAATTTTGACATGATATCTAGAAGGGAAAAATTCATTTACTCAAAAATTGGGTAGAGTAATACCTCTTTTCAAAGGTTATGTGGACTATGTTTGAATATATGACAAGTTTGACATAATATCCAAGTAATCAGTCATTCAAACTCATGACCTTACTTTAGTGACTGACATGGGAGTGATCCACATTCATCAATTTCTTTAATGTACTTGCCTTGAGATAGGATTATAAATTTTAATGTTCTTTAAGTAATTAATATAGTTTTTGGTGGTGTTTTAATCCCACCTTTCTCTCAAAAGGTATGTACATGAAATACATCTTCAGGTGTTATTGCCTTTGTAACCCTACACTAATAAATGTTTTTTGGCTAAAAGGTCTTATTATAAAGTTTTAATGGGCTTACTAGATGGTCCCAATATACCTTATGGTATGTGGGCACAAAAAATCTATCAATTGGACATCAAGTCTTAATTGGATATTCACAGGAGGCTCTTGTCCCTTGACAGCCACTTCATCTTAAAAAAATTTAGTGAAGTGATACATGAAAATATTAAGCTTTGAGGAACATTTTAGATGAATAAAAACTAAGGGTAGCTTTGATTTATATACCCCACTAGATAAATGGGGTTGGTATGAATGTTGAGTAATGATGTCCCAATCACTACACCTTAAGGAGTTATGGGAAGGAAATGAAATATAACCCACACAGCCAAAAATAAAATGAAAAGTATTTTCATTCTAATTAAAATGAATCCCATTAAGGGTAAGTGAAGAGCATAATATACAGATCTTTTAGAGTAAAATAAGATATCACCTTCATGTTTTTGAGTCACCCTATCAATGGGAGAGCATATGTGTGAAGGGATCACAAAAGCACATAAAAAATTACTCAAGTAAATAATTAAAATTACAAATATAAATGAAACTGTTTTGTTAAACCAAATCAAAAGATGATTTTTTTTAAAACACTAAAGAAAATGTGAATGAATAATATTTTTTTTAATTGATCACCTCACCCTTTAGAATCTATAATAAAAATAATGTGAGTAGTTTTACTTGGTGGGTATTTGTCAAGTGAGTGAGGTTAATTTTTTTAATTTTTAAAAACTCTCATCCTTATAACATAGGAAAAATTTTCATTTCATAAGGCCAATTCATTGTTTGTAAGAACCTACATATAATAAGAACAAAACTAAAAAATACAAAATAATGGCATTTTCATCATTTAACAAGGGAATTTTCACTAATAATATATCAATTTAATTGAAAACAACAATCAAATACACCAATTAACATAAAAATTCATGATAGTTAGGAGTGAATTCATTGATATGATGATCGATTTCACCATTTTCAAGGGTTGATTTGCTTGATTTCAAGGGTTGATGTCACTAAATTATGGGTTGATTTTGCCAAAAGTCAGAACGTAGATCAAAACCAAAAAAAACAAAATGGAGGCATCTTTTCCATTTATCAATGCATTTTCACTAATTACAAGAGCATTTTTGTTGATAATATATCAATTTCATCAAAATAATAGTCTAATATACCAATTAGCATAGAAATGCATGATACCTAGGAGTGAATTCATCAATATGATAGTTAATTTCATTGATTTTGAGGGTATATTTCATCAAATTATAAGTTTATTTTATCAAATACTAGGTCAATTTTATTCAATATAAGAACCTACATAGAACATAGAATAAAATCAAAAAACATATCACTAAGACTTTTTCACCATTTATCTAGGGCATTTTCATCAATTTGCAAAGCGAACTCAACAATTTCTATAGAGCATAGATAAATAGAAGTGTAATATCCATTTTTTTAAGTGAATTCACTGATTCATAGGGATGAAAAATAGTAATGAAATTATCACAATTGAGATAGAAGAATTAGATTTTCAAAAAATAAAAATGGAAATAAAATATCAAAAGAGAGTGTGGGTTGTGTATGTCCCACCATATATGCCATATGTATCCATAAGAGTAAAAAAGGTTAGTGTTTCCTTTATTAGTTAATATATCAAAATCAAAGCAATGAAATAACAACTTTAAGCATAGGACCTCATGAGCCAAAGGGAAGGATGAAATAAAACCAAATATGAAGACAAAAATCATGTAAATTATGCATTCCTTTGTGGATTATTCACCTTTTTTAATGTAAATGAAGAGTGGCTTAGATTTTAGTATCAAAGAGTCTTTATAAATGTCATATTGTAATATTGGAGCATCTCCCTTTGAGAAATTGAGGAATATTTTATAACAAGTGGAGTTGAAGTATAAGGTAGCTTTGAGAACTGGCAAGGATTCACTATAAATCTTGAGCATGTAATATGAGGAGGGGTGCCCATTTATTTATAGGAAGAGTGACTAAATGTGAGCCATCCATCTTACCTTCAAGATGGATGGTATAGAATTCACCCTCAAAATATCTCCAAATCAGGTAATATGAGCCCTACATCTTGCATGTTTGATGGAGGGTAGAGAATCCCATTTAAAATATATCAAGGAGAAGCAATGTGAGCCCTCATTCTTTCATGAAATATGGAGGGTTTATAATGATCCTAAAAATATTTTAAAATTTTAAATATGATCCCTCAATCTTGATTCTAAAATTAAGGGTGGAGAATAATCCCCTCATAATTTGATTTCAATATTAAAGGTGGGGTCATAAAATAATATGACATGGCATATTAAGATTATTTTAGAATGGGATGTTCTTTTAATGAGGTGTAAAATTGAAAAATAAGTAATTATAATGAAATTATAATTCCAAATCCATGGAATTATAATTAGAGATAAGATTAATTAAACTAATCAAAATACTAATTTAATTAATAAAATGTCATATGAATTTAGAATATTTAATTATGATAAGAGGGAATGATTAATTAACCAAAGAGAAAGAAATGACCAGTGATGATTAGAAATATGACCAACATGATGATTTGATGATCTAGTACGATGAATTTCCCTAATTGAGGATTCATCAAGGCTAATTCAAATTTGTAGATTGTATTTATAGAAGAAATTAAGATGAACATATGATTTTGGACCAGTTTATGTATAATTTATGAGAAGTCATTATAATTTTGACATGTAAAGTGATTAAAATGGAGTGTCTATTCAATTAATGAGGTTAGGGGAAAAGTTTAACTACCCTCATAAAACCCCACATAATTTGAGTGGTACTTACATAGCTATAATGGGCCTCAAGTCAATGTAGTTAACCCTCCTAGGGTGAGTGTGAAACTATATGAATATATCTATAATATTGATTAAAATTATTGACAATATATATCATTGACCTACAACAGATATATCAAACTTGGTATATGATTGTTAGGATGCATCAAAATTTAAATTGAAATAAATAGTACTCTTTTGCTCGTTGAGCAGTAGAATTTCCAAGTGATTTTTATGTGTGTTTATATAATCCTTGATGTACTTATATAGGAGGATATTTTGAGTATTTCTATTAACTAACCTTGATAAAATCATGAGAGGGGTTAAATTTAATATGTTGAATTAAAAAAATTATTTTTGGAGTGTGGGGGATAAGTCTACACTAATGGAAATAGATGTAGTGTGACCCTATCTAACCTAGTGTAGTCATATCCTAGAAGGACATAGATTATTGGAAAAGATCTATCAGGTGCCTAAAAGCATATTAAGGATGTCTAAATTATATTTTGTTTGTTTTTAAGATATTTTGTAAAGTAGTGTATGCTTCCATATAAATTATAAGTTAGCAAAATGGTGAATAGGTCAAGCGAGTTAAGGATGTCAAGATTAAACATTATCAAGCACTTAATGATTAATTTTATGTGTATATATTTTTCATGTGTACATTGTTTTATTTTTCACCATAATGACTTGGAAATTATTTGCCAAATATTTTCAAGTTTTCATTGGGTATTGCTCTGATATGTTCAAATCAAAATTATGTTTTTTATCATAGTGTTGCTATTATCGATTAACTCTTGAATTTCATTACACATTTTTTAATAACTATTAGTTGAGTGTCCTAACTATTGATGATAATCAAAAAATTCATGAGGATTATATCTCTTAGGTAATGACATGCTTAGATCCTATTGAAATGACTCAGGTAAGGAAATGGGATTGCATTCTAAAATACTCTTTAGTACTTGAGTAGGTAGATTAGGTAGTCTTGTGAACTCTCTTTTTGGTTTAAGTGTCATAAATGTAATTATATGTTGTGACACATGTTGATAGTTTTGGTTACATTATTATCTTTAAATTTAGGTGAATCATTACCCTTTTATTTAAATGTTGATTTTTCTTGACATTTTGGAGCATTGGATGTTAAATTAATTGGTGTATACTTTAAGATATTTGTAACCATGAGCTTAGTTTCAATGTAATGTAAGCCATGACCAAGGGCATCAAATGAGTCATAGTTGGAAAACATAACCTAATATTTTAGAGGGTTGACCAAACTACTTGATAATATGTTTTGCAATTCAATATCATAAAGTGAATGTGACATCTTAGTAAGCATGGTCTTGAGTTTAAGCACATAATTAAAATGTGTTCATTAGGCCCTTGATTTATTTTAAAATTTTATTGGTTTAACTAATGTTTATCAAAAAAATTGTTAAGAAGAGATCAAGTAGCTCATGAATGTTAAGCATTGATCCCTTAGGAAAAGAATAGAACCAATCTAAATCATAACCTATTATGATTTCAACAAACATTTTGGTCATGAAAATTTCATCATGATGAGAACCCAATCAAAATGTAAATAAGCCTTTAATGTGTATAGAGAGATTTACTTTTATATTAAATGTTTTTAACTTTTGCATATGAAAATATGGAGGTAAAGGATGGATAAGTACCTACAAAGCCAAAGGATTATGTAATTTGTGTAAAGATGAAGTAAATAAGTAGGTTTTGTATGTTTTTATGATATTTTTGAAATTTTTACTTTCATATCATTAAGTTTTTGTGTGATAATATCACCAAATATAACACTAGATGTAAGGTTTGAATTAGTGTTCCCTAGTCCAAGAGATTAAATGTATGAATTTGTTGGAATCACATTGTTCTTTGGATTGTTGGTATTATGTGGAAGATATTTATGAGGAATAGTATCCTCATGGTTTTATGTGTAAGGGTTAGCCTCATCCACTAGAAATTGTTTAGGCATAGGTTTATTATTTCAGAAGTTTTCTTGTTCTAATTATATACCTTATACTAATTGTTCTATACATGTTGGATTTTACTTAGTTGTATATTTAAAATTTCTAGGTTTGCCTTCCTATATGGACCAATTTTTTTACCATGATTGAGATCATTATAGGTTTCATCATCACTATGAACATCTTCCACAAAAATATTATCATGAATTTTAGCCAACTAAATGATAGGCACAAATATTAAAAACAATTTTGAAAAAATGGATTAAACCTTAAGGAAATCCAAATCTAAAATGAAGAATCCCTAATGAAGAGAGGAATTGTATAAACCTTAATTTTTATGTTTAAAAGAGTTTATATTCACCATTTATGTTTACCCTAGTTTTAATTTTAACCAAAATAAGGAACAAACAAATTGTAATTAAATACATCTATAGAATTCAAATCTATCTAACAGGTTATGATGAGAAACAAGTCCAAATGCTATAAATGAAACTACATTAAGTAATATAAATGACAAATGGGTAAGGAATGGCCACTCTTATTTGTTGTACTATAAATATGAGATTATATATAGACTTAAAAAACATGGTACAACCTACTCTTAAAATTTATAAACCATTAAATGCTATGTTATAGACCCATTTATGTTTTGATCCCATTGGGATAAACCTATGCATCTATGACTATCTAACTAAGGTTGAATTTGTCTTATTGTGGGTTAGTTGTCCCACTACAATTTTGTGGAATAGTTTTCAAATCACCTATACATCTCCACCTTCATGTTATGCATGTACCTTTACTTTGAAAATATGATGGGTATAATGTGCAAAATATAAGTTTTTTGTCCTTAACCTAGCTTGATACTCTAAAACAACAAAATAGTTATGGAGTTGATAAATTACCAAGGTAGTATTACAAAATATGTATTCCACACATAGAGAATCAAACATCCATGTAGTTTTGTAAGTGTGTGGATGGAATAGATCAAGTGAGGGTTTTTGAAGTTCCTCTTCCCTAGAGGTGATAATGAAACTACATGCATTCTAATACTCTCCTTTGGTACAAGGGAAATGTAGAGAGACAAAAATGGATTGACAATATCACAAGTGTATGAGATTCAATGAAGTGTGACTTGAGTGATGCTTGGACCTAGGCTTGACCTTGTATGTTACTTGGATTTTGATATTAAAAGGTGTCTTATGCTTGTTTTTAGATGATAAATGGCTTGGTTAGACCTTATATATATATATATATACTAACCTATGATAAATTATGCATGCTTATCAATTATGGTAATGTATAAAAAATAGAGTAAAGACATAAAATTCTTGGAAACAGATCAACATTCCCACAAAACTAAAATGGAAAACCCCTTAGAGTGTACATATTTTTCTAGAATGGACTTGTATAGTTTATTGGGACTAAGAAATGTTTTTATATTTTTTTTAGGCAAGGCTAGTTAATAAGAAATAAATAGTCCATATGTGTTAAAAAATACCTATTTTATGAGTGTTGAGGTGTTTTTAGGCTCAATGTACAAAGAAAAGACTATTTTGTAGCTATGGTAGTCCTAGCAATGGGATAAAATATACAAGTTTTCCAAATAACTTAAATTGGAAATAAGACACTAGAATAAATATCTTGTGCCTAATTTAGATATCTATAGAATCTTTCTGAGGGAGTCGATCTATGGGATATTATAAAAAATGATTCTAATTCAATATAAATGAAGTTATGGCTCACTTTATATTGGTATATAAAAAGGAATAAGGCATATTTAATCTTAGACCTATGAAAATTTAATTTAATTTTTATATTATAAAGACAAACTTCATGGTGTTGTTCATGGATATTTTTAATTTAAAAAAAAATTGTTATCTATTTTTCTCAGTTTAGGCCAATTTTTTTCCCCTAAAATTTTAGCCACGGTGCCATGCTTCAAGTTATTTTATGTGAGGCTTTTCATATATTCAATATGACAAAAGTCCTATAAATTCTAATAGGAATTAGCATTCTAAGGATGGTTTGAAGTCAAAGGTCTTAGATTTTCTTGTCACAAATTCCACTTCTTGATATAATGTGTAATCAAAATTTTATAGCTTAACATATAAATTAATATCCTATCTTTTCACAATAATAATATCTAGGAGGCAACATAAATCTCATGCCACTCTAAAAAATATTTGACTCCTTTTAAATTGGACCAAACAAATTTCCTCAAATTTTGTGTTATCATATTGTAAGAGTATGTAGAGGGAGTCCTAAAAGTATATTAGAAGACATAATTTGATGTCAAACCTAATTATAGATTTGAATATTGGCTACCAAAAATAAGTTTAATTATCCAATAGGAGTTTTTTTCAACTTTGGATGATACATTTCCATAAATGAGTAATATATTGAAAAGGAAAATGGGAATCCCAATAATTTAAACATTGTTTTATGAATAATCCATCATCCTTCATAAACTAAGATCCAAGTAATTGTATGTATAAGACTCTATTAAAAACATTGAATTTATTCAATTCAACACTAGACCCTAAGGATTTATAAAATATATTTGAGAAACACAAAGAAAAGGATCATCATTCTTCATGGAGGATTAAAATTATCATTATCAAAATGGTCATTGACCAATTATGACTCAGCTCTAGGTAGTCAATCCATGTAACAAGCCTTCGAGATTATACAAGTTAGCACATACCAAGGGTTTTCTACTAAGATAGAGAGAAAGGGTAAAGGAAAACTATGACAAATAGACCTAAACAAACCAAACCTGTCAAGACTTGTGACTAGTAATGGTGAATAATGCAAAAGCCTTGAGAAAGAGAGATTGACCAATAAATTTTAAAAAAAAAAGTGTCCAAAACCTAAGTTTTTTACCATGCCTAAAATAAATGGCCATTCAATAAATCATAATCTTTCTCAAAATCAATTTTAATAATGATTACTCTAACTAATCACTTCAACCCATTCCATACCTTCTCATAAAACATTTAAATTGTCATAAATATATCTTTTTTAAATAAATATTGTTTATTCATGTCTAACAATGGTAAGGAGGAGATGGCATAAATGTGAGGTGAAATATTTAATAATGACCTTATAAGACAATCTCAACATTTTAATATGCCTTCATCTTATGATTAATTCTACTTCTTGAGCCTTTGTCACAAATTTTGTATTAGCTTGATTTATACAATTACATTTATAAAAAAATTATAGGCCTTATTAAAAAGAAAATTTTAGATATGAAATAATCACAAAACAAATGATTTTTAAAATTCATGAGTAAATCCATTCATGCCTATGGATTTTCCATTGTTCGATCTAATGCACAACATCATGAAACTTCATGATATTTTAATAAATTAGTTTTCTATAATCCTAATATCTTGAAATAGAAACCATCCATTTATAACTTAAATTCTTTTTATCTTTCATGGGCCATATCTTGTTACACTAATTACAGTGCTCTACAAAAGAATTGGCTATTTTAGTTTAGCTCATTTAGATGGCTTTCAGTTTCCATGATAGTCTTGATTTACTCAAATTCAAGTTTCATGTGCTTTAAACAAGGATTTAGTTTGCCTATCTCTAACCTTAATCCAATCATCCTTTATCTGATTTGGGAACCTTTGGTAACATACATTTAGCTATTTTAATTTTATTTTTGGGAAAGCATCTTCAATTTGTAAGGAAGATAAAAAAATTTGGTTCCAAGATTAAACCTAACATTCTCATTTTCAACTACTTTCTCTACGTTTTTGAAAACCTCACATTTCATTTGGATTAAATGATGGAACAATGCTACTTATTTGATAAAATAATGTTTTTTTGCTTTAACTTTAATCTTTATCATTACATTATTTAAGTAATCTATTATGCTTTATATTTTACCCCTCAAAATATTTTATCACGTTCTTATTCAACACCTAAACAATTATCTCATCTCAAATTCTAATGAGTATATTATACCCCCAATGGAATCATGCATTAGGGAATATACATCATAAATAATATTAATCCAAATTTAAGCTACATATAATTATTTATCCTACCACATGATATTTTATTACTATCTATCAATCAATTCCAATGGAGTGTAACCATTTCCCATGTAAAATTTTATAGATTTTTTGTTAAAAAAATGTTCCACTAATGCTTAATCTAAATCATTATATTATATCTATCAGTGACTTGGTCAACAATTTGAAACTATCTCCACATTTTTAAATAGATATGGTGTGGACATGAACATGACCAGTATGTGTCCCTCATTACCAAATAGATATATCTAAGATTTCTTTGTTAAGATTCATGTTCACTCTTGACACACCTCAAATTGTCCTAAAATTTAATGGGAGTTTAGCGTGACATCATTTGCAATTGAAGTCCTACTTTTGTTTACATATGACATTGATAACTACAAATTACATTCACCTTTACTTTAAAATTACATGGTTTTACCCATCATAATTGTATTCATATAAAACATAAAAATTGGTATCTTGAGGGTGGATTATGATACCTAACCCATAGGTCCCTCTTGCTTGCTCTCATGACCCTCATAGACATCTTTTCACTAATTCCCAATCATCCATAGCCTTCTAGACAATGATTCCACCTCCTCTAAGTATAATTTCTAGTGATGATTCCATCCCCTTGGGTCTCATTCCTTCAGGAATATAGCACCCAACTTGGGCTATAGTTCCAGACCCTAGGGTGTCCATTTCTAGTGCATAGGTCCAAGTGTATTTTTATTGCCAACAGTCATTTCCTTTTAGTTCTTATTCCTCTCCTTCTCAGCCTAACATGAATACATTCAACCCATGACTAATATATCTCTATAAAATCCCATTCAAAGTTCATTTATAAGGGGTTGGCAAATATCACAAAGCAAGCAAGAATACAATCAAGACTCCTCAGGCATATTTCCTTATTCTCTACATATAGCCATCCAAAATAGCCACAAGCTTATTCAATATTTACTTCAGTCCCTAGCCACATCAATCACACCTAATTTTATAATTTTACATTTTTATACACACTATTTCACAAAGTGCATCAAGTGGGAGAACTACATATGGCTTAATTCCTCTTTAGAGTATTGGTATGTAGTTAGTGTACCCACATAAGGGGTGTAGATATAGGTTTAGTTCATATCACACACACTAACCTCCCCTCTTTCCCAAATTTTGTTAAATAATAATGGAGTCTAGGGTTTGAAGACTAAATCATCTCTATAAGGAGTTTCGTAGACATCCAACAGTTAAAATTTCATAAGCAAGCTCACACGGACATAGTGAACAAAACCTAGAATTCTTGGGTCTCCTAAAAAACAATGGTAGAATATCACTATAACAATGGACCCTAGGATATCCTATTTTATTTCTTGTATCCAATCATAAAATTATTGCTACATCCTTATTTTTGACACTATCTCAATCATGCACAGTCAATTATAGACCCTGCACAACCATCTCAATTAGTTTTTAGATAAGTCTTATTTTCTCTCCCTTATTACTATTTTTAGAAAGGTTCAAATTAAAATCAAATTATATAAATTATTATCTTAATTATTTCATATTTATTTATAAATTTTATTACTCTAGACCCTTAATTATATTAGGAATAAGACATCAGTATTCCCAAAATTGTTAAATCATTTAGTGAACCCAACTTAATTTGTTTATGCACAAAAACCTTAGAAAAAATTCCTTCTTATTTATTACAATATTTTTATAATTTTTATTGAATATTTAAATCATAATCCTACATTTAAATATTTAAAATTTACCTTAGTAATTTTTAAAATAATTTATTCTAAACCCTAGTTGAAATTTACTAGGTCCTTTTTCACACAAAAACCTTAGAAACCCTAGGAATAATTTCTTGTTAATTTTAGAAATATTTTTTGAGTTCTTTTACTTGAATTTTTAAATGAAAAAATCACTTTAAATTTTAAAATTATATAGTAATTTTAAAATAAATCATTTTTCAAAACCCTAGTTGCATATACAGGTCCCTTTGCTTTTGAGGTATCACCTTACACATTTGTGAGCTTCATATCATTTTATGCATATTCTAGTTCCTTGTTTAGATTATATTTGTTTTATATTTTCTTCCATTATTCAAGTTGTTTTCCTTATTCCACCTAAGCTCCTTACATCTCTTCCTTTGAGATGAAGTGCAAGACTTAGTGGTAACCCTCCTGAATTCACCTAGAATCCCTCAACCTGACCATATACCATGGATAAATAACTAGCTCATGTTCTTGTTATAAATCCTACACATCTAGATTACACAAATTTTCATGAGGATAAGTTTGACAATGAACAATACAAGAATAAAAATGATGATACAAACACCATTGTTCATGACCCACCACATCATAATCTTGATCCATTTCCACCTATTATTGATAATGAAGTTATCCTTAACAAAGATTTGATTCTACGAAGTTTTAGAGAAAGACTCAGGGAACAACCCTAAGATCATACTCTTATTTTAAAATCTATCATGGAAATCAAAAAGGCTAAACAAATTGAGTCTTCCATTCCTTCAGAGCATCTAGTTGTACATGACACTTATATGGACAACTATGTCTCAACAACCCCCTATAGTATCCTAACCTACCTCTATGCCACCACCAGCTATAGCTATTACATCTTTGTCCCCTGATGTGTCAGCCCTTATGCAAGAGATAAAATATATTCAATCTAAGGTGCTACATCTTGAGCAAGGTGCCTCTAGATCTACATAGGCCTTGGATTCTTTTGCTCTACTTCATAGACCATTAGCACGTCATATTGATTCAACACCCTTGACATAAGGTATTGTTCAACCCAGGATCAATCTATATGATGGAAAGGGTGATCTAGAGACACACTTGAGAGCTTTCTATGTAGTATGCTTGGACTATGTGCCAAATAACTAGCTACTAACCAAGCTATTTCCATGAAGTCTAAAGGATTATGCTCTACAATGGTTTTATAGTCTACCAAATTAGTCAGTCAAAGCATTCAATCCTTTAGCTGACATGTTCCTATCTCATTTCAACATTAACATTAGTGATAAGGTTTCTTATGCCAAAGTTGCACAATAGAAACAAAGGTCAAATAAGCATCTCACAAATTATGTTCTTTCATATAAGACTATTTTGGCTAAGATGACTAGCCCCATGACTAATCAAGAATTACAAGATCTCTTCAAACAAAGTCCTTTACAAGATTTGCATGAATCAATAATGTTCAAAAGGTTATCTTCCTTCACTTAATTATGTCACACACTAAAATAAAAGGAAGTCAAACTAATTTCAATGGGTAAACTCAAGTACACAAGTATATCAAAAACAACAAACAAGAGTAACATCCAAGTCCCATACAAACTAATGGCCAATGATATCAAGAGTTAGAATTAACCTACAGTCAATGTGGCTTCAAATCCCCCTTAGTGTGTGGTTTTATCAACACCTCCTTGGTGAACCTTTACCAATCTACCAATTCCTCTAGCCAAAGTTTTATAGTAGATTTTGGAATGTAATATCATATCTCTCCCTCCTATTTAGGAAGTTGATTAAACAAAGCCTCTTCAATAGGGATATGATTAGCATGCATTTTTTGAGTTTCATAAAGCACCAAGGCATATAATAAATAGATGCATCAGTTTGAGACACAAGATATAGGACTTGATAGATGGAAATATTATTGATCTCGACACTTTAGTATAGCCTCCTTAGGCAAAGCAAACATAGGATAAAGCTTTGAAAATTTTCTTAGATACTTTTCTATAGCATTCTAAATAAGATATAGGGGATACATTATGTGTTCACCATGCATATCATGCACATTCCCCACTAAATACATACAGGGCACCTTCAATTGAGTTACATCTTTTGAGAAACATGATTGGTGTATACAATTCTAGATTTTTAGCTAGACCTTCCATCTCCTTCTCGGAGTAAGAGATAGTCAAGGATGATTAGTAATATCATGCACTCTTTATTATATCTTACATTCATAATCATCCTATTCATAGTGTTCTCATAGATAATAGATCCAGTGTGAACATGTGCATTATGATATTATTGAAATATTTGGGATATTTAGAGTAGGATATTACCCTAATAGATATAGTTATCAGTAGATTCAGTGGGCACATATAGAGTTAATTGGATGAAATTGTACTTCCTCTATAGGTTGGTTCAATAAACATGGCCACACTATTTACTATAGTTTCTAGTGTAGGAGTTTTTGATAAGTTACTTGGTCAACCATGGATTCAAAAACTTTGAATAGTATCTTCTATAATTCATAGATGCATGAAATTCATTCATGTTAATCAGGTTGTTACATTTGGTGGAGTTCTATATGAGTTACAACTCCCCACTTTAGAGCCATCTACTATTTTACAACCACTAGTTTTAGTTACACCACCAGTTTTAGTTTCTCTACCAATTTTAGTTCTTCCTCCAATTCAAATTCAGATATAGTTGAGACCTCCATCACCAGCACAAAGATTTCATACACTTCCATAGAGGTCTCTTTTAAATCAACCATAGTTTTAGGATTCTAGATAGCTTCCAACTATACTGTTCACACCTATATTAGTATCGTTGAGGTTTCATGCCTCTACACATAGAGCACATGTTCAAAGAGCTTCTCTTACTACCAAATGGGTCCCTAAGAACCCTATAATTTCATCCACTTCTTAGATTTATAGGGTGAACCCATAGTTATTTTCTATTTAAAATATTTTAGAGCACTTATAACATCCATATCTTTTAGATCCATAGTCTCAACCCTTCCATCATGCTTCACGATCACACGCGATCCCTCTCCTTGATATAGGACACCATGATAGGGAGTCTTCTATGAGACTCATTAGTTAGTATCATTTCTCCTCAAGTTACTTGTACATAGATTATTTTCAATTTCTTTTACATAATTTCCTCGTGACTGATTGTATATAGCTTAATATATCAAAAATTCCAAAAACACTCAAATATTTCAAAATAGAAAAAGATTAAAAAAATCAAAAACACAAAAACATTTCAATTGTATGCATTATCCATACTTCACATTTTTACTTCCATGCTAGACTTACATTTTTTATTTTATTTTATTACTTGTCTATTTATCTACATTTTCATGCTTCACTTGATCTTCTTTATGTGTGTAGTGACATCCAAATCCTTGATTGCTTCACTCTACCCATTAAGGGGGCATTCTACTTCTAAATTTAAGACACACATTGATATACATACCCACTGAGGGAATCTTCTACATGACTACACCATCCAAGTTATGTCATTCTTACACTACACACTCTAGCTATCATGTTGATGTATATTATTTACTAGATTACATAGATTACTCTATGAACATTTCACTAGTATATAGCACTTGTGTATTTCTTAGCATATACATAGTCTTATACTACATGTCTTGCATACTTTCACTTCTTGATTTGATTATTTATATGCAACTATATTTCCAATATTTGTATGCTTTCCTTTCTTGATTTTCATAACTAGATGTGATTGATTTTTTCTCAATTCTCATTTTGTCTCTTATATGTACCTTAGGACATTTTCCAATGTCCTTTACTTATATTCTTGTATGTGTCTTAGGATATTTGCCAATGTCCTTTTCTTTTACTCTTCTATGTGCCTATGGCCCTTGTGTCAACCTTGCTTATTTCAATTATATGTGTATATGGCATTTGAACATGCCTTATATGCTTGTTTTCTAGTTTGAGTGGCATGTGTCCGGGTCCCTTGTTTGATTAGACCCTTAGCCACTCTTTTATGCTTCTTATTTCTTGCCTTATATGCTTGTTGCTCAAATATTTTGCAATTATTTGTAATGCTATGATCCACATCATGCATTATCTTACTTTCTTGGATGCCATGATGGACATCATGTTCCATCCCTCCTTGCCAACTAATAACTAGCCAGACTTCTAGTTTTAATTTAATACATTACACATGTTATTACATTATTATATCTATATATCCATACCCATATTGATCTAATAATATCTCATTACAAACCATGTTATATCTTGAGATATCTTATCAATTATCATTATTATATCATGTATCTTTGTAGTATAACACACTTGCAGTGCTATTTTTTTTTAGGATAGTCATTTTAGGGTATTCATTCCTACCCTCAAAAGAGGGGCCAGAAAACAAGGGTTTTATCATAGAGATCAGAGCTCCTAATGGTCAAAAAATAGTTTTTAGAACACCCAAAATAGAAACCAAACTTCAAACTAGGTAGAATAAACTAGGAAGATAGTGAAAATTATAGAACAATCATTAGAATTAGCCCAAGACAATAATGCCAAGATTAGGCTAAAACACTAGACAATAGGGTGTCTATTTTTGTTCACTCTTTTCCAAATAGCAAAAAAAATAGGTTTTCCAAAAATAGGTATAAAAGTAGGTTTATCTATACTTTTGCACATTTAGACCAGTTCAGATACAATAGTTTTAGTATAGTTTTTATCAGAGAATATAGATATAAGGGGAATCATGCATGTCATGATGGCTCTTGCTTCTAGTTTTAGATAGGGTAGTTGGTATAACTTCTAGATCATAATCCATGTTATAGATAACAATGATTAGGGGCAATGTGTGTAGCATATTTATCTTCTTTTCTTTCTAAGTTCAATATATTACCCAGGAATTCTTAGTAGTTGTGTGCCTTATTCCATATATAGGTGGTTGGCATCATTTTGGAGTGGCTTTCATACAATCCTAACCTCCACATCTCAGTGTGGCTTTCATACAATCCTAACCTCCACATTTTAGAATGGCTTTCATATAAGCCTAGTTCCTAATTTTGGAGTGGATTTCATACAAGCCTAATCTCCACCTTTTGAAGTGGAAAATAGTGGCTTAGTTTTAATTATACATTTATCTATCCATGCCACATTATTATATTATAAATAAATCATGGGCTTCAGGAGCCATCTCATATGCCACACATTTCATATTGGTATTAGTTCATAGCTTCACTTCATGGGGCAAAGATGGAGCCAAAGGACTAGCTAGGCTTTATAATCTTAAGCCACATACTTAGAGGGATTGGACACATAGTCCAAACATTGATTAACACATGCATGTTCACTTGGCTTCACTTAGTGGGTGATGATGGATCCAAAGGGCTAGCCTTTGTATTCTTGAGCCACTCTTAAGGAATTGAGAACTTAGCTCTGTTCATGATATTACTCTTGGTATAGCATCATCTATCATTGCTCAGCATTACTCAGTATCACTGAACATCATAATAGGTTTTGTATTGGTTCACATACTCATTGAAATGTATTCATTCCTTTCTCTTCCTCTCTTTGTCTTACCTAGCTTTATATGTTCTTATTTTATATATAGTGTATCTTTTAAGAAATGATCTACTCTTTATTTTCTTTTATAGATTTACACTTCACAACATGCTCTCTATATGCCCACCCATCATTACATAGCTTCATGAGATTCATCCTTGTAGGTAAGTTCAAGTATGCTTTCTATTTTTAATTTATCCTAGTATTTTGATTTACTACATCACTAGAATAAAGGGGGGGATGTAGTCATATAAAATGTAAAAATTGGTAGCTTGAGGGTGGCTTGTGATACCCTACCCATAGGTCCCTCTTTATTGATCTCATGACCCTCATAGGCATATTTTCATTGATTCCCAATCATCCATAGCCTTCTAAATAGTTAGCCTACCTCCTCTAGGTAGCATTTCTAGTGATGATTCCATCCCGTTGGGTCATGTTCCTTTAGGACTATAGTGCCCAACTTGGACTATAGCACCAGACCTTAGGGTATCCATTTTTGGTGCTCCTATCTAAGTACATTTTTACTACCAAAAATCATTTCCTTCTAGTTCGTATTCCTCTCTTTGTCAGCCTAACATGAATACATTCAACCCATGACCAATAGATCCCTATAAAATCCCATTCAAAGTTCATTTAGAAGGGGTTGTCAAATATCAAAAAGTAAGTGAGAATACAAGCAAGACTATTCAGGTATATTTCCCTATTTTTTGCATATAACCATCCAATATATCCACAATATTATTAAAATCCTTACACTAGTCCTTAGCCACCTCAAGCACACCTAATTTTATCTATTTCCATTTTCATACACACTATTTCATAAAGCACGTCAAGTGGGAGAACTACATATGGCTTGATCCCTATTTGGAGTATTGGTATGTAGGTAGCATGCCCACATAAGGGGTGTGGATACATGTTTAGTGCATATTACACACACTAACCCCTTGTCTTTCCCAAATTTTATCAAAACATTATGGAGTCTAGGGTTTAAAGACTAAATCAGCTCTATATGGAGTTCTACAAAAATCCAATAATAAAAATTTCATAAGCATGCTCACACAGACACACCAAACAAAACCTAGAAAGGTTAGGTCTCCTAGACAATAGCAGTAGAAGAGGACCATAGCACTAGACCCTAGGGTATCCTATTTAAATGCTCCTATCCAATCATATAACAAAGGCTAGATCCTGATTTGCAACACTATCCCAGTCCTACATAGTGAATTCCAGACCCTGCAACAATCACCTCAATTAGTTTCTAACTAAGTCTTATTTTCTCTCCCTTAATACTATTTTTAGAAAGGTTAAAATTATACAAATTATTATCTTAATTATTTCATATTTTTTTATTAATTTTATTACTCCAAGCCCTTAACTAAATTAGGAATAAGACACCAATATTCCCAAAATTGTTATATCAATAACACTACACTTACACAATAATGGCACAACAAATTAAAGTGTAAATGGAATTCAATTACATGGATTTAAAATGGGAAAAATATGACAAACTAAAAATGCTAAAATGTTCATTAAAATATTTAAAAAAGTGTAATCATTATTTCATATCAAATAGAGTGTGTAGAAAGAAAAACAAAGTCCAAATTTTAATTATAAGGCCAAAATAAATCTTAAATGTTGTCTACTCTAAATTTCTCATTAAGTATCAATTTTTTAGTCTTAAGAGTATATATTATTATATAATAATTAGTCATTAGTCATATACAAAACAAAATTAGAGATTAAAAATTTTAAATAGCCTCTAAGGCATCCATGACTAGATATGTGAACTTGAAGTGGTAGTTAATGCCCTTGCATTTGTAATTATTTGTTCCAAACAAGAACATTCACAAAATGTCTAGTTTTTTTTTCAATCACCTAGGAAAATATAAAAAATTATTTACCTACTACCTAAAAGTGAAAAAATGACACAAAAAGTTGATTTTGAGGGGTTTATAGGCAAAAAAAACACACCTAGTTTGAAAATACCATCAATTTTTTCAATTACATGCAATTTTTTCATTAAGATTTGAGATTTTTCCAATTTTAACTAATTGACCAAGTTTGACTAAATTATTGAAAAAACTAGGCACCTTAAATCAAAATTACATGACACAAGGGGTGGGTATATTTTAAATAAGGGTACCCACATGTAATTCTTTTTATTTATTACTATGGTTTTATCCATCTAATATTTATAAAATTTCCCATAAATATAGTGAATAGGTTATTCTTTCAAATAAATCACATGGTCCTTATTATTCATAAACTACAACCCATTTTCATTATAAGTACAATGTGATTTCTATAGGGTCACCAACTTTTCTTAACTCATGAAAAAAATAAAAGATATATGAATAAATAATAGACTTGTATCCAAATCAGCATTTTTTCAAATTTCTTATTACTCATAAGATTTTTGGTGGTTATTAGGAGGATATCAAGGTACTAATGGAATCCAACAATCTAGATACTTATTCAAAGTGCATTATGTAATTGCACCATGAGTTGTTAACTATCTTTGACAAATGAATTTCAACTTTAGATTAAAATAGTTTCAAGACAAGTCTATTACAGTTCATTGAAGTAATCTTACTAATACATTAGTGTAAAAATAAGTTCAAAATAATAAAAAATATTTTTGAGTTCCAACATAGACATATAATGCATAATAATTTGTACAAACTTTCAATCTAAAATATATTTTTAAGGATTAAATGTAACTCAGTAAAAAAACCCTACTTTAAATTTTAAAATTATTAATAAATTGAACTTTTTTGATAGAATTCACACAAAGATTTAATTTTTGGTCATTCCAAAGGAAGGTTAAAGGTCATTATAGCTATCAAATAAATTGAATGTTTTAATATTATTAAGAAATCATAGAGATATAAATACATGTGCTTAATCCTAGAGAGTAGGATTCAAAGCTAATCATTTCCTAGAATCACTCTCATACTCCTTATTTTATAGGTGAGTTATTACCACAACTCACCTAAAAACACCCATCTATAATAACACTAATCCAGATTAATAATTCTAACTATGACTTACAAATTAGGTATTTTCAACATTTTTTTTTTAGTATAAATAGTCCAAGGGAAAGGAAACACTACACAAAATAAATAGAACAAACATATAGATTGACACACATATTGATGGATGGAAACACATCACCAATACAAGTGTGAACTAAGACACTCTCTAAATACATATTTTACATCTATGTGAACATACAAAACTATTTAAATTTTTTATGTATAAATTATGCACAAATAGAGACACACACAATGATTCGTAATGGCCTGATAATACACATGTTAATGATGAATGAATAGGTAAAACTTAATTATTTTTCATGGATTGATTATAGACATGTAAATAAGAACATATTTTATTTACAATTATTGTCAATGAGAACATATCTTCACTTAATAACCACAAACAAATCGATAAATATAAATATAGCGGGATTAGGTCCTCACTATGTCTTTAGTGAGTGTTGGACACCTCACAAAACCTTACATTTATATCTATTATACTTCATCACAAATATAAAAAATGGTCACCACTACCACTAGAGACCATTTTTGGATTTAGTTGATTTGGCACATGCTTTTAAATCTTCTACAACTGAAGTACATCATCAGTGTCGTTGATGACTAATAACTTTTTATTTATATTATCTTTTGGACACATTTGGTTTTGTCACTAAAATAATAAGTGAGCTTAAATTTAGTGACACACTTGAGAATATTTGGTGGCCTCCTTTCTCCATTCCCTCCAACCTCACATTAGCTCCATTGACTAGGTTAAATTGCATGTTTCTAAATTGTGCATTTATGAGGGTAATAAACCTCAAAGTGGATGTACAAATTAATTTTGATGTTAGGTTCACCCAAAATTATGTTTTTTATAGAATGATATTTGAATTTTATGATAACATACAATTGGAACTATTTAGACTAACAAAAGTAATAACAAATTAAAAAATATAACACTCAAAATTAATCACTTACTCACTATTTAGACTTTACATGACTTTACATATTACAACATAGAACTTAGACTAAAGAAAACCATAGAAACCTATAATATAAAACAAACTATATAATAAACAATAAAACATTCATTTGATATAAACAAATAATTAATCTAACAAAGGCTACATTATAGTAGCTTAAGTACCTATCTTTTTGTAGAGTAGATGATTGGGGATGTCATATTTATGATGGGGAATACTATGTGTATGTGTAATGGTGAACGTAGTTTATAACATTTGAAACAACAATGCTTAAATTTATATATTTTATTTAATTTTATTTAAATATGATTTTATTTTTTAACTTGTATTGTTGCATTTTGTTTTTTCCAGATAGATGTGTTGTGATAATATTATTGAGACACATATAAATGTCATATCATGTCATTTTATTGACTTAAATTTACAATTAGACAAATTCATTTTGCATCTTATGATCATATG
Source organism: Torreya grandis (assembly GCA_037957365.1). NCBI lineage: Eukaryota > Viridiplantae > Streptophyta > Pinopsida > Cupressales > Taxaceae > Torreya > Torreya grandis. The sequence goes on from JARHVA010000827.1 coordinate 3,123,203, forward strand.
AAAATCCTCTTTAGTTGGACCTTTTATGATATAACATAAGGGTGGATGCATATTGACAATGTGATTATGGCCATGTAATTGGCCACTATTGGTTTATGTGGTGTTTAATTATGGATTAAGATACAATAGTGATTAGAAGAGTTATATCAATGGTTGATTGGGATCTTTGTCATAATATTTTTAAGTATTTCTTATCTCTTCTTGATCAATCTGAGGATTGATAAACGAAAAGGTGTGTAACGAGCACCTCTTTTATGTATAACCCTTGTATAAAATAAGTGATGTGGATATGATATTCTTAAATTTTATATTTTAGGGTTATAAGTGTGAAATTAATATATGTATCTTGATAGGTAATCTGGGTTGTAATATTAATAATATCTATAGAGAAAAAAATAGAACAAAAGACTGACCATCATAAACATGTTTTATAAAAAAATGTTGAAGTATCACCAATATATAATTATTGAATATATTAAATTATCAAAATATTAAGTGGTCTTGAAATATAGGCTTAGAATCATATGTGTGCACTTTTACTTATTAAAACATTTCTTCTTATCATGTGACATTTCGCATGAAATATATAGTTTTAGATCATGTATGCCTCTTTTAGTATACATTTTTAACACGTGATTATAAACAGGGGAGAATAATGTATTTAATCATTAATACATATCATTTATAACATCTTCATAAACTCCCCTCCCACCTCCTTCCTACCCAAGTGAAAATGGAATCATTATCTACACTCACCCCCAAAACTTTAAAAAAATTAAGAAAAATATGTATTATCAAACCACCTACCCTCCTTGTCAAAATCATGGCAAATGACCATCTTAGCCATGTAGTAACAAAACCTAACATTGGCACTGTTGACCAATTTTTACCCCCAAGGTCAAAATGTCAAACCCTATGGGTAAAAAATTTATTGTCGTGTCTTGTTGACTTGTTACTAATATTTTTATGCCTTATGAGGTCCTCAAATAGACTTTCTAAAGTCTTGTTATCATAGTTTAAGGTTAGTTTGATAAAATTAAGGTAATGTTGTATCTTGGTCTTGTACTAGCCTAGTCATGGCATGGTGTAATGAGACTTGTCAAAATGGTGTCATAGGGTCTTTAGTTTCTTATCAAATTCATTTCATACCTTAATCAACTTATACAAACATTTCATGTTGGTTTGGAGAATTTAAGGTTCTTTTACAAACTTTAAGGTCAAGTATTATTAAAAAAAGATGTTTTTTGATAACTCCCACATGTTTCAAATATTAAAAAGTGAATGATCCATAAAAATACATTTTTACAAGTTATATAACTTTCCTATATAACAATATGTTATAAAGTGGTTAGATTATTGCATTTCAACAATTAAGAGGTAGTTTTAAGTCACTTTTATAGACTTTGCATATACACTTCCAAGAGAAAACATTGAAAAGGTGCCTCTTTGTCTTTCGCAGGTCAAATCCATGATTATATTAAAGTAATAGGTCATAAAAGTGTTAAAATACTTCCTTTTATCCATCAGTCTCTTCACAAGCTAGTAAAGGTAGTTTTGATGAGGATGGTATGGCTAGGAGATAATATTTTATAAAAAAAAATGGCATCCTAATAACCTTAAGATTCATGGAATTATTTTGTGGATTTAAGACCCAATCTCTATGAATAATTGTTAAGAGCATGAGGGGTTAAAAACTGCCTACATTTCCCACTAGCTCAATTTTCTATCTTCTCCAATAGTTTTAGGATAATATGAATGTGTGAGAATGATTAAAATAGTATATTTAACACTATTTAACCTTTTTAACACCATTTTCTCTTAGTTCCACTCATGTTCATGATGAGTTCATTGACAAATGTTCTTGCTTTGCTAGTTTACATGTCGCAATCTAGTTTGTAGAGATGTGTGAGGTGCATAGATTGAAGGAATGATGTCTTTCATATTTGTTTCATCTTCATTAAAATCCCCATAGAATTTTTTAGACATTATCCAATCAATGATATCTAAATAGAACATATAACTATGCATGTATTGTTGAATTATTTGAAAAGGTAGCCATATAAGAGACCATGTCAAATATGAATGTGTCTTCATTATTTATGGTTATTGAAATAAGGTATAATCTATATGTGGTATTTATAAAATTATTAATAATTCATTTTAATTGATAATCTTGGAGTCAAAGGGTTCTAGTGGTCTTTCAAGCCAATGTTAAGAGGAGGTGGTATGAACCTATAAGTCTATAGACCTCTAGGTCATTATTAGAAATAAATGGTCTCAATATAAAGAGTACATGACATTTTTAATACATATCCATTTTTATTTTTCTTATATTTAATCCCTAAATCACTTAAACCTAGTTCTCAAACCATCAGCCCATTTGATAACTCAAAGTGGTCTGTGTTGGCTAGGTAGGACTCTAGGATTTCAAGAAAAGACTATGAAGGTCATAAGAGGTTTTCAAGATGGTTTGAAATAATTAAAGGAATCAAGAGGTTTTAAAAATAAGGAGTCATTTTTTACCTAATTCTATAATTGAATAATTCAATTCATAGAGACATAATTGAATGAATGAATATTTTAGCCTTTAGGACAACCTACATGCCTACAAGATAAGGAAAAAGATTTCAATATAGTTGTTGATGTTTTATTCACCACTGAGCATTAGGTAGATCTAGTAACTTCATGCCTTTCATCTTAGACTATCCAAACACACTTTACTTACCCATGTGAAGCATCCTCAAGTCTTGGCAAGGAATTATACTTAAGAAGAGAGACTACTTGGGCCTATAAAGGACTATCTACCAAGAATTTTAAACACATGCTTTGGTGTTCCATGTGGAGCTAAAGATAGGTCTCATAGGGTATTTATATAATTTGAAGAATATAAATTATCTTCTAACATTGGTTAGATCACTCAAATGTCAATACAAACCTATGATGAGAGTCATAAGCAGTTAGTCATGAAAAGGATAAACATTGGAAGTGGATTATGTATAAAGCCAATACCAAGAAGGTTGATCAAATCCATTAGCATGTATAAAGGTATTGATAAAAAGTTATAAAATAATGATAAAACATTGCATATAATGTAGAGGTTAATAAAATGGGTACTAGAAGGTAGAGCAACATGTAAAGGATATAGTCAAGAAAGAATTAGGTCTCATATAGGAACTTACAAGATTATTTGAGTAACTTAAGTGGGTTTTAAATATAAGAAGAGGGTGAAATATACATACATTTAATTTGAGGTATTTAACTCTCCAATATTATAAAATGGAACACTTTTTCTTCTAAGAGCATATACATATGTCTCCTTGCATCTACACATAGTCAAGTGTTCATATAGGCCTGCTTACATGAAGATGTCTCATTAGTTTGAAGGGTAATATGAGGTTTGATGGAGAAACAAACAAATTTAAAATTATCATTTGGTGTTATCATTATCTTACATGAACCTCAAGGTTGATGAAAGGAACTCCAAGGTTGAAAATTTTGTCTAGGCTTGAACTTCCTCACACAGGCCTATGTGTTCAATGGTAAAGAGTTATATGTTGAGGGAAATAGATGAAGAGAGTTTTTTTTATAGATAAAAATATATATTATTAATACCCTCATTAAATTTTTTAAAAAATAGACACAAGTGTTTCAATGAACTAATTAAAACATAGAATCTCTTATGAACATAGCCAAGAGGTCCAATGATGTTCTATAGGCTTGTGTATGAAGATTGTAGAAATTTGCATGTTTTGAAAGAGAGTTTTAAGGTGATAATATTCATGAGGATTAATAATATATTATAATTTTATTTTATGATTTATAGCTCATTGAGTAAGTGAAAAAATGCTAACATAGTCAAATAGGGTATCTTGTAGTGTTAGGCCCATAAACCCTAGGCATGGGCAAATGAAATATATAGTAGGAATGTGGAGGAAAATAGTTAATATGACAAATATAATATTTCAATATGGATTTTAAAGACCTAAATAGGTCATTTTCAACTTAGACCAAAAGTCAAAATAGCACTCTCAGACCTATTTTCACTTTTTGCCTTCATGCACACAGTCTACCAACCCGAGAAGCTCTTAAATTTTGATTGGATATTCTTTGAAAAGACAAATAATTAATAAATATATTATATGTGGTTATTAGTTTCAATTTACTTAGAACATTAGTCATTATTTCTCAAGTTAGTTGCCTCTTCTTTATTAATCATTGTTAAGAGTGCAAGGTACTCACAGGCTGCCTAAAGGACCAGTTTTGACTCGATAAGAGAGGTTGATCTATTAGTCACATAAAAATAACTATATTACCCATAAAACCATATTAAAATAATTTATAACTCCAATGCTATCAACATATATTTTTCTTGCACCTATAATTCTATGGATGCAATAAATATTGTACTTTTGTGAGGTTTTGAGCTCTAAATAGGGTATAGAAGATAATTGAAACTTTAAAACTATTAGGGAGGATGATTTTTTATGTATTATACCTCTATAATTATAAAAATACATAAAATCTACCCTAAAAATTCTCAAACAAATTTGGTTTTTAAGGGCAGTCTAAAATAGGTGTGAGAAAGGGCTAGTTTTTTGGCCATTTCTTGGTTTTTGCACAAGGTTCCATCTAAATTTGGTATAAAACATGGTAACACAGTAATAAAATTTAATCACACACTTATTATATGTTTCACATTTGTGGGATTTATTTTGAGACAAAACACTATTTGTCAGGATCTTTCCTCAAATAGAACACATATGATTACTTCTTGTATTAGCAACTAAACACGGAATTACACCAGAATCAATAAGTAACTAAAAATATGAAACAACACAAGATTTGAGAGACAATACACAATTGTATTAAATACTTAGAATAAAATACAATAAATAATATGCCACTTCTTCTTCCACCTCAAAGGTTCACCACTCAAGACCTTCCCTCTCTCTCTTCCCAAGAATCAACTCTAATATAGAATTGATGTTCATCCAACTAGTCAGTAACATGCTACCAGTTACACAACCGTACTCCAAGTAGATACCTGCAAATCACTAGACCTTACTCACCATTGTAGATCTCCAATAGAAGCCATGCTCAACTGACTAAGATATACAAACATGAAGAACCCCTCTGATTCTCCAAACCAGTACCCACTCTTGGTACTGTGGCACTAACACCATTTCTCACCTCTCTCAGAAGGAGCTTATATGTTCTCGTACTAGCTACAAGTTTACAATACAACCAATGAGTCTCTTAAATAGATCTCATGCAAACAATATTAGACACCTAATTACAATAATTAGATCCACAGTTTCTAGTCTAAATTTGTCTCTTGACATGCAAACATTAGCTAACTACCCGTAAAATACTCAGTCTAAGGTGAACATCGGTCCCTATTTACCTAGGGGTGCCGACGTCAGCCGATCTCTGATCGACGTCAGTTGCCTTCTTTGTACCCTACTAATCATGACCGATGCCGGTGACTGTAACACTCAGCAAACACTCTGCAATAACTCCTCCTATTCGCAAAAGCTTTTAGCTCCAAACTAATAACTTCTTCTATGGCTTCCTTCTCAGGCTCAACTACTTATTTTTTCTTTTCTTGAAGTTTTTTTTGACAGGACCCAAGTTCCCCAAAGCTCTGACACAACTTGTTTTTAAGAGCACACATGATTACCAATGTATAAGCAACTTAAACATGTGGAAATACCCAGAAGTAACTATCAATGAGAAAACACACAGAATATAGAGGCAACACATAATTGTATTCAACTCATTACAAAGGAAATTACAATAAAGAGATCACACTCTTCTCCACCTTTGTGAGGCTTCCTCCTCAAGGGCTCCCAATAATCTTCCCACCTGAGTAATCTTCTCTTGGTAGCTAACACATTTGTTACCTCATTGTACATCTAGTACAATCGAGTAGGTACTCCAAGTAGATCTAACCAAGATCCTGCTCTTGATGTATTGCTGTCACCTTGGATCTAGCTCCCCCACTGATCTCCTTTTGACCCTCGCATTCACACACCTCCCTGTAGACCAATTTGATCTTACTTATCACATGTAGATCTCCTCCATGACCTTGTAACTCCCTGCATATCAAACCTGATCTTACATACATGGGGAATCCTACTTGATTCCACCATGGGAAGAACTCTCCAAGCTCCACACTTGGGTTCTACAAGTTCTACACTTAACAATATAGCCAATGAGTCTATTATATAGATCTCATGCATACACTAAATTAGACAATCAAAGACTCGAACTAGTCTTTAACATGAAAACTCCATGTTCACTTAACTGACTGTTCATCAATAGCAGTTCTGACCGCTACAGGTGACTGACATCTATCCCTGCCTGACTGGAGGTGACTGACACCGGCTGATCTCCTGCCGATGCCAGTTTCCTCTGTGCTCCCTGACTAACGTCGATTGTGGCCTGCTGATGCTGGTGACTTCCAAGCTGTGAAAAACCTCCTCCTTCTGTTTGCAACAAGGTGAAGCTTTTAGCTCCACACCCTAACACTATTTCTAGGCATATAGGGCTAATGGAGACCTAATTAGAGAGAGAAAATAGGCTAATAAGTGTACTTCCACTCAAGGTTGGTTCCTAAAACATGGAATGGACCTATAATGGGATATTTGGTCCTCAAAACTATATTTATTTCTCTAAAATCCTTTGTACATTCTTCTACATAAGGAGGTTTGTACATTTTTAGGGTTATAAGGAAATGAGGCCAAGTGAGAGGTTTTGGTGTATTTTGAAGTCTTAGAGAGAGTTTGAGACCTCTAAATGAGTTGTTTAAAGTCTAATGTGATGTGAAGATTACATTCATGGAGAATAATTACATTTATTAGTAAAATCTTAAATAATTGACACTTGTAAGCAAGATAGGTGTAGTAAGATAGGTTGAAGTGCATATGCAGTTGGTTGGTAGTGATCAAACTATTTTGATGCATCGAGCTCCATTAGAATAGGGTTCTCTCTCTTTTCCTAGAAATTTGGTAGAGTAATTTGTGATCCTAAATGATTCATAAAGTATAGATAACCATTTAACCTAGATATTTAATCCAACATTAGACCACCCACAACTTAGGATTTTCTCCATGTTATTCCAAATTTGGAAGGCTTGAACTACCCTCCAAGGGTGAAAATTTGGTTGATAATAGTTTTGACACACTTAGTGGGACTAAGGTCCAAAGTATTGGAAGTATTTTTGGTGTCATCATTCTACATATCATCCTTTTAAGTAATTCAAAACATTAATGGTGACTCTATGCTCAATCATCTAGTTATAACTGTCCAGTCACTTGTTCAAAGTAAGTTGTGCTTTCAATTCCTTATCTTGGTAAAGTTATTATAGCTGAGTTTGAAGTAAATTAAAATTTCATGCAAGTTGATGAGGAATATTAGTCTTATATAACACCATATAAACCTCAATTTTTTTGGGATGTTGATGGTAGATGTGGTGTCATTGATGTCAAGTGGCATTGGTGATGACAAAGTGGTCTAATAGGTTACAGTGATGGAACATGGTGATCTAATGTACTTGGAGCAATGTGATACTTTCAAGGGTGTGTATGGGTATCCTAAGTGAATTTTTTATAGATTAATGGATCTTGGTATTATGATGTTTGACTTGTTCTTTATTTGTTTTATGCTAAAGGGTTGACTTCATGTGGACTTCATGAGGTACACAGTTTAGTTTGTACCTTGTAGGCTTGGTCTTACATGATTACCTAAGGTTTCTTGAGTGTTTTGGATTATGTTCCATGGTATGGAGCTTATTTTACCTATAATATGACTTTTTTACATGTATATGGTGATAATAGGTTAGATAGATGGTTTTTAAGAGGTGGCAAGTGGTCTATAAAATAGTTTGGCCATTGGCCTAGTTGGCTTAGATGGGCTTGTGAGGCCTTGTAAATGGTCAATGACTAATTTTAGGGTGTTTAACCTTAAATATACATGGGATATGATTAGAGATGTTTTTAAATTTTATTTACCAAGTCATAGGTTAGAAAATGAGAGAGAAAGTCAAAAATGACTTCATGTTCTTCAGAGGGTGCTCAAATGGTGTATTTTGAGCTTGAGAGGAAAGTTATCACTTTCATTAGCTCATGTATACTTTGCATGGGTATCTAATCCTTTTTGAGAAGTTTGGTAAGGTTACTAATAATTATGTCTAAGCAATAATTCATGGATTAAGGTCATATTCTTTATAAATGATTGCTAAGAAGGTAAGTAGGTTTTTATATACAAAAACCCTACTCTTAGACGTAATTAGAAAGATATTGTTTCTATGTGATTAAAAATATGTTGTATGGATAGGGATATTATTTGAGTTTGTATAAGACTCCTCTAGCATTTTTAGGATGTGTTTAGTTAATCTTGACTATTTGTAGGTCTCACAAAAAAGTGTTTCTTAATAGTGTTTTTGATATTGTGAGAGATTTTTGAAAGTAACTAGGTGAAAAAATGGGTGTGTAAAGAAGCTTATGACTTGAATCAAATTTTCATGAAAAGTTTTATAGTATTAATTTCTCTATGTCAAATTTATAGGTCCTCAAAGTTGTCTAGTTGATATGAAGGAAAGGATGCCATGAGTGAAAAAGACCAATTAGAGTGAGAAGTGAAATTGGAAGGCCTAATCAGTGAGTAAGGATGGGTCTAAGATCTTGGAGCTGATTTATGGGATGTATACCCTCTATCCATGAGATTATTATTTTTCCTAGTCACTTGGATATGATTGAATGGTTGACTCATAGTTGATCATGATGGTTTTGCTAGTTAAAAGGAACCTATTTTGGATGATTGAGTTTGTTTGTAAGGAAGATGGTTAGATCAAGTGTTTATAATGGTTAGAGAGTGTTTATGACTTCTTTAATATCCTCTATAGTAATTTTTAGGGTTTTACCAATCTCCTATTGCTCAAATGTAGTCTTACAAGTGGATTTATGCTTCATTTGTGAGATGTTTTTGGCATGAACTCATGGTATGGTATAGAAAACTTGTGTAAAGGATCATGACTAACCTTGGGAAACAAATAATTCTTCTTAAAATGTTATAAAGAGAGATGGCTGACCATAATTTATAATGGTATATAAACAAGATGTTTTATGACCTTTGTGTGTGAGAGTGTGTGAAGATAGACAAGCAAGTATGTGTTGATGTTTGAAGACCTTGTGCGAAGGTTGTTGGGGGTTTTGGTGACCAATGTTTATATGAGATTGACTAGAGAAAATTATCATTAAACTCAACATAATTATATGATTTTATTGATTATTTTTACTATATTTATGATTGCATATTTGAATATGAGTGAAAGATTTGTGAAGGGTTTATTTTTTTATGTTGAAGAGATAGCTTGGTGTTGGTGACTTGTTTGGAGTTAAAAACTTGGATAAGAGTGTTCTTGCAGGGTTTCTCTATCAGATTGAGAAACAATCAAAGTTCAATAATTGTTCATTTGATAGGTGTTGTGTTGGTTCTCAACATCTTAGGCAAGTTGGTGCTTGTCAACCTTAGGCGTTGGTGCTCCTTGTGAAGTGGGTATTTCACTAAAGCCTCATTTTTGTGATAATATTAGAGGATTTTATTCCATTATTTTTTAGACTTGAGAGTGGGTTTTCTCCCCCATGAGGGTTTCCCACATAAATCTTTGTGTAATGGTTACATTCATGTTTGTTCTTTGATTCATCTATCTTACAAACTGATGTGATTGGTTAATTAGTTTGAAGATTTGGGAATCTAATTAAATTATTGTTAACCACTAATTCGCCCCCCCTCTCAGTGGTGTATACCTCTATCAATTGGTATCAGAGTAGGTCCTTTTGATGCTTAACATCTTGAGAGGTAATTCTAAGGTACAATGGCAAGTCAAGGTATGCAAGGTGGTTTATCTTCCAAACAAGATCCATTTTTTAATGGTTCTAAATATGCCTTTTGGAGTTTAAGGATGACAACTTTTATCATGGATCTAGGATTTGATGTTTGGTAGATTGTTGTTGATGGATATGTTATTCTTATCAGTTATCCTACTAGTGATGCTGATAAGAAACTATTTGAATGCAATTCAAAGGCCATGAATTTTATTTTTAGTGGTCTCTCAAAGACTAACTTCTCAAAGGTCATTCATTGTCAAAAAGATAAGGAAATGTGGACCAAGTTGAAGACAATTTATGAAGGTGACTCAAAGGTCAAACTAGTAAAATTAAAAACTTTTAGAAGATAATTTGAGAGCCTTAAAATGGAGGAGGATTTTATGGATTCCTTCTTAAATAGAGTATATGATGTTTTCAAAATGATTAGAGGTCTTGGAGAAGATCTCAAAGAGGATGATGTTCAAAAGGTGTTAAGATCTCTATCTTATAAGTTTGAATCTAAAGTATCTACAATTGAGGAAAGACATGATCTTACATAGATGAAGATGGATGAGATTTATGGATCTCTCAATACTTATCAGATGAGGATAAATGAAGACAAGCCTCCTAAGAAGGATGTTGATTTCAAATTAGAGAAGAAGCCTAAAGAAAATAAGACACAAAGTAAGGAGTCTCAAGGAAAATATGCTATGTTAGATGATATATCTGATGATGATTTAATTGATTTGTTTTCAATCAAGTTGAATATTGGATCAAGTAAGTATAGAGGTAATCTTACTTTTAAGTGCTTCAACTATGGTGAAGTAGGTAATTTTACAAGAAAATGTCCTCACAAGCATAAGAAAGATGAGGATGAGGTTCAAGCAAAGGGTAAGAAAGGTTTCAAGTTTGATAGAAATAAGAGATCATTCAAGAAGTTTGATAATAAAATGAAGGTCCATAAAGAAAAAATAGTCTATACACAAATATGGATGATAGTGACTAAGAAGTAGCTATGATAGTCAATCTAATTATATACATAATGAAATTGAAGGTAAGGATGATGAAGTCCTTTTCATGCTAATCAAATCAGATGATGAAGGTGATTATTCATATCAAATTGAAGGAAACTAGAGTAGATCAGATGAAGAAGATAAGGAAGACATTTCAAACTATGAGAGTGAACTAAAAATTACTCTTGAAGATTTGAAGATTGAAATAAAGGTATGTAAAGGTTTGAAATCCAATTTGAAAGACTATGAAGTTCAATTCAATATTTTTGAGTTTAAGATAACTAAAGATAACAAGGAGCATGAAGGAGCAATGATGTTCTTAAATTAAAAATTGGAGTCTATATCCTCAAGCCTAAAAGGTAAGGAAGAAGAGTGTTCCAAGTTGTTTATAGAAAACAAGTTTTTGAATGATGAATTAAAGAAAAGTTTTGAGTAAGGCTACGTCTTTTGCCAAGTATGAAAAAAGCACAAATGATCTTGATAATTTGTTGATGAATCAAAAGTCATGAAGTGATAGAATAGGGATGGGTTTCATTGAGAAGACATTAGTAATATCTCAAGTAAAGGAGAAAAGCATTGAAGAGGAGAAATACAAACCTACAAAAATCATTACCCAAGATGAGGGTATTAGCTCCAATAAGGTAAGATAGCCTAATTCTATAAAGCATTTAAACTTTAATGGATGAGTTTGGTCATAAGGCCAATGATTGCAAGATGAAGGATAAGAAAATCAATCTCCTAATCCTATAAATGAGATAAAATGCTTCAAGTGTTTGGAGATGGGACATTTATCTAATCAATGTCCAAAGAAGATAAATCAAGGTGAGTCTAATCCTAAGAATATACCATATTTTAATTGTCAAAAGACTGGTCACTTAGCCAAAAAAATTCATTATCAAAGAAGGATTGCATGTTTTGATTGTAATGGATTTGATCATATTTCTAAATTTTGTAAGAAAAAGGGGGCTCTTAATCAAGTCAAGATCAATCAGGCTCCAAGTTTTCAAAAGAGGAAAGACAAAGTCTTACACAAGCCAAAAGAAGAAAAGAAAGTAATAGTTGATATGTTTACAGATCAGGATTATGTGTTTTCAAAGGTGGAAAATGTTTTTTTCATTTAATAATTTTCATTATCTTCTCATGTTTTCAATGAAAACATCAAAAATAATGAGAAGTTGAAGAAAGAAGACAAAGATAGCCTTAAAGAAGTATGGATCATTTTGTAGCTGTAGATGATATTTTCTGTATAGATCAATCATTTAAAAACCTTGAAAAGGTCAATTCATTTGATAATATATATCAAGACATGATGGCATCCTCATTTGTTTCCTATTCAAGTCTGAGAGAGGAGGAGAAAATTTCAAGAATAGAAGAAGTAGTCATAGGTAAGTCAAAGAAGAAAAAGAAGAAGACTGCGTTGACCAAAGAGGAAGAAGAATATGAGAAGATGTGGGCCACTCCATGCTTCACACTATTTTAAAATGGTCTTGAGGGATTGGAGGTCTCTATCTATGATTCACAAGAGACTCTTGTAGGTGAAGAAGCAAGATTGTTTGTTCAAGAGGTATGTTCAGGTCTCTTAGTCCTAAAATGTCTTTTTGATCAATTTTCTGATGCCTTGGTTGAATGATTATTTAAAGGAGAAGGAAGACGTGGCTTGTATGAGGTCTTGAGGAAGATTTTCATGAGTCATTCCTAGGTGGTTTGAGGTCTTGATATGCTTAGATGTGTGTTTTGTGGTCAAAAGTCTGAGTTGACCATTTTTGGTAGTAATGACTACCTAGAAAGTGCCAAGATAGCTCATATGGTGTTCTAAGGTGAAAATAAGTTTGATAATAAATTATTCAAGTTGGTTTTGGTATATCAAAGGAGGAAATATTATTTTTATATGCTGATGAGGTGCTCAAATATTATTTTGACCATTTGGTCAAGGTGCTTACTGTAGGTTTTGGTCTGTATGCATAGAATGCTTGGTTTCAAGGGTCACATGAAGGATGAAGATGTGTCATGAAGTATTTTTTGCTTAATAAGGTCTTATAATGTGTTTTATACATGATCCAAGTTGTTTCATAGGTTTTTGAATCATTTTATGCTAGGTGGAGCATTTTGAGTGGTCATTGGCTTCTCTTCTCAAGAGCATGCATTTGGTGGCTTAAAGGAAGTCATGGTTCCCAAAGGTGTGGAGGTTTTAAATTTGGCATGGTAGTGATTTTTGGTGGTTTCTAGTTGTGTTATATATCTCAAGTGTTTTTGTTAACCAAAGGTTGACTTTTGACCAAATATTACTTTTAAGGCCTAGTGATTTGGGCATATTTGGAAAAGTGGTCAAACTTTGGAGTTGAAGGCTAGAATATTCAAAAGAAACTAAATGGGATAAATGGGTATCTAAATCAATTTTTTTAGTGGTTTGGAAGTTAGTATAAATCATTTTATTCAAGTTTTATCTCACTAGGAGGCCTAATTAACTATTAGGCTAAAGAAAGAAGTATGCTAAGAAGAATGAGTTGGAAGCTCATTCTTGACATGTCTAAAAGGGCATGTTATTGGAATTTAGATATGGAATTTATTAGTTTTAAATGATCATGGTAGAGATTTATGAGGTCTACAGTGGCTAGATAAGGCTACAAGGAGTCCAAGTAGGCCTAGTGAATAAAATGAAGATTTTTGAGAAATTTTTCAAAAGAAGATTGTAATTTTTGGTTCCATTTGAGAATTTTGGCCTATTATAATTATTTTATAGCTATGGTGGTGTGCTTGAAGTACCTTTGGTGGTTTTTAGGGTGCCTTGAGTGAAAAGGTATGTGAGCTTGCATAGTGTTGTGGTGTTCATGTTGTTGTTTGAGTTGATGGTAGTTATTATCGGAGGTCCTTTAGGTGTGCATGGTTTGTGTAGACTAAGGCAGAGCCTTAAAAGTAGATCAGGGTCCTAGGGAGAGTTATGTTGCCTTGAAAATTAGTGATAGGTCTAAAGATATTCGTGGTTTAAGAGTAGTTTTTGAGTGAGATCATCTTTCAATAGGAAGTTGTGCTTATTTGAGGTCTGAATGGTCCATTTTTAATATTTCTTATAGGTGAGCATGTTTTCATGACTTTCTTATAACTCATTTTCTTGTTTTTTATGGTGCCTAGTGTTGAAAAGAGTCCAATTTGTCATTTTGGCAAAGGGGGAGAGAGAAAAGGAGTGTTGCCATCAATTACAAAGGGGGAGATTATTGGGATAGTTATGGTATATGTGTTATCATTGATTTCAGGTGGTATTTGTGATGAAAAAGTGGTCTAACAGGTCAGAGTGATGGAACATGGTGGTCTAATGCACTTAGAGTAATGTGATACTTGTAAGGGTATGCATGGGTGTCCTAAGTTCATTTTGTATGGATAAATGAAACTTGGTATGATGATATTTGACTTGTTCCTAGTGTTTTCCATGCTCAAGGGTTGACTTCATATGGCCTTCATGAGGTATACAGTATAGTTTGTATCTTTTAGGCTTGATGTTACATGATTACTTAAGGGTTTTTGAGTGATTTAGCTTATGTGCCATGGTATGGAGATTATTTTTCCTATGATATTAATTTTTTACATGTATAGGGTGATAATAGGTTAGATACATGGTTTGAAAGAGGTGGTAGGTGGTCTACAAAATAGTTTAGCCATTTGCCTAGTTAGCTTATATGGGCTTGTGAGGCCTTGTGAAGGGTCAATGAGTCATTTTAGTGTATTTGACCTTATATCTACATGGGATATTATTAGAGAGGTTTTCTCAAGTTTATTTACCAAGTTATAGGATAGCATATGAGAGAGAAAGTTAGAAATAACTTCATGTTCTTTAGAGGGTGCTCAAATGGTGTATTTTGAGCTCAAGAGGAAAGTTATCACATTCATTATCTCATGTATAATTTTAATGTGGAGCTGATAATTTTGAGTAAGTTTAGTAAGGTTCCTAAAAATTATTTCATGGATTAATATCATATTCTTTTTGAATAATTGCTAAGAAGGTAAGCAGGTTTTTATGTATAAAAACCCTAGTCTTAGACCTAATTGGAAAGATCTTGATTATAGGTGGTCAAAAAGATGTTGGACGGATAGGATTATTATTTTATGTTGTATATGACTCCTCTAATATTATGAGGATGTGTTTATTTAATCTTAACTATTTGTGGGTCCCATAAAATAGTGATTCTTAACACTATTTTTGATATTGTGAGAAATTTTTGAAAGTAACCAAGTAAAAAAATGGGTGTGTAATGAAGCTTATGATTTGAATCAAACATTAATGAAAAGTTTAAAAAATATTCATTTATTTATTTCAGATATCTAGGTCCTCAAATTTATCTATTCGATATGAAGGTAAGGATGCCATGAGTAAAAAAGACCAATCAGAGTGAGAAGTGAAATTATAAGGCCTAATTAGTGAGTAGGGATGGGTCTAAGATATTAGAGGTGATTTATGGGATGTGTTCCCTCTATCCATGAGATTATTATTATTCCTAGTCACTTGGAGATGATTGAATGGTTGACTCATAGTTGATCATGATGGTTTTTCTAGTTAAAAGGAACCTATTTTGGATGATTGAGTTTGTTTTTAGGGAAGATGGTTCGATCAAGTGTTTATAATGGTTAGATAGTGTTTAGGAATTCTTAAAGATCCTCTACAATTATTTTTAGGGTTTTTCCAATCTCTTATTGGTCAAACATAGTCTTACGAGTTTAGCTATGCTTCGTTTGTGAGGTGTTTTTGGCATGAACTCATGTTATGGTATAAAAAGATTATGCAGAGGATCATGACCAACCTTGGGAGGCATAAATAATTATTCCTAAAATTTTATAAAGATATATGGTTGACCATAATTTATAATGGTATATATACAAGATGTTTTATGACCTTTGTGTGTGAGAGTGTGTCAAACTAGACAACCAAGTATGTGTTGATGTTTGAAGACCTTGTGTGAAGGTTATTGGGGGTATTAGTGACCAATGTTTATATTATATTGAGTAGATAAAATTTTCATTAGAATCAAAATAATTTTATGATTCTATTGATTATTTTTACTATATTTATGAGTGCATATTTGAATATGAGTGAAAGATTTGTGAAGGGGTTATTTTCTTGTGTTGAAGAGATAGCTTGGTATTGGTGACTTGTATGGAGTTGTAGAGTTGGAAAAGAGGCATTCTTGTAGGGTTTATCTATCATATTGAGAATCAATTAAATTTCAATAACTTTTTAGTTGAAATGTGTTGTTTTGATGCTCAACATCATAGGGAAGTTAGTTCTTGTCAACCTTAGGGGTTGGTGCTCCTTGTGAAGTGGGTACTTCACTAAAGCCTTATGTTTGTGATCATATTATAGGAATGTAGTCCATTATTTTTTATAATTTAGAGTGTTTTTTATCCCCCATGAGGGTTTCCCACATAATTTTTTGCATAATGGTTACATTCATGTTTGTTCTTTGATTCATCTATTTTGCATATTGATGTGATTGGCTAAGTAGTTTGAAGAGTTGGGAATTAAAATTCATTATTGTTAACCACTAATTCACCCCCCCCCCCTTTTAGTGGTGTGTACTTCTATCAAACATGATCCTTATCATTCTTATCAATATCCCTCATATGATCCCAACAATATACCTCGATATCCTTATCAATCTTGTTACCCTCCTTACTACCAAGATCATCACTCTTATCCTCCTTATGATCCATACCAATGCTATGATTAGCTTACACCTTCCCCATATGGATATGGTAATACATATGAAAGCCTTGTTTTCAACCATGCTATCCTCCTTCCCCTCCCCCACTAGCTTCCCAAGCTTTTCAAAATGTAATGGATGAGGTGGAGATCAAGGTACTAGAATGTGTTAAAATAGTATGTTTAACTTCTCAATATGAGGAATTTATTGGGTAGTTTCAAGATGTATCTAATGATCCATTAGTGATAAATGAGTTGTGTATATTGGTATTTGAGAGGATAGAGATTTGGGAAAAACCAAAAAATGAGTTTGATTAAGTGTTTCAAGAATCCTCTTGTATTCCTTATCAACCTTCTTATGCTCAATATCTTCATGAAGCCATTAACTCTCCTCAAGAAGAGCTATTCCAAGAAAATATTGATAGGGAAATTGAATTCAAGGAAGAAGAATTTGTGCCAATTTAAGTCCTATATCCACTTCCTCAATATTTTCCATCCTAGAAATCTATCCAAGAAAGCATTCAATAGAAGAAAGAGGCCCTAGTTGAGAAAATTGAAAATTAGTTTGCAGTTATTTAATAACCTCAATAAATATATGAGAAGAATGAATTGGTTGGTGAAGAATAAAATCAAGTAATCATATCACAACTCAACTAACTCTCTCAAGATTCCTAAAAGAATATTCTATCCCCAAATCTTCAAGTTGCAAGAATGCTTCCTCAATTCCCAAGATACTTCATGAGCCACCTACCATACCTCATATCCCTTCTCAAACTCATGAACATGTTGATCACCCTCATACCATCTCCCTTTTTTAGGAAAACATATCCTATGGGAGGTAAATGAAGAAGATCAGGTTGTATTTTCAAGTGAACATAATGAAGATTATTTAAGTGTTTATGAGGAAGAAATTTTCATTGGTACTCCACTTGGGGAAGAGAAATATAAATTAGTTTTCATAGATGAATTTCTATAAGATGATCTTGATAGTATGCTTCAAGAAAAAGATCAAATTACATCTAATCTTTTTGAGATTACAGTTGGTCTTAATGTTGAAGGTTATCTAAGCCAAAAAGTTGAGATTTTCAATTAATTTTATATGGTTCCAAATGAGCAAGCATTTGAAATTGAATAAGTTATTTATCAATCCCATCATGACTACATAGAGAGGTTTGAGGTCCTTAACAACCCTATAGCTCTTGAGGAAAAATATGAATGTTGTATTCAAGTTGGTCTCATTCAAATTGACCAAGGTAAGGAGTTAAAAGATGAATATTAGTATTATATTACATCACTTCAAGATATTGAATGCCTTTAAAAGGATACATTTCCTATTGAGCATGTTTATGAGGATTTTGATCAAGAAATAACCATTAAATACCATCTTGAATTGAGTATGTAAAGCTCCTTAAAGAGATTCATGAGCTTACAGTAGATGATAAGAAATATGAGGTCACTCAAGATGCTATGAAGGCCTAATAAGAATGCTTAGATTAAGCATCATTGGATGAAGTTGAAACTAATAAGCAATATGGAGTGGATTTTGAAGCACATAATGAGTTCATATTCATATCACATTGGTTTATTGCTTCTACTTTATTTGAAAGCATGTCAAGGGGATTGGAAAGAAAGAAGAGGATGGAGACATTAAGAGAAAGGTCCAAGAGGCACCTTGCCTCCTATTATTCTTCACCTCATGGAGAAAAAGATATAACAAGCTTCCCATTTGATCCAAGAGGTAGAAGATATGTTTAGTTCAATTGTATTTTTTAGTTTTTTTGTTGTGTTTTGTGTTCCCTAAGTTCTTAGCTAGCATATATGCGTGTCTTATTTCTTTTCTTAGTGTGTGTTATTATTATTTTTTTGTGTTTATAGGTAAAATAAATTGTATTATTTTTTTCAAGGTCTAATTAGGTCTAAATTTGAGTGAAAATTACTCTATTACCAAATGGAAGGATAAGGCTAATGGTCTAGTAATCATTGATGACATGCTACCCCTATGAATCACCAATTGGTTGACCAATTTTGATCCCCAAGGTCAAAATGTCAACCCTTATAGGTTAAAACTTGATTTTCATGTATTTTTGACATTATTCCTAATATTTTATGCCTTATGAGGTCCTCAAACAACCTTTCTAAAGTTTTGTAAATAAATTTTAAGGTTAGTTCAATAAGATTAAGGTAACATTGTATCTTGGTCTTGTACTAGGCTATCCATGTCATGGTGTAATGAGACTTGTCCAAATGGTGTCATAATGTCTTTATTTTCTTATAAAAGTCATTTCATGCCTTAATCAACTTATACAAACATTTCATGTCAGTTTAAATAAGTCAAGGTTTTTTTATAAATGTTAAGGTAAAATTTTATAAAGAAAAAGATGTTTTTGGATAATTCCCACATGTGTTAAAGCTTCAAAGTGAATGATCCATAAAAATAAAATTTTCCAAGATATTTAATTAGTTATATAACTTTATTATATGTAAGGATGTCATAAAGTGGTCAGATTCTTACATTTCAACACTTACGAGGTAATTTTAAGTCTCTTGTATGGACTTAGCATATCCACTTCTAGGTGAAAAAGTTGTAGAGGTGTTTATTAGGATTATATAGGTCAAACTAATGCCTATATTTTAGGTACAAGTCCTAAAATTGTAAAAAAACTTCCTTCTCTCCATTGCTCTCTTCACAAGCTAGTAAAGGAAGTTTTCATGAGGATGGTACAATCAGTAGAGAGAGATTTATGGTCTAATGTTTTTGATATAGGAGGAGGTATTAATAAACTTTATATTCATGTCATTATTTTATGTATTAAATCCCCAATATCTATGAATAATTTTTAAGAGCCTAAGGGCTAAAAAACTACCTATAATTCCTAGTAGCTTGGTTTTTTATCTTCTCCAAAAACTATGGGATCAAATGAATTTGTGATAATGATTGAAATTGTATCTTAAACACTCTTTCACCTTTATAACACCATTTTCTCTTAGTTACCCTCATGTTTATGATGAGTTCATTGATAAATGTTCTTATTTTTATAGTTTGCATGTGGCAATTTTATTTGCAGATATGTGTGAGGTGGATATATTTAAGGAATGATGTATTTTATAAATATTTAATCTTCATGAAAATCCCATTAGCCTTATGTATACATTATCCTATCAATGAGCTCCAAATAGAACATATAACTATGCATGTATTATTGAATTGTTTTAAAAGATAGCCATAGAGGAGACCCTATCAAATATGATATTGTCTTCATTTTTTATGGTTATTTAAAGAGGGTAACATATAAAAGTTATATTTATATCATTATTAATAAGGAATTTTTAAGTGATAATCTTGGATTCAAAGGGTGCTAGTGTTCCTTCAAGCCAATGTCAAGAGGAGGTGGTGTGAACCTATAAGTCTTCAAACCTATAGGTCATTATTAGAAAAAAAATGGTCTTAGTAGAAAGATTAAATGAAATTTTGAACACATATACCAATTTAATATTCTTATTTTAAATCCATAAAAAAATTTAACAAATTTTTTAAACCATCAACCCATTTGGAAACTCAAAGTGGACTATGTTGGCTAGGTAAGACTATGTGAGTTTAATAAAAGACTATGAAGGTCATAATTTTTTTTCAATATGGTTGGAGAGCATTAAATGAATTAAGAGGTTTTAAAAACCATGATTCATTTGGTCTATAATGCTATAACTGACTAATTTAATTCATAGAGGCACAATTAAAGGAATGAAGATTTTAGCCTATAAGTGTGTAAGATAAAGAGAAGGTTTTCAATATAGTTGTTGATGTTTTATTCATCATTTATCATTAGGTAGAAATGGTAACTTCATTACCAATATATTAGACTATAAAAAAACTTGTACTTACCCATGTGAATCATCCTCAAGTCTTGGAAGGGAATTAGACTTAAGAAGAGAGACTACTTGGACTTATACAAGACTACCTGTCAAGAGTTCAAAAACATGCTTTGGTACTCGATGTGGAGCTCAAGATAGGTATTGAAGGGTCTATAGAGATGTTGAAGAATATAACTTAGCTTTTAACATTTATCAGATCACTCAAATTTAAATACAAGCTTGTGATGAGATTCATATGTAATTAGTCATGAGAAGGATATATATTAGAAGTGGACTGTGTACCAAACGAATACCAAGAAGGTTGATCAAATCCATCGGCATGTATAAAAGTATTAAGAATAATTTATAAAATAATGATAAGACATTTCATATAATGTATAGGTTGATAAAATTGGTATTAGAATGCAAAGAAACATGCAAAGGATGTAGTTAAGAGAGCATTAGGCCTCATATAGGTACCTATAGGATTGTTTGATTGAGTTAAGTGGGTGTTAAAATATAAGAAGAGGGTGAAATGTACACATAGTGAATTTGAGGTATTTAATTCTATAATATGAGAAAATGGATAACTTTTTCTACTAATAGCATATACAGATGTCTTTTTTCATCTACACATAGTCAAGTGCTCATACAAGCATGTATGCTTACATGAAGGTGTATCATTGGTCTGAAAGGTAAGATGAGGTTTTAGGGAGAATAAAACCAATTTTAAATGATATTATGGTGTTATCATGATATTATATAAACCTAAATTTTAATTAAATCAATTCCAATGTTGAAAATTTTGTCTAGCTTTGGTAAGCCTTAACCTCCTCACACAGGCATGTGTGTTCAGTAGTGATGTTGAGGGCAATAGATGAAGAGAGTTGTTTTTATATATAAAAAGAGAGATTATGAATACCCTTATGAAATTTTATAATAATATACATAGGTGTTTAAATAAACCATTAAAAATATAAAATTTCTTATGAAGTCAACTAATATATCTAATGATGTGCTAGAGGCCTGTGTACGAAGATTATAGAAAATTACATGTTTTAAAAGAGATTTAGAAGGTGATAAGATTTATGAGGATGAATAATATCTTATAATGTGATTATATGAGTTATAACTCATGTATTAATGAGGAAATAGGCTAACATAGTCATCTAGTGTCTCTTGTAGTGTTAGGTTCATAAACCCTAGGAATGGGAAAATAAAAGATATAGTAGGACCATGAAGTAAAATGGTGAATATTTCCATTATAATAGGTCAAGGTGGATGGTATAGACCTAAATATGTCATTTAAAACTTAGACCCAATGTCAAAATGACACTCTCAAACCTATTTTCACTTTTACCCTTCATGCACATAGTTTGCCAACTCGAGAAGCTCCTAATTTTTTCATGGATCTTCCTTGAAAAGGTGCATGGTACCCAAATATCTTAGGGTGGTTATCAGGGTCATTCACTCAAAAATTTATGCATTGTTTCTCAATTTAGAATCCTCTTCTTTATGAATCATTGCTAAGAGTGTAAGGCACTCATAGGCTACTTAGAGGACCAGTTTTGACCCAATGAGAGAGATTTATCTCTTAAGCACTTGAAAAGAATTGTATGGCCCTTAAAACCATTTTAAAATCATTTATAACTCATAATAGTTTCTCAACATGTAATTTTCATGTACCTATAACTCTATTTATATAATAAAAGTTATACTTTTATGAGGTTTTTAGCTCCAAACAAGATATATAAGGTCATGAACAAATAAAAATTATTGGGGAAGATGATTTGTGATGTATTATACCTATCCAAGTCCAAAAATATGTACAATATGCCCTAAAAATTATCAAACAAATCTTGTTTTTAAGGGCAGTCTGAAATGGGCTTGAGAAAGGGCTATTTTTTTGGCCATTTCTTAGTTTGCCTACCTAAACAAGGTTATAGAAACCCAAATTTGGTATGAAGCATGGTCACATGGTACTAAAACTAAATAACACACTTCTTAGAGTTTTCACATGTGTGGTAGTTATTTTGAGCCAAAACTCAATTCTAGGCCTAGAGGGCTAATGGAATCCTAATTAGTGAGAGAAAATGGGCTAATTTAGTGTATTTCAACTCAGAGTTAGGTCCTAAAAATTATAATGGAGCTATAAGTGAACACTATCTCCTCAAAATTGTCTTTATTTTTTTAAAATTCTTTGTACATTCTTCTAAAAAAGGAGGTTTGCATGTTTTCAAGGTTATAATGAAATGGGGCCAAGTGAGAGCTTTTGATGCAATTTGAAGACTTTAAGAGAGTTTTAGACCTCAAAATGAGTTGGTTCAGGTCTAATATGATGTGAATATTCCATTAATGGATAATAATTATAATAATGAGGACAAACTCAAAGAATTAACACTTGCAATAAAGATAGGCATACTAAGGCCAAGTGGGCTTCAAGATAGTTAGGAGTTTTAACCATAATTTTAGCATCAGTTATGAACACTCCTAAAGAAGTGAAAGGTGTCAAGAGTATAAAAATAATTTAATTTAATGTGACTTAATAATCATGTGGGTTATTTGTCCATCACAAGTCAAGGCAAAACCTAGTTTTGAAGAACAAGTACAAGATGTCAAGAAAGATGAAGACCCATATGCCACTTGAGAGAAGAAGTAATCTTCAACACAATAACACATGGCATTGAAGACTTGAAGAGATAGTTTCATAGATCATTATTATTTTTAACTCCTTATGAGATGATTTTCACCTCTCTCTCATAAGCCCTTCTCTCTTCTTCTCTCATATTTCTCTATATATCTAGCCTTAATAGGCTATGTTTGTATCTTCCATCTAGATATGGAAAAACCCTACCCATTTGTAAGCTTTTGATCAATGATAAAATTTTGGTTTTACCTCCTAATTTGACTAGTTTTAATGTGTGCATGACTAGTATATCTTGTTAAGTGATCAACATTGATTCTATTTCAATAAAATTTAATTTATTTTCTTGGAAAAAAATGATAAGAAACTTGAAGGTATGGTAGAAAACCCTGATATGTTGTGCATGCATTGATCCAGATGACTATAGAGACTCCTCTTTATCTAGGGAAGAATGACCTATAAATAGTAAATCACTAAATAAATGGTTGATTAGTTGGATAGTAGGGTGGATTGCCTAGCATGAGCTAGATCCAAGAAGTATAAGCTTCTTAGGGGCCTATCAATCTATGTTTTTAAACAATTAAGTTCTAAAAATGAAAGATAAATTAATTACATAAATAATAAAAGATATTGAAGTGAAATATAGGAAGTGTTTGATGGGATATAGATGAATTTGACTAATTTTAGCAATAAATAGTTAAATACCAATGCTAAATGAATCAAACATGATTCAAAAAATATATTGATCCTTTATGATAAAACAAAAACGTAGAAAGTGGAATTTGGTTAGGGTATGATAGGTCAAATCAGCTTCTTTCTAAAAATTGGTAAATAGTGACTATTACTAGTTAAGGTCAAACCATTAGTGGTTAGGTGACCATCGGCAATTAGTGATCATCATTGGTTAGGGTCAAACCATTGGTGGTTAGGTGACCATTGATGGTTACTATGGGATCTAGCTTAGGATGAGAAGCTTGGTTGGGAAGGTTGTAGAAAATTTTTGGAAGGTGAGTTTATGTTAGATGTTGGTTTTGAGATAGAAGGTAGAATTCAGAGGTGTTTGGTTTATGTAAAGGGTTTTCAAATGATTGAAATAGCCTATAGATGGTCTTGGGGAAGAGAAGAAGTGTCTAGAGTTACAGAACTCCAACACAAGAAAGTGAAATGGAAGAGAGTGATACAAGGAATGAAACAAAGAAATTAATTATTAAATCTTGATAAGAAATAGATACTTGGCTTTATTATTACTGGTCTAAATAATATTGAGGTTGGTTGAAATCTTATAGATTCTAGAGCAATTTGAGTAGAGTGGTAGTATCTTATCTATTAATTGATGTGTTAGAGCAGAACTTTTGATCTCTATCTTGGTCACCGATTCACTAAAATATTTCTTAGATTCACTAAGAGTAAGAATAATACTTGTATAATGAGATCTAATCTTCTTTCACCTTGTTTTCCTCTCTTGATATGGAGGGAAGGGAGTGGTGAAATAATAATTCTAACAAGCTATCTAATTTTAGCCTAACATGCATTGATTATGTAAATGGTAGATAAAATAGCTATTAATAAAAAAGCAAGATGGATTTTGAGTTGAAGTCAACTCCTGAGGTGGTTAAGGGAAAATTGTCAGTGGTCAAGTTTAACCATCAATGGTTAATGGTTGATCATTAGTGGTTAGGGTCATAATCAAAATTGGCTAAACTTAGTCATTTTTAATAATGATTAGTGGGTTAAATTACTAAGAAATGATCTCAAGGGGGTTAAGGGGTAGTCTAAGGGTCAATAAAACATCTAGAACTATAGTGTATAATTTTTTAGTGTCTACATTTTACCTCTTTTTATTATGTAATTTGTATCTACAAGCTGCAAAACAAAAAATGGAAGGTTGGTAGAAGGTTGGATGCCTTGAGTATGGGAGGAGGTGTTCCCCCTCAAATCAATAATTGATGAGGTGAAATAGGATTGGGTATGGGTTTGATAAGTGGGTAAGTGGATGATAATTTTGGTGATAGGTTGGGCATTGAAGTACAAACATGTGCACAAAATGTGACTAGGTGTGATAACATAGACTATGCATAAATTAAGCTTTCATAGTTAAAGTAGTTGGTAAAATAGATGGTACTAAAAGGACAAGTGATAAGTGGACCAAGTGACCACATTTAGGCATGGTGGTTATGGTGTACTTGAAAATTTAAGTCTCCTAGATAAGGTTAATATTTTTATAAGTATATGAGGTAGGATGTGATCCCAAGAAAACAAAATAGTTGTAGGTGTTGGGACCACAAGGGGTCATGCTTAGAGGTAACTAAATTTTTAGTGTACAAAAGTGGTGCAAGTTTGTCAAAAATGGTAAGGTAATAGATGTGGTCAAAATGACCAAGGCAAGGGTGTTGCAAAATATGGGAAAGATGGGCCAAAATAACCAAGGTAAGGTTATATGGTTGGGTAGTTGGTGGAAAATCAGCTAGATTATCATGGTTACATGTTTATTTTAAGGTGGTTATTAAAACAAGTGTGGTAGGATGGGAAAATTATATAAGGGGTCGACCATTGATGGTCAGCATCAACCATTAGTGATTAACTAGTAATCATTGATGATTATATTTCAACCCTAAAAATGTGACTATTAAAGGTCAAATGAGGGTTTATTTCCTCATTTTATAAAGAATAAAATGACCCATGACATTTATTCTATCTTTTATGTGAAAATGATAGGTTAATTTGGTTATCCTTAGTTTTGAGGTTGGTGAATGTTAATTTTATAGGTGAGTATGACCAAGTGAGTGAGGTGGAGGTTTGATCGAGGTGGCCTAGAGCAGAAGAGAGTCAGTAAGCATGCAGTGAAGTGGAGGCATAGCATGGGGATAAGTGGAAATAATAGTGCTGAGGGTACCACCAAGATAAGGGTCATAGAATTAGGTTAGTTAAGTAATTAAATTAATATTTTGTTTATTTTTTGGTTGTTGCTCTAGGTGGGCAAGGGTAGGTGTTGGATGTTAAGGGGTGGTTAAGAGTTGGGTATGAAATTAAGTATTAGGTAGGTAGATTATGGGTGGGAACTAGTGTAGGTGATAATTAGTATAGGTGTAGGGTAAAATTTTGAGGTTTTGTTAATGTTTATGGGTATTTAGGTAAGCCCTAAGGATTGTGTGTCATTGGAGGTTTCCACATAGTGACCATAGATGGTCATTATCAACCATCACAGATTGATAGGTGACTATCGATAGTTGATAGGAAACCATCAAAGTGGTCAGTGTGGAGACTACCAGTGGTTCACCACTAAACCATCAATAATCAAAGGTTGATTGGTGATGGTTCTATAATGAACCATCACTGCTTGATAATCAATCATCAGTGATTTGAGGATAAATGGAAAAGAGGGTTAAAAAATAAGGGTAGAAATAATGGGTTAAGTGTTTAGGTCTATGTAAGGTTTTAGTGTAGGTAGAATTATATGGCTATTTGTGTAGATGAGGTGGGTAAGGTAAGGTGGAAAGTAGCTTAAATAATTATTAGTCATATGTGACATTATGATAGGGGAAGTATACTAAGGAATGTGTATATTCTTATAGGCAAGGGATCAATTGTAGGTGTAGGATCAAGTACTATAACTCCTAGATGAGGTCCATCGAGCAATGGCAGACCAAGAGTGGGAGAACTTGATAGTAGTGGGCCTAAAAGCCATTATATATTATCAGTGCATTCTTAGAGATGTGTCTATGTTTGTGGACCTCATCAAAAGATGGGACCTAGCCACCAACACATTCTTGTTATGGACTAGAGATGTGATGATGTTGATAGAGGACATCCATCAGATCACGAAACTATCAATACAAGGTGAGACAATAGAGTATATCAATAGTAAGGAGTGAGATCAACTCATTGATTTGTTCTATGGGGAGGACTTGGTGTGCATGAGGTAACACACTAGAGGCCTCCACTATGCACCATTATATCATATAGATAGGGGAGCAAGATGGGTTATCATGATGATAATGGTTGTGACTTGTTATGCACTTCCATATTTGACTAGTGGTAGATTTCCCATATATTATTAGGCATTCTAGTAGGCATGATTATAGACTAGATAGTGTATTATTGGGCTCTATTTTTACTAGTGCATATTTATCAAGAGCTTTGGGGATATAAGTTGAATAGGAGGTATGGCATTAGTGTTTAGTTTGTTCTTCACTACTTCACATTTAATCACATTAGGGTGATCTGACGAGGTGGATTACCATGGCATGGATGGTACAGATGAACTACAAATTTGGCTTCATGTGATGGAGGTATGAATACTATCTTACAAGACAAGAGGGAGGGCCATAAGACCTAGAGTGGCACCAAGATAGGTTAGATGTACTACTCAAGGGTGATGTCATATAGAGACCATATGTTATATTTTTGGCATGGGCAGGTCTTATAAGGTAGATCTTGTCATTGCAAACTTATAGGTGGATTGAGGATAGATGAGAACCTAAGGTAGAGTTGATTCCTTTTGATAGGGAGAAGAGGCAATTTGCGATAGTGTAGGGTATCCTAGATGCTTTCCCAAGGTATAAAAGGGAAGATGCAAAGTTTCCACTACCTAAACCATAGTTAGAGGATTTTTATTGACCAAGAGGAGCTTTTAATGAGACCAAAGATTGATGATACATGGGTCACACAAGAGTACATTGTTTGGTTCTAAGCACACTATGATATGGTGATGTTTGGTGTAGATGGTGGATAGGTTGGGTAATAGGCCATGGATGTTGAGATGGAGGAAGGGGAAATGGACCAAATGTAGGTGGATGCCCCTGATAAGTAGGCACTCATTATAGAGAGAGATCATGCTAGGGAAACACACCAGTGTCACAGGTGGCTTTAGTGCCAATGACCCTATAGAGAGATATGGATCAAGGCCAGGTGACCACTCTAACATAGGAGATGGATCAAGATAGATCCTAGCTAGACTTAGTCACATATGAGAGGGGAACCTTGAAATAATAAGTAACATGGTTGTCAGTACCTATAGGACCACTAATGATGATTATGATGTCTAGATACGTTTTTATAGTAGAGGAGCTTCAATATTATGAGGCACTAGTATTTACCTACCTTTCAAATGAGCCATGAATTTATGAGTATGTGACACAATAAGGGGATGGGGCAGCTATCATTGCTACACTAGGTCAGTGGGTGGCAATCTATAGGTACGTAGAGAGGTCCTATAGGTAGATAAGATTTAGGAAGTAAAAATGTTTAAGCACCCTACATTCTCATGAGATTCTATATTTTGATGTATTATATGATGTGTATATCAACTTGTGAACCGATGTAATGAGATGTATATGATTTTAAGAGATATAAAAATTATTGTTATATATAAAATTATTGTGATTATGAGTTCATGATGTGGTAATGGTTGTGGATATAGCTTATGGTTTACTTCTCATGTTTATGGATGTGTTGTTATTGTTATGATGTTGTAATGTTTGCTTATGATTAACATCTTTGTTTAAGTAGATGTATTTTTGGTTATAAATGTGGATGTTTTAAATTAATGAATCTATGATTCCTTATCTAGCTAGGCATGTGATGGATTAACATATTTGATGACTCATTGATTTATGATATGATAGATAGTGATGACATGATAGATAGTTTTTGATTAGGTGATGTGATTGGTTATGTAGATTGTTGTTAGTGATATGATCATGATATGATGATGTTATTTCAATAAGATATATGTTTAGTTAGATTGTCAAAATAGATATGTGATGGACAACATATGTAATGACTTATTAAATTATGATGTGATAAATGGTGATGATGTGATACATGGAATTGGATAGGATGTTGTTAATGATGTGATATTACTATGGTTGGTTATGATGATTGATGATTATGTTCATGATGGTATGATATGATTTTGTTTGACATGATTAATTCATTAAGATTTTCTCTTCATTGAAAACACATAAACAAAGAAGACAAGATGGAAAATAATTAACAAACACATAAATGATATTTAAATATGTTTAATGAATTTATTTGATTAGATGAAGGTGAATGAATCTTAAAACATAGAGTAAGTTGGATAACAAAACTAAATGTGAGGAAAGATAAGAAAGATATAAAAGATGAGACAATAAAAAAAACAAATGTCTTTAATGAATGCATCAACAAATAGGTATGAGAGAATAAGAAGAAGACATGATGCTTTTTCTTTGGCAAGGACTAAAACAAAAAGAAGTTATATTGGCTTATGAATTTAAGCCATTTGAATGCTTCGTATTATCATTCATTATGTGGTTGGACATTTTATTAATCACATAAATTCAAGTAAGCTCAAAAAACCCTTATTTATAGATGTACGGTGGAGGATAATGAAATCTTCTTGTGAGACTAGCATGCCTCTTATGTAGGTTACCAAAGAGCTAGTATAAACAAGTCCATGTCACATAAGGTGTAGACTAATCGATGTGGGAAGTCTACTTATGAAAGCCAATTATGGATTCTAAAATTATCTTTTCTTTTTAAAATTTTGATAATGGGTCTTTTGATATTTTTCTATTGATTGGGAAGCTAGGGAAGCTGATTGATCTAAGAAGCTTCTAATAAATTGTTATGCTTTGACAAATACTTTACTCAGCCAGCCTTCAAAGGAACAGTCTAAGTTTGTGAGATTTGTTTAAGGATTTTGATATTTATAATTCAAGGGAGAATTTTACCTTACATTGAGTAATTTTGAAATGTTTTGGTAGCTATCCTTCAAGGGAGCAGTCTGAAAATGCTTGGAATGACCCATAAAACATATGATTTTTTGTTTATAATTTTTTGTTGTTGACATGAATTTGCTTATATAGGCTTAAAAGGTTCACCTTCATGAAGTTAGGAATAAAGTATAATAAGGTTGATAATGAGTAAAATATTTTGTAACAACCATGGGAACCCATGCTATAAAGGGGTGAGGGTACCATGAGAATCATGCCATGGGTAAAGTTGTGGTACCCATGTTCAATATTAGGCTAAGGTTGTGATGGATAATCATATGATACATCTTTAATTGGTTTTCCTTAAAATAAATAGATGAAGGTGGTTGAAAACAAGGAATGAGATTAAGTTGGATAAAAGGTGAGTTTGATCTTGTTTAACAAAATAAAGGATGTAGATGTGAAGCATTGAGGGGATCAAGTTCTAGTTTCCATTAAAAAGAAGATAATTGGTAAGCTCCATATCCATACTTATGTGTTATTATATAAGTTCTAAGCTAATTGAAAGCAAACTTGCCCCACTTGATTTTATCCATATTGGTTACATGTTGATTTTCATTTAAGATGAGATCTTTGATATTGAATTCTTTCACTTTGAGGTTCTTATTTTAAGTTCACTTGATTCAATATTGATATACATGAAGATGAGTAAACATAGCTAAACAACATTCATCAAGTAGCTCAAGTTGGGCTAAACATTGTTGACAATAATCATCTTCAAAAATGATATCTTGTAAGATATATATGTAGAGTGGTAATTTGGAATTTGAGAGGCAAGACAACCTTTATTCAAAAAATAAGAGAGAAAGGGCTAGCACCCGTAGGGGTTTGAATGCTAGTATCATGTCCATAAGGTAAAGGGTCTGTGTAAATTCTAATCCTAATCAAATGCATTAACCATTTTAGTTGGCATATTGTTAATATTTCTTTTAGAAGCTTTAGCCTGTCCATTAGCTTATGGGTGATAAGTCAATGAGAAACTTAACTTGATATCGAATGCATCACAAAGGCCTTATAATTTCTTGTTCTTAAAATATTTACAATTATCAGTGATTATTTTATGAGGAACACTGAAATGATAGATAATGTTATGGTTTATAAAATTGAGAATATTTTTGGCCTTGGTTGAAATAAGAGGAATAGCTTCCACCCGTTTGGTGACATATTTTGTTACCATGATGATAAAATGATGTCACTATGAATAATGGGGGTTAATTTCACCAATAAGATCTAGACCTCATTATGATAAGGGACAAAAATCTTTGGATACTTGGAGACTATGGCTAGGTGCATGATGTAAATTTGTGTGTTGTTTAAATTTAACACACTTATTCACATAATCACAAAAATATTTGTTAAGAGTAGGCTAGTAGTAGCTAAGGTGAAGGATGCATTTAGTGCTGGCTAAGCCACTAAAGTGTCCCCCATATATCCTATCATGTGTTTCCTTAATAGCATGAGAGATCTTATGGTTACATAGGTAACAGAGAATAAGGCCATCAAATCCATTCTTGTAAAGGATTCCCCATTATATGGTGTAATGAGAGGTACCCTAAATGAATGCTCTTCAGTCATTCCTAGAAAGGTCAAAAAGAATGATGGTAAGGTTGAGATAGTCAAAGATCTGCTTATACCAAAGGTTAGGTTGGGTCTCCTCCACATTAAATATGGTTGGAGAGTCTGACTTGATATAAGAAGGCTTAATAATATTATGGATAATGATAGATAGCTTAGACTCATAGGGTGCAAATGGGATTGGGGAAGTGAGAGAAGTTATTATATCAAAAAACTTGTTCATAGATGACAGAATGGTTTGGATGCATCAGTGTTCAAATGATGATAAGAGTACATCAAATAGTTTCTTATACTCTTTCAAAACATCATTCTCATATTGATAAGATCTATTAATTTGTTTGACCATGAGTTGGGAATCAGTAAAAACAATGATCATCTTGACTCCCAAGGCTAAAGTAGTTTGGAGACCTATCACTAGGGCTTTGTAATCAGCCATGTTATTGGTACTATTGTCATCAAATTGGCACCCTAAGACATTCTATGAAAATCCTAAAATTTTATGCAACATTGAATCATCCCTCAAGTTCATGGGAACTCGTGAGAGAGATGAGCCTCTAGGATTGAAAAGGGCTAGCTCCCTAAATTTTTATATGAATATATATCACCTAATCTAATGCTTGTTCATGAAAAGAGTCAAGAGTTTGTATAAAATACAAAACTATGCTAAAAATGTGATTCACCAAGAAATTATCCACTGACTATCACACTTCTACTAAGTAACAATGATTTTTTAGACTAATTCCATGGATTGAAAGACACTAACATAGTGTTTCAATGTGAAGGTAACATGCTTGAGATAATCAACAAAATGGTCAACCTAAGGGGTAGATTACACACCATAGATACAATTGCATAATTAAAATAGAATTAAATGCATTTAACACACTTCACATGACCTGTTAACATTAAAACTTTTGTTCAAAAATGAAGCATAAAGGGATTAAGGATGATGATATCACTTAGCTTCATTATACATCACTCACATACTTAGACAAAAGATCACAACTTAGAATTGGTCTTATATTCAATGTTCAAAAAGGAAAGTGCAATGTTATTTTAGTAGGGCTTCTCCATACCAAAAATGTGGTTATCTATAATGGTTGAAATGGCCCAATTTATAGAACTTTGAGGAAGAGAAAGAAAGGAGAAGCTGAAAAGGCACAAGGACATGTGTCCATATCTAAGAATCAGTTATAGATGTATGGATGGGGTGAGCCATGCCATGTCAAGAATATTACTTGTCTAAAACTAGTTATGATAATGGTGACAAGTGGCATTAAACTTTTATGAGGGCACAGGAAACTATTTCTATCTAAGATCATCCATGACAGTTCAAAACTAAAAATAGAGAAGTTGACACATTGCACTACTATAACTCATGACTACAATTAGAAAATGCTCTTTCTAACTATTAGTTATCCTTTGGACTCCTATATTTATTGATCTCATAGAAGCTCTTTGATTTAATCAGCCACCAGTAATGACTCGATCCATCAACTTGTCTATTTTTCTTGATTTATCTGCTCTAATGTTCTCACCAAGTCTTTTAAATGGGAATAGCTATTTCTTGTAGTTTGAAATTGATGTTATATGGTCCATCACCTTTTAGGTATTTCTTTTAGACTTTTTATCTTGACCCTTTCTTTCAGATAATTTTTCTGGTAGAATCTATTGGACAATCTTTCTAAAAAAATAATGTCTTTGAGAGCTCTATTTGTATCATACAAAATGTCTAAAAGAAAAGGACCTTAGCACCCTTTTAAGTTTTCCAAAAAAAATCTTTAGATAGTTTCTTTAAAAGAATTCCTTTGGACTTTCTGTTTGGCCCTTTAAAAAATTAAAATGGTCCTTTGGCTTGTTGAAAAGTACCCTTTAAAATATTTGAAAGTGTCCATTTAGACTTAGAATGTCCCTTCAAAGAAGTTTCAACATACCCTTCAGAAACATTGCAAGGGTCCTTTTGAAATTTCTATTTGGTCCATTTTTCTATAATAGAACCCTTCAAAATTTTGTAATGTACCCTTCAGAAAAAAGTGAAATGTACCTTTCAAACTTTTTACAAGGGTCCATTTTGCTTGAAAAGTGCCCTTTGGAGAAGTTGAAATGATCCCTTCAGAA
The DNA here is from genome assembly GCA_037957365.1 of Torreya grandis. NCBI lineage: Eukaryota > Viridiplantae > Streptophyta > Pinopsida > Cupressales > Taxaceae > Torreya > Torreya grandis. The sequence continues at coordinate 3,156,718 of JARHVA010000827.1, forward strand.
AAACTAAAGTGGACTTTTTTCGCAACAAAAGATACCCTTCAAAAAAATGAAAGTGCCCTTCAAAAAAATTACAAGGGTCCCTTTTGGCTTGAAAGAGTCCTTTGGATAAGTTGTAATGGTCCTTCAAAAAAATTGTGTGGACAAATTTTATGAAAGAATTCATCACTTGGCTGAAATAAAACCTGAAGGAATACTCTTAAGGAAAATCCTTGGATAAAAAGTCTGAAAGAATTTGGAAAAATGTTTTGAACAAAAAAAACTAAAAAAATTAGGCAAAGGCTTAGAACAAAGGCCAAAATGGACTTTCCTAAAGAAATAACTCATAGTATTTTTGTGGGCTTTGCCAAAGAACATTTCTTTTGAAGAAAACCTAAGTACTGGACTTGGCCAAATTTGAAAGGTGCAAACTTGGAGATGGAAATTGGCCAACATTCTTGGTGATTCCTAGGTATGGCATGTCTATTATGCCTAAGACCAATTACCTAAAATGTTCCATTGGGAATGGAGTGATGCAAATGAGCACTTAGATTGTCATGAATAAAACCTTGAATTGAATACAAGATAATGACATTACACAAGACACACATAAGAAAAGACACAATTGTGCTACTAAGCACTTAGGGAACACAAAGCAAAACAAAGGAAACATGCATATGTTAACTAGAACACTTAGGAAACACAAAATCCAAAACAAAACTAGACTAAACACACACACCTATGCTACTAGTAATAAGATAGACCTATAAAGACTAAAAACAAAACTTTAGATGTATCCCATTCAAAAGGATAGGCAATTCTTCTCCATTAATCTTGGTTAACTGAAAGGGGTTACTTTGTTTGCACTTACTAATGATGTAAGAGCCACTCCACAAAGCATCAAACTTTGTATGTTTACCTAGTTTTCTCTATCTTTGTCCCATTTTAGAACCAAGTCAACTTCCTTAAACACTCTTGTACTTATTATTTTGTTAAAGGATTTATTCATGAGTACTTGGTGGTGTTCCATGGTCTTATCTGAATTGTCCCTTACTTATTATAGGTACATTAGTTCCATCAATTTGACTTGTATTGGACTATTTTCTAGCAATTCCAACTGATGTGCAAGTCCTAGAGTAGGGATCTCTTGAGAGATGGATAACCTAGCTTCTCTCCCATAAACAAGCACAAAGGGAGAGTTACAAATTGATCTCTTAGGAGTGATCCTATCAACCCATAAAGTTATCCTCAACTTGGTGTGCCATGATCTTTGATTATTCTCTAATGTCCTCTTGATGATCTTGATGAGGTTATTATTAGTAGACTCAGCCAATCCATTACCTTGAGGGTAATAGTTGGATGAGGTACTCAAGTAAACTCCATTTTTTTTTGCCCACTCAAAATTTTTAGCACTCATGAAAGTAAGTGCAATATTAGAAATGATAATATAATAGACTCCAAATCTTATTATAATACTCTCATAAAACTCCAAAATTGCATTTTCATTTGCCTCTTTCAATGTAATAGTGTCTACCTACCTTATGAAGTAGTCAGTAGTAGTCAATATCCATTTGTGTCCAGCACTTGATGGAGGGTTGATCATACCAATGAAATCAAGGCTCCATTGCATGAAAGGTTGGTCCAATTGGATAGGATTCAATGAAAGGGTGGAAAGTTTCTATTTGCCTATAAAGAAGGCACATTGATGACACCTCCTAACCTAAGAGTAGAAATCCTTGAAAAGGATAGACCAATAATACCTTGCCCTCATTATCTTTAAAATTTTTGTTTTTGGGGAGAAATGACCTCCATCTACACCAATATGAAACTTTTCTAGAAAGATGCCAAATTGATCATTGTCAACACACCTTAGTAGCACACCATTCATATCTTTATGAAAGAGAATACCATCTACAAAGACAATAAGGAATGGTTTGCAATCTAAAATACCTTTTTTGTGACTTGTTTAAACCATTAATACAATCATCATTTTTGAGGAAACCAATGATGTCTTGTGTCCAACTTTGAATTAGTATGTGACTAACTAGTTGGGGATGAGCTTGATTAAATAAAACTTATTCCATTGGCCCTTGAATATTTGAAGATAGATGTTGACATAGCCGCTTTCCTCTAACCAAGTTTGTTACCTTGATATCAACATCATATTCTATTACCTTTGTGATCCACCTAGATTTCTTCACATTGAGGTCATTGCTTAAGAGGAACTCTTTGGTGCTAGGATGAGAGACCATGAAATGTATCATATTGTTTGAAAAACCATTAAAACCTCTTATCATAGCTAGATCCTGCTTCTCAAAAAACATGTACTTGGCCTCATAATCCTCCAATCCTTGACTAATGAATGTAATGGGTTGTTCAATTTCCTCATCATTTTTTTGCATAAGCATAGTTGAGATTGTGTCAAGATTAGAAAAAGTGTAGAGTTTGAAATACTTGGCAAAGTTTGGGTTCAAGAGAGTAGGAGATTGGGCAATTTTTTATTTGATTGCCTCAAAACTATTCTTACCTTCCTTTGTCTAAGCAAAATCTTGGTTCTTATAGAGCATGATTGTAATATGCTTCACCAAAGTATCAAATCCTAGAATAAATCTTCTTAAAAATTTGATATTGCCTAAGAATCATTACAAAAATTTCTTTTGTAGAGGCAAAGACAGGCCTAGAATGGCTTCAATATTTTTAGGATCGATAGATAAGCCTTCCTTTGACACAACGTGACCCAGTAATTTGCCTTCATAAATAGAAAACATACATTTTTTCAGATTAAGAGAAACTCTAAATTATCTACACTTCTCAAATACTTGCGTTAGATGTTTCACGTGGTAATTAGCATCATTGGAAAAAATAGCTATATCATCAAGGTATACAATCAAAAACTCATTGATCAAACCTTTAAAAGCCATATCCATTGCCTTTTAGAAGGTAACACCAATATTAGACAAACTAAAATGCATCTTTCTATATTTAAATGTTCCCCATTTTGTGTCAAATGATGTCTTGAACTGATCCTCCTCATTCACCAATATTTGGTTATAACCTGAATAGCCATCAAGTAGTGAAAATAATTGAGAACCTAAAACCACTTTCAAAATCTACTCTACAGAAGGTAGTGGATAATGGTCTTTGAGTGAAACTCTATTCAGATCCCTAAAGTCCACACAAATTCTAATCTCTCCACTCTTCTTTGAAATAGGTACAAGGTTAGCTACCTAAGTTTAGTGCTTGATAGGAAAGATAATCCTAGACTCAATCAATTTGGTAAGCTCTCTCTTTATGAGTTCCTCTATCTTGGGATTGATAGGCCTCTATTTTTGCCTAACTGGTTTATCTCTAGGTTCTAACTCAATATTGTGATGAGTTAGACCTATATCAAACCCTTTCAAATCCTTGTATTTACAAGTAAATATATCATGAAATTATTTACACAATTCAATGAAGGCTTATCTTTCGAAAAGAGAACATATCTTACCAATTTTTAGAAGTTTGTCCTTAAATATCAAGAATCTTTTATAGTTTTCTTCCTTTGTAGACATTCTTACCCTTTCCTTTCTTATTTGATCATATTCATTGAACATAATCTCCAAATTAACCATCCCTTTTGGTATCTTGTTTGTCTTCAGCTATAACTTTTTCTTCATATCGATTGTGAAGCTTCTTTTGATTCTTTGAGGAAAATTCTACTTCATTTTGAATGAAGTGTATAATGTGTTTATCACTCTCAAACACTTACCAAGACACTTCATTATCTAGAATATAATGTCTCACAATGACTTTGATGTGAGGTTGGTCCTTCTCTCTACTTAAATCAGCCACTATATCAAAGTGTGCTCCTGTCACAACCAACCTATTAGCATGATTATTTGAGTCTCTTGGTATAGGTTGGCTATTGAAAGCATCAAAGTCCTAAATTAGATCCCATGCCCTATGCCATTAAGACTTAAGAAAAGGGTTCTTAGTTGTATATTGGTTTCTCACTTCATGTATAATCAATTCACTATCTCCATATATCTTCAAATTATTGATTCCCTTTCTCTTTGCCCATTGGAGGCCATGAACCAAGCCTTCATATTTAGTTGCATTATAGGTACAACTAAAATGGAATCTATATGAAGAATAATACTAGTTCTTTGAAGGAAAAACCAACATGACACCAGCTCCTACCCCTACCTTTCTTTTAAAGCCATCAGAAAACATTTCCCATATCCATTCAAGTTCATGATCCTCATTAGTAAGTGATGGTATAGAAATGTTCTTCTCATGCATCAAATATACTCTTAATTAACTTTCTTATATGAATGTATAGATGTCATGATCATAATTTTTAGTACCATACTCATCAAAAAAGAAGTTATAAATATCTACAAGTGGAAAGGATGTTTCACCACTAATACCACCTTCTTCTTTCTCACTAATCATACAATTCTAATTTGAATTTATCTCCACATATGATTCATATGTGGAACTTTGTCAAGGGCTATGTTATTATATTCACTTAAGCTCCATATCTTGTTCTAAAGGATAGAAAATACCAATTAGTTACAAGGTACCCTCCAATCTTATCTATGAAGTATTTTGACAAGCAAATAACAAAATGAGCTAGAAGATCAACCACCATAATGTCTTGTAAGATGGGGAAACTTGGACAATCATTCAAGAAAAATTTCAAACCTTTAACCAACCACATATTCTTGGCTAGAGTTCCATAAAGTTGTAACATGCACCCTTGCTATGAGGCTCATATTTTAGTCCCAATTTATCAGCAACCACTTTAGGCATAACTATGGTACTGGCCCCACTGTCCATAAAGTAGTTGTGAACCAATTTTCCTCCTAAAATGAGTGTGAGATATAAAGGTGGAGGTTTTTCAAATTTGGTAGATGGTTCTACGACATAATTAGGTGTGTTGGTAATGGATACACCATTGTGTCTTGGAACCTAAAGGGGTACATGAATGCTTGAGATTTATTCTTTCAAAAGCTCCTTTTGGCCAGGCATATGCAATACTTGCCAAAGAGAAATGCTAGTTTTGGTATTCTTTAAAGAGTCAATAATATTTAAAGAGGAAGTATTCACCTTGTCTTGAATTTTTGAAGGAAATAAGGGAAATTAAATTTGTTTTACTAGAATTTTGGTAGCTTTGCTCACATTCTAACTTTGAGGAGTAGTGTGACTCGTAAGATCTACTATATTGGTACTTACACTGCATTTATATAAGTACTACCTAGAATAACTTATGCTACTATAATATATCCTAAAGCCCTCTTTTTAGCCCTTGTGTTAGTTGAAACTGATGTATTTTTATTCAACACATAATCATCTTCTACTTGGAAATTCATAAAACTAGTACTTTGGTTGTTACCTTTTCATTAAACATCTCTTTGCATGAGATTTGTTTGTTCTGATGTAACATAAGGAGTATCTCCTTCTTGATTTACCAAATATTGATTACCTTCTCCACCATTACACATAAACTGACCTTGAGATTCCCCCCAGTGATCTAAATGCTCCTCTCCTTAAACTAGATATGTATGGACTAGAACATCAACCTTTATTGATGAAATGGAATTAGGATTATAGGTGTTGGGCTGCCTATTAAAACCTTGTTGGACTTGTCCTCTTCTTTGGTTAGTTTATTGGGGTGGAGGTTTATATCCTTGATAAGGATAGTATTGAGGATTGGGTGGATCATTTATGTACATTTGTGCTTGCTTGAGTTGGGATTGCAAAGATTGAATCATCTCATCCTTATCTATAGCATCATCCACCTTCTTGGGAGAAGTTCTAGGTTTGTCATTAGTGTTGGGAACTTATGTTATGCTTGGGGCTTTAACTAAATTATGAGACAACAAAGGCATGGAGACTCTTGGAGGTAGTTTCCTAGCTTGTATCAAACTATTATTAGCTTTAATGGCTATCTCATATGCCTCAGGTAAAGTAAATCCTCCCATTGACTTCAACTTTAATTTACATTAGTGTCAATAGCCTTAAAATAGGTGGGGAATACAAAGCTTAGAGGAGGCCTCATAATAGGTGGTAGCCTATGCCATGTTTTTTTTAAATATCTCATTGAAATCTCCCATGGATTCATTAGGACCTCTCTTTATCACATTCAACTGGTGAATTAGTGAAGTATGGTCACTCTTATTTTCAAACCTATTTACCAATAACTCTCCAAAACTATCCCAATTAATAATACATCCACCTTCCAATGTCTTATACCAATCAAGTGTCTTCACCTTTAGAGACATGGAAAGTAGTCTAATAGCTATGTTAGCTTGGGGGATATAATGGAAATTTTGAAATTTTGAAATTTCCTTAATATGCTCAGATGGGGTAACAAAACCATCTCCATTGAAATTGGGGATACTTTTGGTATCATTAGGAGGAATAAGATCATGTAAGAAGGTTAATTGGATTTTGGGTGTTGAAGGTTAGGAAAATATGTCTTCAAGCCATTTATAATTCTTCTTGATCAATTAACTCTTCAACCTCCTATTCTTCCTCTTCAAAACCTTCTTATTCAGGATCTCTAAAGGTTAGGAATGGTTCAGGGTGTTATTTTTCAAGAGGAGTTTTAGGCTGAGGGACTTGATTGAAAAGCCTACTAGAAGATGATCTAGTGATGACCATGAAGTAAAATATGGGAAAAAATGATCTAAAAATAGATATTTTCACCTTTTTTAGTCAACAAATGTTAGATTAGAACACTTCTACAACCTTGGATTTATCAAGGCTAGAATTCACCTTGACATGGAAATAATTAAGACTAATTGTACCACTGGGTGTGCTAGAACTATTGTCATCAAATTGGAACCCTAGGAAATTCTATGAAATTCTTGAAATTTGATGCAACATTGAATCATCCCTCAAGTTTGTGGGAATTCATAAGAGATATGAGTCTTTAGATTGAAAAGGCTTAGCTCCCTAAATTTTTCTCTGAGTATCTATCACCTAATCTAATGCTTGTTCATGAAAATAGTCAAGAGTTTGAATAAAATAGAAAACTATGCTAAAGAGGTGATTCACCAAGAATTTATCCACTGACTATCACACTTCTACTAAGTAACAATGTTTTTCGAGACTAATTCCATGCATTGAAAGACACTAACATTATTTCAATGTGAAGGTAACATACTTGAGAAAATAAACAAAATGGTCGACCTAAGGGGTAGATTGTACACCATAGATACAATTTCATACTTGAAATAGAATTCAATGTATTTAACACACATAACATGACTTTTTAACATCAAAACCTTTGTTCAAACATGAAGGATAAAATGAGTAAAGATGATGTTATCATTTAGCTCTATTGTACATTCCTCACATACTCAGATAGAAGTTCACAACTCAGAATTGGTCTTAGATTCAATGTTCAAAAAGTAAAGTGAAGTGTCATTTTAGTAAGGCTTCACCATACCAAAAATGTGGTTATCTATAATGGTCAAAATGACCCAATTTATATAACTTTGAGGAAGAGCAAGAAAGGATAAGCTAAAAAGGCACAAGGACATGTGTCAACATCTGAGAATCAGTTACAGATGGATGGATGGATAGATGGATGGATGGATGGGGTGAGCCATGCCATGCCAAGAGTCTTACTTGTCCAAAACTAGTTATGAGAATGGTGACAAGTGGCATCAAACCTTTAGGGGTGGCACAAGAAACTATTTCTATCAAACATCATCCATGAGAGTTCAAAACTAAAAATAAAGAAGATGACACATTACACGACTAGAACTCATGATATCAGTTATAAATTGCTCTTTCTAATTATTAGTTATCCTCTAAACTCCTATATTTATTGATCTCATAGAATTTATTTGATTTGGTTAGCCACCAGTAATGACTCGATCTATCAACTTGTCTATTTCACTTGCTTTATCTGCTCTCATGTTCTCACCAAGTCTTTTGAATAGCAATGACTATTTCTTGTAGTTTGAAATTAATGTTTTATAGGCTATCACCTTTTAGGTATTTCCTTCAAAAAAATTATATTAACCCTTTCTTACAAATAATTTTCTCATGAGAATTCATCAAACAATCTTTTTGAAAGAATTCATGTCTTTGAGAGCTCTATTTGTATCAGATAAAATGTCCAAAATAAAAGGACCTTATCACCCTTTCAAGTTTTCTAGAAGAATTCTTAAAAAAATTCTCTAAAATAATTCCTTTAGACTTTCTATTTGGCCCTTCAAAAAATTTAAATGGTCCTTTAGCTTGTTGAGAAGTACCTTTTGGAAGATTTGAAAGTGTCCATTTAGCTTTAGAATGTCCCGTTAAATAAGTTGCAATATACCCTTCAAAAAAAATTCAAGGGTCCTTTTAGAATTATTATTTGGTCCATTTTTTTGTAAAAGAACCCTTCAAACTTTTGAAATGTACCCTTCAAAAAAAAGCAAAATGTACCTTTCAAACTTTTTGCAAGGGTCCATTTTACTTGAAAATGCCCTTCAGAGAAATTGAAATGATCCCTTCAAAAAAAATATAGTGGACTTTTTTCCTAACAAAAGATACCTTTTAGAAAAATGAAAGTGCCCTTCAAAAAAATTACAAGGGTCCATTTTGGCTTGAAAGAGTCCTTTGGAGAAGTTGTAATGGCCCTTTAGAAAAATTGTGTAGACAAATTACCTGAAATAATTCATCACTTGGCTAAACGAAAACCTAAAGGAATATTCTTAAGGAAAAGCCTCAGAAAAAAAGTCTGAAAGAATTCAATAAAATGCTTCAAAAAAAACTTGAAAGAATTAGGCAAAGGCTTAGAATAAATTCCAAAATGGAATTTCCTAAAGAAATAATAGTTAGTATTTTTTCAAGATTTTCCAAAGAGCATTTAATCTAAAGAAAACCTAAGTAATGGACTTGACCAAATTTTAAAAGTGCAAACCTAGGGATGGAAATTGGCCAACAGGTACAATTTAAGTCAAGTTTGAAAAATAAAGGAAGAGGTTCAATATCAATGGGAATAAGGATGATACTATCTCCCCCAACACATTGACATTTTGATCTATCAAATAACATGGTCATTTGATAGGTGATGTCCTCTTGAGAAAGGGTGGTGATGAACTCATCGAGAAACTCAAGGGGATATGGATGGTTATCTGCTAAGGGTGTTTTATCTAATTGGTTAGTGATAACATTCCATTTTATTTAATTTTGTTGGAGGAACTTAAGGTCAAATTTAGCTAAGAGCATGAGCCACTTAGCCATATACTAGTTTTGGTATGGTTTTGAGTGCATATGCTTGAGTTGGTCAGTAATTGTTATGACATAGGTCTTGTGGTTGAGAAGGTAGTGGTGGATTTTGGAGGCCATGAATACCAAGGTCAATCAAAGTTTTTTAGGATGTGTACTAAGCCTCATATTTGATAAGCATTTGAATTATGTAGTATATGGCTTGCTTTGTATGTTGCTCATCTTGATGTGCCAATATTGTTCTTAAGGAATGGTTGGTGGTGAAAATATAAAGGTAAAAAATTTGATCTTATTTGGGAGGAATGAGTAGAGGTGGAGATAGAAGGTACTCTTTAAGTGAATCAAAGGCCTTTTAATAGTCTTTTTTCCATTTAAAATATACATATTTTTTTAGGATGTGGTGGAAATGTTGGCATCAATCAGAGAGATGAGAGATAAAGTGATGAATAGATTGGAGCTTCCCCTACAAGTTTTGGAGTTGCTTGAGGTGGGTGGAAGGAGGAATATTGAGGATTGCATTGATTTTTGTAGGATCAACTTAAATTCCTTGAAGGGAGACAATAAAGCCAAGGATATTTCTTGACAAGACCCAAAAAATACACTTTTTGGGGTTAAGGTAAACATGGTAATGGATGAGACATTCAAATATAATCTTAAGAATGGCCAAATGATCTTTACAACATTTATATTTCTAAAAAAATTCATCGACATAGTCTTCTATGATTTTTTGAATAAGGTCATGAAAGATGTAGGTCATAAAACATTGGTAGGTTACACCAGCATTCTTCAAACCAAAAGGCATGACCCTATAGTATAAATTTCTCCAAGGGGTGATGAAGGTGGTTTTGCATTGATCTTTAGGGGTAATTAAGATCTTATTGTAACCTAAGAACCCATCCATAAGAGATAACATCTCCTGGCCAGTTGTAAGATCAACAAGCTAGTCAATTCTTGGCAAAAGAAAGTCATCCTTTAGGAAATCAAGGTTACAGTCATGAAAGTATACATAAATTTGAAGTCCCCATATTGTTTTGGTGATAGGGACGATGTTTAAGACCCATTGGGTATAATCAATGGTTTGAATGAAATTTATGGATAGGAAACATTAATGTTCTTCTTTGATGAGAAGGGATATGTGAGGGTGTGTAAGACCAATCAAATTCTATGATATGGTCTTGCAAGGAGGGGAAATCCTGAAGCTCCATGGAATTTAGTGATTGGCTGATTTTGACAATACACAAGTTATCTAGAGTACCTAATTTGATATCCGTGGTGGATTTGTTCAACATGGTTAAAGTCTTAATAGAAAGGGATTTATGGATATAAGAATCTTCTACACAAAGATAGGTAAGAATAGAATCATCATCCTAACATTGAATGGTATTAATGGTAGGAGAGTCATCTCCTACCATATTAGGATGAGTCATAGGAATGGTTATAGTCTCCCAATCCTTTTGATAATTCAAGGGTCCAAGGTTGATCATGTTTATGGAAAAAAATGTTTGGGGGAATGATGTCAAAATCATTAGATGTTAATGGTGGAGTGGATAATGAGGTTGGGAATTCTTCATCAATGATGGTAATGGGAGGTGAATATATTGGCTCTTCAGGTGGAGAAAAATTGAGACCAAATCTCTCATAAATATTTTCGGTCTTACATGGAAGTAACTCATGTGGTCTATTCTCTTAATGTCCTAAACCAAATCCTTTCCAAGCACACATATGGAGGTATGTCTTCATGAACTCTCATTTATCTAGATAGGAGAAATTAGAGGTGAATGACCAAGGAGAAGAGGAGGTTGAGGAGGTAGCAAGTTTTTGATCAAGTCCCCCATAGATAAGAATTTAATGGAGATTAGGAGGTTTGAAAAGGATAGTGGTTCTAATATTGGGGTCATTATCAAGGTTTTGGTCAAGGTTCCCATACTCTTATGGATTAAGAAAGACATCCAAGGTTAAGAGGTGATACTCCCCAATGAAAGACATTAGAATGTGGATTCCAAGAGGTCCTTCATGAGGATTTGGGTAGAAATAATGGACAAGCTAGTCGAGGCTGGGTTAGTAAAATAAGTGGAGTCATCATTGGTTGGTGAAGACTTAGTGGAGGGAAGGAGGAAAACATAATTTGACTAGTATGTCATGTTACATGATGTGAAAGGGATTAGATCAGCTTGTATGGTAACTACTTGACCATGGTATTCAAATTTGATGTAATAATGTAGGGTAAATGGTACATAATTCATGGAACAGATCCAAGGGCATCCAAGCATGACATTATACTAGAACTCACATTCTACTACATAGAATATCTTAAGAAGTATGTGAGATCCTAAATGAATGTGGAGGATGATGGTTCTTAGAGTTGTTTCCATAGTTTCATTAAAGGAATGGAGCATCATTGTGGTTTTTGACATAATGTTCTCTGTCAAGTTTATTTGATCATATGTATGGGAGGAGATAATGTTGATGTTAATGCCTCTATCAATATAACCCTCTTGATGTAGATTTGGTTTATGTATGTGGTAATGAAGAGAGAAGGATCTTGATCCTAGGGATGAATGGAGGGTATTTTTGAATCTTTAAAGGTAACCAAGGTGTAAATTTGAAGGGCTCTGACAAAGGCTACTAAAAGTTGTGGATCTTCTAGTTGGACCTCTATAGACTACAAAGCTTCTATCATTGCTTGGTGGTGATGGGGTGAGGTATTTATTAGATCATATAAACTCATCATCACTAGTGTCTAGTGAAATTACTTTAGAACTACTATTTTGATTGACTCAAAAGGGTTAGATTAAGAGGTACCCAAGATGGATATCTTGGGTTTGGGAGAAGGTACAAGTGTTTGGGTTTACTTAAGTGATTGGGTGGTAGAAGAAGGGTATGTCTATGGAATAGACAACTTTGTCTTCCCCTTATCCTTTTATTGGGCTTGTGATCATGTTACCATACTGATGGTATGGATTTGAGGAGGAGTTGGGCTAATGGATTGCTTTAGTTCCTCCTCACTCTTAGATGAGAGAATAGGATTAGGTAGGTTTAGGGTGGTGGCTTGTGGTTCTTAGAGTGGTTGTGGGGTTATGGGTTACTCTTATAATAGTAGATCATCATTAGCACATGTTGATGGACTAGGACTTAGATATCTTTACATTTATCCATATCATGCCCTAGTGTTCTATAGTATGAACAAATCAAATTATCATCAAACTAGGATGGCTTAGGATTATGGGGGTCAAATGGTTTGATGGGAGGAAAATTCAAGAAATAATCTTTAAATAATCTTGGTAAAATGGTTGAGTAAGATTTGGGTAAACATGGAAAGGATTTTGTAGTTTTGGTTTTGACTTTTGAGGTGGAAGCCTTTTTATACATCAAAAATATGCACATCATGATTTCAAATGTCAAAACACCCCTAGACCACCTTAGGACCCCATTGGGACCAATTTGACCCTTAGACCCCTAACCAAGCCTAACCATGGTATATTTGACCAACTAACTTAGATTTTCCTTTTACCCACTTTATATCATGGCCCTCAACCATTGACGATTAGGATAATCATCGACAGTCACCTTGACCATCAAAGGTCAAGGTCCACCATCCCAAAAGTTGTCATACAAACACCCACCTTACTTGCCTAAAAATAACTTATCTAAATCTGCATACAAGTTATTATATGAATGAGTTATGATTAGAAGGCTTAGTTAATTTATTGTTTCACCTTTTCCTTCCTTACCTATAAGAAGAGAGGAGTAGGGAGGTGAAGATCATCCATAATTATTTTCATGATTTTGTGCATCCAAAGTTTCTTTTTTATAAGTTAATCATCATCAATGATCTAGTGACCCATCCATCATGTTAGAGAGCCAACTTTTCATCATTGATATACTAAAGCATTGAGTACCATTACTCTACCAAAATCATGCTAGACTCTATTGACGAGAACCACCTCAACCACTCATCTGATCAATCTTCTTCAAGATAAGTATTTGTTTTCTAGTATTCAATTAATTTATTCATATTTCACAATCACCTTAGTACCAACCCATCTCTCAAAATCTAATTTTTTTATCCTATCAATCAACCATTTATTACCTATAGCCAACACATAGTAACCACTGATGATTGTCTCAACCACTAATGGTCTGTCCAACCATCGATGGTTACCTTGATCACTGATGGTCACCTTAACCATCTACAATCACTATAAAAGAAAATAAAAGAAAGTTATTTTCAGCCTCTTACCCCCAACCAAACCTAATTTTTTGTATCCTTGCATGTTCATAGACCCTTGTCTAACTTTTTGAAATAGATCTGAGCCATTTAGCACTAGTATTGACTTGATTGCTTTTTTATTAATCATTTTTAGTCTATTCTCTTTAGTAAGTATTTCTTGTGTTCAATTTAAGTACCTTTTTATTATTGATGTAAGTACTTTATCATTCTATTTATAAACTTAATTATTTAAAATGTGTGGATTGATAGCCCCTAAGGAAGCTCTTACTTCTAAGATCTAGCTAGCACTAGGTATTCCACTCAACTATCTATTTAATTAACCATTTGCTTTAGTGATGTCTTATTTATAGGTCATCTTCCCAAACCAAAGAAGATTTCTGCACAATCTTCTAATTCAATGCATGCATAATCAAATAGGTTTTCCAACCATACCCATATTTAGTTTCTTCTTCTTCCCTTCTTAAAATATAAGCTGAAATTCACTCAAATATTCTTTTAAACCTAGTGGGACCTTCAGTATTTACTCAAGTTCTCTCTTGTTTGCATCTATATGATGTTCTCTCTATTTTGTGCTCATAAATGACATCAAAGTTTCTTTTGGGCTTAAAATTGACTACATAAATTGGTTGATCAAATTTTTTTTTGGCTTAAAATTGACACATAGTCCTAATTTTCCTTTGAATAAAGAGGCATTATGTTTCCCACATAAGATCATCAATTTACCTTGTTTAATGTTCATCAAAAGCTTAGGAGTAATATCAACCACTTTGGCATAGTTATGTCTCCCAATTGAGTCTAGACCTTTACCAAAGTTGTTAAGTCCTTCACTTATAATCTAAATTTAATTTTTTTCCTTTATAAGTTCATAGGGTTAATGTGTTAAGTGGGTTCATCATTTTAACTAAACTTGAGGGAACTTAGGTTTAATTTCCAATTTGGGTTGAAGGCAATTTAAGACTTATAATCATTATCATCACTTGATAGACTTAAGCCATTTTGTGCTCAAAACTTACACTTTGAGTCTATGCACCACAACATTTTGAGTCAAGAAAAGTAGTGTTATGCTATCAAAATTATGGGAAACTATCTTTGCCTTAGAGATTTTCTGAAATAAACTTTTTTGTCAAACCTTTTGGGTAGTGTAGCATTATTACACTACCTAAAACATTTAAAATATTGTTTCATAAACCCTCTTACATAGAGTTCAAATTTGTTCCTATGTTTTCAAACTAATCCAAGTGTACTTTTGTGATCCTTTGTCTATCATAGTTATACCATTCACTTTTGTCTAACTTATTTGTTAAAAGAACCAAGTTTTATACCATTATTTGTGAGAAAATAAGCTATCTCTAAAAAGTGCCTTTTATTTCATACCTTATACCTAGTTGATCAAGTTCATGTCCAAGAATAAAATGCCTAGTGTTTGTTAGAAGTGTTTCAAATTCATTAGATAAACTTTCATCTATTTTCAAAATCCTAGCTTTTGACACCATTTGGCCAAGAGTCCTAGCACATGTTTTATTTAAGCTTAGCTTTTGATGCCGCATTTAGTCAAAAGAGATAGAATCTTTTAAATTCTTAGATTAGACTGATTTGAAACACTTCAAATTTAGAGCTTGGCATTTCAATTTTTGGTCCATTTACTTACCTATCTTTGTGTGAATAGTGAAACATTAGATACTTCCCACTATCTTGTTTCCTAACAAATCTTTGCATAAACATTTTGATCTTTTTAACAAATCTAGACCAAGTTAGAGCATCATCTATTTTGGATATTATCTTTTTTTAGAGTTTGTAAAAATCATTGCCCTTTTATCACAAAGCATTGACTATGGATCCCAACATGTATTCTTACACCCGTAGTGGACTCATATACAATTCATTGATTAGTAATGTAGTTGCATAGGAAGAAATGGTGTAAGACCCTTACATGGATAATATTGATTATGAGATGGATTGTTATCCCTCTTATAATACTCAATTAGGGTTACAAATCCAAGATATATTATCTAATTATTTGGTTAACATACCACCTTATTCATAAAAAGACCAAGAACAAATTGCATAATACCTAGTTATAATACCCACAGTAGATGAGTAATTTCTTCAACAGTCACACTCTACTAATTCACCTTCCACATATGATCCATTTTTATTTGAGAGACATTTGTTAGAGAACAAAGATGAGATTTTGGTTAGAGATATAAAATTAGGGGCCAAGTTTCTAGCAGACTTCCCCCATGAGAATTTACCAAGCCTAGTAAGAGTTCCCCACAATATCATTTATGATCAACAGCTTCTTCTATAAATCCTATGGCTTTAATCTAAATAATGTATCAAGACCCAAATATATCTAATCAAGGCAAAAACATCATGGAAGATCATTTTAACTAAATGCAGACAGCATATCAAACCTACCTAAATCTAGCTCATAATTTCAATTAGATGAACATGATGAGAAAACCTCTTATTGACTTAGTTCCTTCAATAGGAGTGTTAATAGAGTTAACTAGATAGGAGAATCTAAGTTCTGACCCATTCATGCAAACTACTTCAATAAATAACTTGATGCATATGCCCATTATTGAAGAAGTGTCTTCAGCCTCTACACAAAATAGTGAGCCAAACGTAGTGGATAATGTGCAAGTAGCATCCAATCCTAATCAAACTGGTACTAACACACAAAAAACTAGCCAATAACATGTGTTTGTAGTTAATTCCATGAGTGAATCATCAAACCAGGGAGTAGGAGTTTCTACATCCCAACTTCAACCAACTACTTCCTCAAGTGTTTAATCTATGGGATTAGGTAGTCAAACAATATCCAATGTCACACCTCAATGATAGAATGTGATGAATCCTTATCCTCCTTAACAAGTAATAAGTAATATTTCACAATATTAGGCACAATCTAGTGTACCAACATAATAGAGGACAAATACATTTCCACCTTAATCAAGGGAAACTAATGTTCCACCTCACCAGGTAATTATAAACATACCTCTTTAGTCATAGACTAATATGCCAATCTAAAACCAAAAAATGACTACTCAACAATGTGTAAATATTGGTTAGTGATACATGAAAAATCTACAACCTATTTTCACTTCCCCATAGGGATTTGTACAACAAAGAGGCTCCCATGTTTTTCAAGTACATACTAGACAATCATTAGTTCAAAATATGCCACAAATTTAGAGATAGTGTTTTTGTCCACAAGTTCCCACTCAATATCAAGGTTTTATTGGTTGGAAGCATGTCCCTTTTCAACCATAATAAGCATAGTATAGTTATATCCCTCCATCCCAACCATAAAATCCTCCAAGTTAAAACTTTATCACCAACCCAAACTAGAATATCACATAACCAAATGTGTAATTTCAAGTACATCTTAATCCACATATGCATATTCTAGGTCCATTTCCAAACCAAACCAATATACCCCAATAGGTATCTCCATCATACCCTGGACAAAGTGTCCCACTTGTGACCTTCCAATCATCTACCCAAACTAATATTCTCCTTCAAACCAATGTTCCTTCTAGTTTCCTATCCCAAGAATTACAACAAACGAAGGATACAATTGCTACCATTCAAGCTAAGAAATAGATTTAAAAGTTTAAGTTGGATGATATGTGTTATTATCCATTTAACATGGAATATTTATAGATACCATTTCCTCAAAGATATGAACCACCAAAATTTGACAAATACAAAGAGAAAGGTGACCCTAAGGCTCATTTAATCAATTTATTTGTCACATGTCAACCAGTGTCATATTGCAACATATATCTTTTATTGTTGTTTCCTAGGAGCTTGGTTGGACAAACCATGGAGTGGTTTTTAAAGTTACCCAAAAATTTAGTAACAAATTTTGATGGTTTTTCTGATAAGTTTGTATATCACTTTTCCTATAATCTCAAACATGAGATTTCATTAGTGGATTTAACACAAGCAAAGCAAAAAGTTGGTGAGAGTTTTACAAGTTATCTATAGTGATGGAGAGCCCTTTCAAGCCTTTTCACCCATATTTTACCATATAAACAATTAGTCATTATGTTTACTAAAATATTGCATAGTGAGATAGCTTATCATCTAGAACTATAATATGCACATACTCTTAATGAGATCATTGATAAAGGTTTGTTGATTGAGTGGGCACTCATCAATAAAGGAGTCATCAAGATTAATTCAACTAATAAGAATCAAGGTACCAATTAGTGAAATGGCCAAAATCAACATCCCATTCAAGCAAAAACATTGTAACTGACATAGACCAATAACCAAAAAAGATCAAAGCAATTCAACCATAATAGAAATGTTGAGGGAAATGTAGTAATTAAATCCTATCATGTCTAAATAGTGAAAACATCATCTGCACCACCTTTTTAGCTTACTCCTACCCAAAAACTTCTCTAACTAATGTTTCAAGCACAACAACCAAGGCCTACCCAACAAATACAATAGCCTTTACCATAGCAAACCCCTCCTCTTAGGAGAACCATGCTTGCATGTCATGTATTTAGTGACCTAGGAGAACCTATTGAGTCTATATTTCACAAGCTTGGTTCCATTAATCTGATTAGTTGGCCTATACCAAAGCATTATCCATAAGGCATTCCTTATCTTAATTGGTACCGTGAAAATGAATTATGTGACTATCATTGGGTCAATGTGCATAATCTATGAAGATGTGTCCAAATCAAGAATTTAATTGAGAATATGTTGGAGAATGGGGAGATAAAATTGGATAATAGTGTTTCCACTTCCAATCAAACTTTTAAGATTTATCAAAACCCCTTTCCCTGACATAATAATTAGTAGTAGAAAAATAATCAATAACAATAATAATGGCTAATGTACCAGTAAAATCAAAAGTATCAAAATCAAAGGCCAAACCAATAGAATTAACAAAATCAATATTAAAACCCACAATGACAAAATAATGGACAAAACCAAGGTCAAAATCATAACAACCAACAAACCTACCATTCATTTTTCACATGACTATAATAAGGTTGTAGGTCATATTATAGGGGGTAGTGTTAATACCATCTCCATTAATCCTAGACCAAGCACTAATCAGCCTAGATCATTGTTAAATAACAACATTCAACCAAATTATATGGATAATCCTTCTTTGACCTAGGAGTGCATATAGGAAAACCAACAAAGTAGGACTTCCCCTTTTGGACCTTATATCAATAACTCATCCTTACCACGTGACCACATATGAGTGCATCAGCAACCGAGTCTTGTCTTGTCTAGTCCAACACTATTCCCAACATTTATTAGTAATAATGGTCTAGTATTTAATCTCAATTATGTAATCACAACTTAGAGCTCAAAGATTATTATCCTAGGCCCATGACCATCTATCATTTTACCTATTATCTAACTAACTATTTAGCCTTGGAATAGACCATTCAATACTAACCAAGATAAGAAGTTTGATATTATGGAATAATTGTAAGAGACATCAGCATAAATTTCTATTTTATATTTGATACAAACATTAATAATCCATAAGAACATCTTGAATGAGTTTTTAGCCCAATCTATTATTTCTAGTGACATATCTCCTAATAAATTTCAAGCTTGGTTGGACACCTAGCTCCAACCCAACAAGTCACATTCAACTAAAGCGATATGTCTTCCCTTGGCCTGCTCCATAATAATCCATTATACATAGAATTTTATATAAGATGGCATAAATTGAAACATGTCCTTGTAGACAATGGATCAGGCCTCAACATAGTGTCTCTAAAGCTCATCAAGCTTTTTGGGTACATAATGATAGATCTCCAACCAAAAATGATAACTATCAAAGCCTATGATAATTAGGAAAGAGAATCATAAGGCACCATTAATTTTCCAATTATCATTGGGAATTTGACCCATGATACACTTTTCCATGTGTTTGATCTCAATTTATCATACAATATGCTCCTAGGCAGGCCTTGGTTACATGAGATTCATGTTGTCTCATCAATGCTACACTAATGTATCAAGTTTTCCCACTCAAGGATGGAAGTGAATATTCTAAGAGATTTATACCCATATGAACACTAAAAACATTTTGAGACCAAATTTTAAAGCTATAATTATTAGTACAACATGAATCCAAGTTCCAAATAGGATTAAAAAAAGGCTATAATTATTGATCTTTCACTAGATAATTGCATAGATCCTAATTCATTGGATTCCCTTTCCCACATGCCACCTCTTAAAGCTTCTAATCATTTCACCATTTCAAATAATGATCGAGAAAGTATGTGACCCATGATACATTTCATATTACCAATCTTCCTTAGAATCTAAAAACCTTTGGGTGACCTAAAGTCACCCCATATATGCATTAGCAATAAAAGAACAAAGATAAGGGACCTATCACATTTGTACCAGCATCTAACCTAGAACCCAACCCTCTTAAATGGGATGAATCATGTTTATAAAATTATAACCAAGCTGATTGTTATAAAAGTGCAAAGTATCCTATTCCCAAAAGGATCATGGAGTATCATAATTATGAAGAAAGAGGCTTTAGACCAAATTAATAAGGAACCATCGAGGTAATTTCTATGACTAAGTATGAATAACCTTATGGACTTAGATTTAAACTACCTAGGGGTAACCCCACATATCTTATTCAAACTCCATCACCAGAGACTAGTGATGATGATGTCGATAGTGAAGTAGAGTCCAATCATAGCCTCACCTTTGATGACCTAGTTGAAACTAACCTATTTGATAACAATGCCATTTCTACCCTTACCCTAGTCATTCATCACAACCCATTGCCATTATATTATCCCCAATTCATAGATTGGGACCAATAAGAATCTATATTGTTGATTGATGATTTTTAGAATGATGAGGCATTCTATGACTTTTTAGGCCTTAGAAACAATGTTTTATTGGGAGATCACAAGTTAGGATTCTCAATTACATTAGATCCTACAGCCTATTTTGGAGAGCAAATGAACACCCTTAGCAAAAAACAAATAAGTAAAGAATTGAGGTTCCGAAGTGAAAACCTCTTTGAGACACTTTTTGACCAGAGAAAAAGTAAAGATAAAGGCCAATCTACTGGTGAAAACCTATTTTAGGAACCATTATATGGGGATGTTCATTCTTCTTTGAATCTAGACTAGGAGACCACCAATGATGAACTTGCCTATGGATCTGAGTTTAGTTTTGAGAAAAAATAAGTATTTGATCAAATTCTTCAAGAATTTCTAATTCTTTTTATCACATGGCTAGATCTCACATTAGGGGACTCAGATTCATCATACCTAGGATAAGTTGAATAGTAAGTCCTAACAGAGGACCTTAACATAGTCCAATAGTTCAAGTCATTACCTACTATCCTAGAAGATAGTTCAACCCTTCTAGTCAAAGATATAATAGAGGTAAACATCAAGACTTTGTTTGACCCAAAATGGATAAAATTAGGCACATCCCACATTGAGGAGGAACATGAAGTCTTTACAACTCTATTGAGAGAATTTATAGATATCTTTGCATGGGCCTATTCTGACATGCCAAGTTTGGACCCCACCTTGGTAAGATGAATCCTCACTTTGTTTTATTGGTAAAAAAGAGCTATAAAAACTCTTGGAAGTATGATGTATCTAATTTATTAACTACTCAGAATGGATCTCTAATGTGGTACCTATTAGTAAAAAGCTTTTTGAAGGGATCAAAATCTACAGTGATTTTTGAGACATCAACAAATATTTTCTTAAATATTATTTTCCATTACCTAATATTTACATGATCATTAACTCCATTGTAGCTTATGAAATACTTTCACTCATGGATGGCTTTTTAGGATATAACCAGATCAGAATAACACTAGAAGACCAACATAAAATAGCATTCACCATTATATGGGGAACATTTTATTATCAAGTAATGTCATTTGGCCTTAAAAATTTTGGAGATACATATCAAAGGGCCATGAATATCATATTCCATGATATGATGCATGATATTGTTGAAGACTATGTCGATGACATATTAGGAAAATCCAAAACTAGGACTGACAATCTAGCAGTGTTGGGTAAGATATTTGAAAGATTATGGGAGTAAAAAGTCAGACTATGTGTGTTTGGCATAACCTTAGGCAAGTTTCTTGGCTTCATCATGTCTAGCAGAGGTATTGAATTTGATCCAGCTAAAGTCCATGCTATAACTGAGATGTTGCCACCAACTAATTTAAAGTAACTTTATAGTTTCTAGGGTAAGATCTAATGAATCCAATGTTTCATCTCTCAATTAATAGACAAGTGTCATCCATTTACACATATTCTAAATAAGGGAGTTGTATTTCACTAGGATGATCACTATAAAATAGCTTTGCAACAACTCAAAGACTATCTTGTTAATTTGCCTATTTTATTACCTCTTATGTTGAGAAAGCCATTATTATTATACCTATCAGCTACCAGCAATGCTCTAGGGGCACTCTTGTATCAACATAATAACAATGAAAAAGAGCATGTTGTATACTACCTGAGCCATGCCTTAGTCACATATGAACATAGCTATACACCTATTGAAAAATCTTGTCTTTCCATAGTCTTCACAACTCAAAAACTATGCCATTACATGCTGAATTATAAGACCATGGTCATTTCAAAAGTAGGTCCACTCATGTATTTACTATCTAAAATAACTTTACAAGGTATAATTCACAAATTAATCATGGTTCTTAGTGAGTTTGACATAGAGTATGTCAATCATAAGGAAATCAAGGGATAAGTTCTTGTAGATCAACTTGTTAAAGCACCTCCTGTAGACACAAATCCACTCACATTTCCTTTCCCTAATGAATCCATAATGACCGTCATTGACACACCTCTTAAGGAATAGCACTGGAAGCTATACTTTGATGGTTCATTTACTACACATGGATTGGAGGTAGGCATATTGTTTATTACACCACAAGGGGATGTAATCCCTAAAACATCCAAAATTAGCTTTCTTTGTACAATCAACATGGCCAAGTATGAAGCACTTGTAGGAATTTGATAGCAAGTGCATTGGAACATATCTCATCTCCAAGATTATGGTGATTCTTCGTTAATCATCAATCAGGTCACATATCATTTTTAGACCAAATATGACAAGTTGGTTCCATATAAAGCCATGGTTGACACTCTTAAGCAATAAATTGCCAATTTTAGTTTAAGCACATACCAAGAGATAGTAATATAAAATTAGATTCCATGACTACTATTGGCTCACTGATTTGACAAATATATAAAGCTAGATAGTATCAATTCCTCATTGAGAATGTGTCAACACCAACTCATGAACCTTCAACCATTACAATGATTTGTGATATTGTTGGTCCTAATTATATCTGGTACTTAGACCCTTACAACTACCTTCATGACAAAGTTATACCACCTAACCCATCTCAAAAAAAACCAAAGCCTTCATTCATCATTTCACTCATTATACTCTACTCGGATCCACCCTTTATCATCATGGTTTTGATGGAACTCTTCTTCATTTTTTAACTACAGTAGAGTTTACACTATTTTTAAGAGAAGTTCACAAAAGAGTATATAGAGCTCATTCTAATGGGGTAGTCCTATCTATAAAGCTCTTATGTACTAGTTATTATTAGCCCATGATGGACGTAGATGCCACTGTATATGTAAATAAGTGTGATAAATGTCAATGGTATGCTAATCTGATTCATGCCCCAACCAAAACTCTAAAACCAATGTTGATACCATGGCCATTTTATACATGGGGACTTGACCTCATTGATAAGATCAACCCCACTTCATTTTATAGCCATAAACATATCCTTACCATCACTGAGTATTTCACTAAATATGTTGAAGTTATACCCCTCACTTATGTGATTGGAAAGCAAATTTCCAAATTCATCTTCAACCATCTCATTTTTTGCTATGGTATCCCCTCTAACATTATATCTGATAATAGAGGATCATTCAAGAATAAGGATGTAAACTAGTTATGTACTAAATATAACATCACATAGCATTTTTCTATAGCATATTAGCCTCAAAGTAATGGCCAAGTTGAAGCATGAAATAAAACCATTATTAATATTCTCAAAAATATTGTTAATGATGTCGGTCATGATTAGCACTTATAGATATTCCCTACTCTTTGGGCATATTGTACCAATCATCATATCCCTACAGGAGCCACTCCATACTCACTTTTTTATGGTATTGAAGCCATCCTTCCCATTAAGGTTAAATTTCCTTCACTGCACATCTCTTTCAAGCATGTCCTAGATGATCATGACTATCAAGTAGCTCACCTGCAAGAGCTAGACCCACTTGATGAGAAATGTATAGCCATGCTCAACAATCTTCAATCATATCAAAAATGACTCAAATACTACTATAATCAGCATGTTAAGTATAGAACATTTGAACTTGGTGATCTTGTTCTTAAAGAATACCATTATTGAGAATAAGCATATAGGGAAATTCAAACCAAACTAGATAGGGCCTTTCATCATTACTATAGATTATGGATCAGAAGCATACAAGCTTGCCACACTAGATGGAGATGAACTTATTGAGTTGATGAACATTATTCATCTCAAGGGGTACTATGCTTGAGCACTAAGGCATATTATCTATAAGGACCATTTCAGTTATGCCATTTTATCACTATTCTTCTTTATCCTCTTAGTTGTATTCACTTTTCACTTATAACCTATCAGCCTAGTGTGTTCTAAAGCCTAGCCCATTTGACCTTGGTTTTTTCTATTGATTATGAATTTATAGCATCAAAGAATCTAATTAGTTTCATCAATTAGTTTAAGTAATTTAAATAGAGATCATATTTTGGAACAGTGTGACAGAAGTTTCAATAGTTGCATCCTTTGTTTGTTATTCTTTTATTATCACCAGTATTTTTTGTAATTATAACCACCTTTGGGAAAATTAGTACCATTTATCTATGGCATTTCATCCTAGTTATAACTACTTCTAGGGCCAACTTTCCACTTTCTATGTTGTACTTTGCCTTTTTACCAACTATGCCTATTTTGTTTGCATTGACTGCTACACTAGTCAAATTCCTCCACTATAGGGAGGAACTATAGTGACTTGAGGTCCTACTCTAGGTCTATTTAGGTAGTGATAGATACTTGTTGAGGTCAACCCAATCACCCTTTCCACCATGCTCTGACCATTTTGTGAATAACCTAAGTATGAACACTCTCACCATTTTGTGAGCAACCTAAGTTTGAATGCTCTCACCATTTTATGAGAAACCTTGGTTTAAATTCTCTCACCATTTTATGAGGCTCAACCATTTAGTGTCTCGTCATTATCAATTGAGTTGAGATACTCCAAAACAAATCCAAAAAAAATTGAATAATCATTAGAAAAGAACAAAAACATGGACCACTTATTTTCCTTAAGGATTATAGAAACCCTTACTAAGTTATAATAAAATCACTTATCACTTAGTTTCCCCATCCTTTTTGGTATTTTCTCTCATGCACTCACCATTTTACAAGACCATTCCTCTTCTTCTATCACATTCATTCTATTTATTTTTCTCAATTATCACATTCTTCCCATGCCCTGCGAGAACTACATTTGGGTTGACTTTTTTTATTGGATATTACATCCATAGAACTATGTAGGTAGCATCCACTTGCCTAGTGCATATGGAGATATCTCAACCATCCCATTCCTTTTCTTCTATTCCCCCATTTTGTTCATTTGCTAAGTTTTTGCCTATTTTCTAGGGGTAATGTTCTTATGGTTTCTATCGAATGTTTCTTTGTTTACTTCTTTTTTTTTGTTTGTGTGCCTATTTGTTTTCTTTTATCACTATTACCTTGGTTCATTTTATGTGTGTTAATTGGGTGATTCCTTTCCCACACTTACACTTGAATCCATACATATTCATATGTTTACATTGTCATCATGGTTTCTATCATTGGCTCATTATTTTCTATTGTGTATTGGATTACAAGAGCTAGTCTTTATGCATATTTAGGCCAAGTCTTCATCATGATATACCATGATGCCTATCAATATGTGCTACAATAAACCTTAGCTTCAAGAATTCTATTCAGTAATGGTGGCATCTCTTCAGCACCAACATCTTGATTCCATCCTAATCATCTCCCAAATGGATTAATTAAACATGAAATAATTTTAACATTTATTAGTTTGAATGAGCATCTCCCTACTAGTAGGTTGTTACAATTCATCATTACCCTTTATGTTAAGTTATCATGATTTCCCAAGTTTATCTTGTTTACCATAATCAGGGTCTAATGATTAAAACCACCTATAGGCAAACCATTTCACACCATCCCACCTGTATTTCTCAATGATTATAACCACCTTTGGGCAAATCATTATGTTATCACCACTTTACTTTTTTTTCCCATATAAGGGCACGTTATTATCTTTTTTGTCTATCCTAACTAGGGCAGCTCCATCTTCTCAATGATTATAACCACCTTTGGTCAAATCATTGTGTTATTATACCACATTTCCACTATCGAGGTATAATGTTTATAACCACCTTTGGGAAAACCATTATACACCATTCCACTTACATTATTAATGAATTTGACTACTTTTTCAATATCATTGTGTTTTCACCCCATCATCTTTCCTTTCTTTGGTCCCCTTGTTTTTCTTCTTTCTTTTTGAGGGACCGTTTATTGACCTACTTGTGTTAACCATTCCCTCAAGGGGGGCATCATACAATTAGTTTATCATCATTACAGTTATAGGCATACAAGACCTTTTCATTCTTTGAGAATATGTTATTATTCTTATAGAGTTTAACACCTTCCCAAATAGGGGAAAACTGTAGACACCTAAATCTAGCCACCAATGACCTCTATCTTCAGTGGGTCTTCAACTTGGCCATATTCACCTTGGTGTCTCTTTCATAGATAGTCTTCAATTTATCTCATATTTATTTCACTAATTCATAGTGAATTACCTTCACAATATCTATCTTTGATAGGCCACACAAAATAAAATTGATAGCCTTAGAGTTGTTTTCACTAGCTTTTTTACCTACTATATCTATTGGTGAAATAGAAGGTGCAATATGTATACACAATATTTTAAACTTATATCAAATATTGATGATTTACATATTACAGGAGCCCATCAAGACTCAATCTCTTTGAGTACACACCCTAAGAGGTGTACCAAGAAAGGGGTGGGTAGACCTTTGATGCTTCATAGGATTGTTGTCCATTTTTGCCACATTATTACCAATCCAACTAGTTCCTAAAACCTTTCCCTAAGCTATTTTTCCTCCTTTGCATAGTCTTCTAGTATTTTTTCTCTTTTCATCCTTAATTTACTTACTTGGCACCCTTTTGACCTATTAAACATATTAGGTTGACTTGGTAAACTTATTATAATTTAGGGACCCTTTTCTCTCTTTTGGTTTGTTAGCCTTCTAGTTGACCTAACTAGACCTAGTGAGTTAGCCCAAAAATATGCTAGGTCAACTAAGTTAACCTATCACAACCGATGTTCCTACATGATTTTAGGGTAAGTTTCTAATATATATAAAAGTTTATTTTGGTCATTATTAGAATATACAATCAAGAGTTATTATTCACTTGTGCTTCTTCACAATCTACTCTTTCACCATTCTACTTGAGGAGACTTAGCTTAGGTTTCTTATTTTGGAGAATCTAGTATTGTGGATAGGTCTTGGATGCTTTGGCCTTATAAAGTGATCCTTAAAAACCATAACAACCTCTTGTGAAACCCTTTTAGCCAAGGGAGAGATTGAGTCTCGATGGTTTGACATTTAGATAAGTATATTCTAACTTTGTTCTCCTCTTTTTTAGTAGATAGAAGTAGCATAAGTGTTGGGTCAAATAATATTACTCTTCATATTCTATATATTAGGGTGTTAATCATAATTAATCTATTTGAAGTTAACTATACATATTTTGATATATTTTATTTACTAACCCCCACTTTGTGCCACAAGATTTGGTACACACTAGATTAAATTTACTTTTCTTATTAGATTAGTGAAATATTAAATAATAAGAGTCTTTTAGGGTTATTGTGCGATTATGTTAGATTGTAGGCCTTGGAACCCTAACTCACATAGTGTGTTGTGACAAGTGATCCCCTAATTGGGTCTAGTGGATTCTTATATTGGTCATGATCCTAATTAACAATTGTATGCTCCCTAATCAGAAGTGTAGGTGTGCTCTATCTTATATGATCCAAGATTGATTTATGGACATGATGCATTTTTGATTGCATACATTCTAGTGAACCTGACATGAATCAAATCCTTGTAGGATTTATATCACTTATTTTGTTTCTATTCATAATTATATTTATCATATATTTATTATGCTATATTGACCCTATCAAACCAATTATTTATCTCTGTGCATAGGTTTGTATGTACAGGTAATTGGCTCGACTAGCTTGACCCAATACAGGTTTCTAAAACTTTTAGAAATCTATTCAGATAACTAGATTAAAAATCTCAATATAGTACAAGTTTTTTAATTTTTTAGACTTCTTGTTTAGCCTATTAGGTCAACAAAGTCATATAGTACATTTTCAACACTTTTTTAGTAATTTCCTATATAGCTTGATCGATCAACTTGACCTAGTTTGTAGGTTTTTTCCAATTTTCTCTAAGGTATTAGATCAACAATCTTCTCCTTTTCATATTTGATACACCAAGGTTATTTTATATTTCTCTATATCTTTCTTTTTTATACTTTCATTTCATATTTTATAGTCTTCAAAATTGCCTCTACATAGTCAACTAGGTCAACCTTATGGACTTTGTTTTGTGTTCTATGTTTTCTAAAATAACTAGGTTAACCTGACTGACCTAGTTCACTTTTAGAATTTACTTTCATAGTATAGGTTCATCTCTATCCACCCTATTTTGTATGATGATCCATATAGTTTCTCAACTATACCTTGTTTCGAAGTTGGAATTAACCAATCATGTTAATCACATCTTTCTTTTAAGTTGTTTGCATGCTTAAAATAGTTCACATAGTCTAATTAGGGGTTTTAAAATTAATCTCTTAGTTTCATTATTCATATTATTTTACACAAATGTATAAACCACATAAACATCAACATGAATTTAAACATTTAACTACCTAGGTCTACCTACTTGGATTTCATCACCAAGGGGGAAGATGACTTGATGCTCTGGTCAAGTATAAATCATGGTTAATGTATATTTTTGATAAGCACCCATTACATTTATTGATATGGTGTGTGAAATGAGGAGGTAGGCCCCAATACCAAGCCTATTTCATTGTTATTATAGTCCCTTTCATCCTAAACTCATCTGAAACTATCAATAGATTGCTATCTAGTACCTTAAATCTAATCCCTTTTTTTACATTTAAGATCATTATTAATAATATAATCAACATTCTAAGTTGACTAAGTAGTTAGCTTTACTTTCAATATTTTTTCTTGATCTTTGATCAATTATGTGTGCAAAATCTTGCATTCGCCAACATTAGTGTAAGATTTTACTTTGTGTACATCAATTGGATTGGCTAGCAATAATTCAATTGATTATATATTTCTTTTTTATACTTATTTTCTTAGATTAGATATAAATTGTGTTGTCCCCAAAAATATCACTCATTTTTGGAACAAAATTTGAACTATTTTGGTCCTATAGACCAAAATCCTCTCTTCCCCTTTCAAAAATTGTTTTGAGCATTCAGGTTCTTCATTTTTCAAAGCTTTCTAAAAAATCTATAGACTCTGCAGGCTTGAATCTATGGACTTTACAGGCTTGAATCTACAAACTTTGCATGAAGAAACATATGGACTCCCCTAGTTCTATGGACTCTACAGGTCAAACTACGAACTTCACAGATGGTTTCTATAGACTCTACAAGCTAAATTTCTATGGACTCTTTCAAAGTTAGAGAAAACTATGGACTTGGCTTCTATGGACTCTGCAGGCAGGCTCAAATCTACAAACTCCCCCAGATCTATGAACTCATTTCTACAGACTCTACAGGTTGGTTTTTATGGACTCTATAGGAAAAAAATAGGTTCAACACTTAGCCATTTTTTCAATCAGGAAGTTCAAAGGGGTCTTTCAAGAGCTTGAAGGACAAGTGCCCTTGCGGAGGGCACTTTGGAGCCAAAATGGACCCTTGTAACTTTTTTGAAAGGCAACCTTGGAGGTCAAATAGCCCTTGTGGAGGGCAGGTGGGGAGCAGGTGAACCATTTCAAAGGTTGAGTGAGTGAAGGAATTCCTTCAGACTTTTTGTCTGAAGGAAAACCCTAAAGTAAAGACAAAAGCTTGACAGAAAGCAAAATCCTGGCAGAAGAAATAATGAAGGAATTCCTTCAGACTTTTCATTTGAAGGAAAGGAACCAACAAAAGTCCACTGAAGGAAATAAAGCTTGAAGGCCACCTGAAGGATCTCAAAGGGTAGGTACCCTTGTGGGAGGCTCTCGTTAAAGGAAGTAGACCATTTCTCAAGGCCCTGAATGGTGGGTCCCCTCTAGGAAAGATCAAATGACAAAGTCAAATGAATTATCGAGGAAAGTGACAGGCCTATAGACATCAAAGTTAAATGTTGCAAATTAGATATTAAGATCCAAAAGTCTGGTGACATCCCCATAGTCATCAAATTCAGGGCAGTGAACTAGCTATTGGCTATTAAGTGACA
Organism: Torreya grandis; assembly: GCA_037957365.1. NCBI lineage: Eukaryota > Viridiplantae > Streptophyta > Pinopsida > Cupressales > Taxaceae > Torreya > Torreya grandis. The sequence continues at coordinate 3,186,838 of JARHVA010000827.1, forward strand.
ATTGGCCCATAGACATCAAATTCATGGCAATGAAATAACTATTGATCTTTAAATGCTTGAATGCAGACCCAAATGCATTCAAAGGCCAAAATGCCAAAGGGAAGAACCACTTGAGAGGAGCGTAAAGAGCTAGTAAAGCTGGGAATGTAGCCCTGAGAGTTTAAATTCTAAGAAGAGATAAAGCTAGAAAAGACAAAAGCAAAAAGAGGGAAACGCCTGAAATATCTATGCAAAAGTAATTTTAGTAGGTGGAATAGTACACTAAGTAGATATTTTGGCTTACAAACATTGAAGGCACCAGCTGTATGTCTCACTTGGAGTAAAGACAAAATGGATAGCTACGCAGATGTTAGAGGGTATAGACCAGATGATCTAGACCCAAGAAGAGACATATTAGATGAATGGACATGCCATAGTTAAGGCAATACACTGTTCTAAGCATGGTCCCTCCAAATAGAACTAAAGGTGCATTGAAGGCATTGACTGCAACATGGGCCATCTCATGGGAAAGAGTGCCAAGCCTTGCTTGGTGGCTATACATTATAATATCTTATTTTATGCAAAGGAGATCTTCCCAATATAGAATCAAAACTCTACCCAAATTAAAAGGTGAATATTGAGACTTTGAGCTCAGATTGTTGTTCATGTCATTTTATCTAAATGAGAAAGCAAGTTGTTTGCAGACTTTATGTTGTTATAGCTTATATCATTTTAGGAGATTGTTCTTATGTCTGTCTTCTGAATGTGTTCTTGTTTATTTAATTTGGCAAGTAGAACTAGTGAAAGTAATTAGGAAGGTGTCTTAAAGCCAAATGTGGAGAGACTTTGTGCCCCCATAATTGCCTTTAGAGTGTTTTCTTTCTATTCTTGTGTAAAGGATCTTAGGACAACTTTATGCCCTTATTATCCTTCATATTCTATTTTTGTCTAAAGGACCTTGGGATGACTTTGTGCCCTCATTATCCTTCGTATCTTACTCTTGGGTAGTCGAGATGGAGACTTTGTGCTACATCTCAGGCTACTGGTTACTACACCCTTGGTTACCAGTTACTTTTACTACCTGAAAGAACTCCTGCTATTTCCTACAAGAACACTTTTGAAAGAAGAGAAGTGCCTTTAGTTTTTTCATCAAGATTTTATCCTATGTTTGTTAACATCATCTCTAAAAAAGAGAGATAGATGGCTTATCCTACCCCTGAGTGTTATTTTCTACTTATATATATAGTATATAGCCCCTTCATACTTATAGGGAACCTCCCATTGATGAGAGGAGAGATTTGTCCCCTTTATAATGTGGTAAACCTACAAATTTGGATGACCAAATCTCCCTTGCTATGGATTATCAAACCTATTTTGCTCATTAGTATGCTGGTGACAAAATATTCACCCAACAGTCTTTTTGGTGACTCTGCTGGGGAAGAGCACGTAGTTTGAAGTCTCAAGCTTCAAGCTAAAGTAGATCCTACTCTTTTCCATTTTTGTTCTACAATATGGCAACTCCACATTATACTAGAAGCCAAAAATCTCAAGGTGTTGTTGACCCTACTTTTGATTTGGTGTAGCAGAGTAATTTTGAGTTGTTTCTTCCACAACCTCACCTTCAACGAACTAGCAGTCTTCCTCCTATCCTTACCAGGTCACCTACATAAGGTAGAGCTTCTTTTTCTACTATTAGCAAAGCTTTGTCTATACATACTCCACCCAAATTTGTTATCCCTGCTTTCCATAATCCAATCATGGTAGCTTAAGGTCCCTGGGGTAACTCTTTTAGCCCACTGAATTTAACTCCACCTCTACATGAGCTTCCACGCAGTTCAAGGAAGAATTTCCCTAAATTCTTTGGTGATGGGAAAGTTCATCCTGATGAACACATTGCAACCTTTAGCATAGCCTGTGGTATGATAGGTGTGGAATTTGAAGACATAATAGTCAGGCTATTTATGGAGATATTACAAGGCACTACTGCAGACTGGTTCTACCATCTGCAAGCTCGATCAGTGCATATTGGGACACACTCAAAGCCAAATTCAAAGCAAGGTTCAAACTTGTAGAAGATGCACATGCCTTGCTGGCCTAGCTCACATAGATGAAGAAAGATCCCCATGAACCTATGAGGGACTTCATTTCCAAGTTTGACAAGCTGAGGAACAAGATTCCCATGATTACCCAGCTAACACCTGAGAATCTCAAGTGTTTCTTCATCAACTCATAGCTGCCTAAAGTGAGTTTTTTGCTGAGATGGGCTAGACACATAGACCTTGTTACTACTCAATACTTGGCTATTGAGTTAGAAGATGACCTTATCTTGGTAGGAAAAGATAAGGAGAGATCCAAACAGAGGTAAACCCTCTTCATCTTTTGAATATCCATCTACAAGCACCATGGATCAAATGGTGCAAAAGCTAGAAAATGAACTGCTAGCCTTGAAAATACAAATGGCCCAAGGTATGTCTACTCCTCCTAATCAAGATATGCCAAGGAGGACATTTCAAAACTAGTCATATCAAGGCAATGCTACCAGGAATCAAGGGCAACCAAATTGTCTTCCTCCCCCATAGAGGAACCTTGTCCTTGAAGCACCTCCAACCAACTCAATAGTTGGATATCTAGAAATTGAACATGATTTCTCTTTCCAACCTGAGTTTGATAAAAAAAATGATGCTAATCTCTTCACTAAGGAGGAAGAATAATTAGCTGACGACTCCAACATTGGTTTCTTGAATTATTAGGATGAACCCAAAAGTGAAGGTAAAGTAGCTAAAGGATCATATGCTATTTTCACACGGTCCAAGAATCAATCAACCCAGTAAGCTGATAAAGAGAAGATAGAGGAGTGATCTCAACCAATAATCTCAATTGCTAAGCATGGAACCACTCTGCCCTTCCAACTATAGGATCTGGTGATTAGTAAAAAAGTAAGTACTCCCAACATTTTTGCACCTTCAACTTCAAACTCATAGGCCAGTCCTCCCCCTCCCAAAAACTAAAAGGATGAACTCCCATCCTCTCTTCCTAGTCCATTTCAGTCATCTAACATAATTTACCATGTCAAGAAAACCAAAATTCAAATGACTGAATTTGAATTCTTACAAGCCAACTCTGAGTAGTTGGACAAGTTGGTAGAGTGTGTGAAGAATAAAGTCATCCTTGTAAGATAAGAGATTAGAAAGGTGACTCATGATACCCCAAGGAACATTCCCATCCCAAACCATCTTGTCATTACTCCTACTACCCTTCAGAAAATAGAGCCTTTTTATGTTTCCCTACTGATAAACGGTCACAAGTTGAGTAACTACATCATTGATTCTGGTGCATCTAACAATGTCATGCTTACCAAAGTGGTAGAATCTCTTGGTCTCACACTAACCAAGACATTTGGGAGATGCTTCTCCATGGAGAATAAAAAAGTGCCACTACTGGGACAAATCAAGGATGCCCAGTTTGCATTTATGGCATTCTTAGAAAAGAGAATCAAGATGATGGTCCTGGTGGCTGACGTCCTAGCCTCATACGACATTATGATGGGATAAAATTTCTACAAGGATGTGGGTGGCGAGTTGAGCATGGACCTATCTGAGGAAAAGATCCCTATCAAAGGTGTTATGAAGAGGCTGCTCCTTGAAAAGGAAACAAAATATGTTGTCACTCAGACATCAGCACCTGAAGCTCAGATTCTATTTGAGTCTCCAGGTAGGGGTAATTATTTTTTGTCCATAGAGGATGTTCATGTTCCTGTAAATGAAAGTCCTGTAGGTGGTGATCCTAAAATTGATTCAAACAAGACATCAAAAGAATTGGTAGGGCACAACATAAATGAAAAAGGATCTTCCATCTCTAATAAAGAGAAATATGATAGAAGATCAATTTCTAATGATGTTTGGATCTAGGAATTCAATGGTAGCAATTCCTCTACTGGTGATGGAGCTGGGATGGTGTTGATATCTCCTCAAGGAGATATTCTTCCTCCTTCACATGAGTTATATTTCAACAACACCAATAATATAGAGTTTGATGCTGACAATCAAATCATGTTCTAGACGAAACTAGAAGAAAAATAAGCTATGGTAGTGGACCATACTGCTGCACACCAAAGTCAAGAAGAGGAAATCTTTGCAAAGAGAGAAAGGAGTTACGATTTTTATATTGAAGACCATGTCTTTCCATGGAGTAAGAAGAGAGAGACAAAAGGAGTGCATAGAAAGTGTGATTCTTGGTGGAGAGTTCCATTTGCCTATCACCAATTTTGGGGACAAAATGGTTTCCTGTTGGTTTATCAAGACAAAATGCCATTTTCATTGTCTCATAATGGGTAGTGTCTGAATCACTTCAATTCTTGAAGTATCATATAATTTCACCTGTACATATGAATATTTGTATAGTCTTTAGTTCTATTTTTTGCTTTTCATTTTTATTTTTTGGAGCCTTTCTTTTTGGGTAGCATGACTTCATATCCCAATGGCATACTTCAAGGCGCTGGAGATTCTAGTTTCTACTCCCCTCAGCTGTTCCAAGTTTTCAACTAAAGGAAGTTCCCCAACTGGAGCTGGCTATTGTCCCCAAAAATATCACCCATTTTTGGGACAAAACTTAAACTATTTTGGTCCTACAGACCAACATCCTCTCTTCCCCTTTCAAAAATTGTTCTAAGCATTCAGGTTCTTCATTTTTCTAAGCATTCAAGTTCTTCATTTTTCAAAGCTTTCTCAAAAATCTACAGACTCTGTAGGCTTGAATCTATGGACTCTACAGGCTTGAATCTAAGAACTCTACAAGAAGAAATCTTTGGACTCCCCTAGTTCTACAGACTCTATAAGTCAAACTACGAACTTCACAGATGGTTTCTATGGACTCTACAAGCTAGATTTCTATGGACTCTTTCAAAGTTAGAGAAAACTATGGACTTGGATTCTATAAACCTTATAGGTAGGCTCGAATCTATGGACTCCCCCAGATCTATGAACTCATTTCTATGAACTCTATAGGTTGGTTTCTACAGACTCTATAGGAAAGAAATGGGTTCAACACTTAGCCATTTTTTCAATCGAGAAGTTCAAAGGGGTGTTCCAAGAGCCTGAAGGACAAGTGCCCTTGCAGAGGGCACTTTAGAGCCAAAATGGACCCTTGTAACTTTTTTGAAAGGCAAGTTTGGAGGTAAAACAACCCTTGCAGAGGGTAGGTGGGGAGCAGGTGGACCATTTCAAAGGCCGAGTGAGTGAAGGAATTCCTTCAAACTTTTTGTTTGAAGGAAAAGCCTGAAGTAAAGACAAAAGCTTAATGGAAAGTAAAATCTTGGTGGAAAAAACAATGAAGGAATTCCTTCAGACTTTTCATTTGAAGGAAAGGAACCAACAAAAGTCTGCTGAAGGAAATAAAGCCCAAAGGCCACCCGAAGGATCTTAAAGGGTAGGTACCCTTACGAGAGGCTCTCACCAAAAGAAGTGGACCATTTCTTAAGGCCCCAAAGGGTAGGTCCCCTCCAAGAAAGATCAAATGACAAAGCCAAAGGAATTGCCAAGAAAAGTGATGGGCCCATAGACGTCAAAGTTGAATGTCACAAACTAGCTGTTGAGATCCAAAAGTCTGGTGGCATCCCTGCAGCCATCAAATTTAGGGCAGCAAACTAGCCATTGGCTTTCAAGTGATGATGGGCTTGTAGATGTCAAATTTGTGGCAATGAAATAACTATTGATCTTTGAAGGCTTGAGTGCAGATCTAAATGCATTTGAAGGCCAAAATACCAAAGGGAATAACTATTAAGAGGAGTGTAAAGAGCTAATAAAGCTGGGAACATAGCCTCGATAGCTTAAATTATAGGAAGAGACAAAGTTGGAAAAGACAAAAGCAAAAAGAGGGAAAAGCTTAAAACATCTATGTAGAAGCAATTTTAGTAGGTAGAACAGTCCACTAAGTAGATATTTTGGCTTGTAAACATTGAAGGCACTACCTATTTGTCTCACTTGGAGTAAAGACAAAATGGATAGTTGCATGAACGTAAGAGGGGATAGACTAGATGATCCAAACCCAAGAAGAGACATATTAGATGAATGGACATGCCATAGATAAGGCAATACACTATTCTAAGCATGGTCCCTCCAAATAGAACTAAAGGTGCATTGAAGGCATTGACTACAGTGTGGGCCATCCCATGGGAAAGAGTGCCAAGCCTTGCTTGGTGGCTATACATTTTAAAATATTGTTTTATGCAAAGGAGATCTTTCCAATATAGAAGCAAAACTCTGCCCAAATTAAAAGGTGAATACTGAGACTTTGAGCTCATATTGTTGTTCATATCATTAAATCTGAATGAGAAAGCAAGTTGTTTGCAGACTTTGTGTTGTTATAGCTTGTATCAATTTTAAGAGATTATTATTATGTCTATCTTCTAAATGTGTTCTTGTTTATTTAATTTGGCAGGTAGAACTAGTGAAAGTAATCAGGAAGGTGTCCTGAAGCCAACTATGGAGAGATTTTGTGCCCCACAATTGCCTTTAGAGTGTTTTCTTTCTATTCTTGTGTAAAGGATCTTGGGATGACTTTGTGCCATCATTATCCTTCATATTCTATTTCTATGTAAAGGACCTTGAGATGACTTTGTGCCCTCATTGTCCTTTGTATCTTACTCTTGGGCAGTTGAGGTGGAGACTTTGTGCTACATCTTAGGCTATTGGTTACTATGCCCTTGGTTACTAGTTACTTTTACTACCTAAAAGAACTCCTGCTATTTCTTGCAAGAACACTTCTGAAAGAAGAGAAGTGCCTTCAGTGTTTTCACCAAGATTTTCTCCCCGTTTGTTAACATCATCTCTAAAAAAAGAGAGATGGATGGCTTATCCTACCCTTGAGTGTTATTTTCTACTTATATATAGTATATATCCCCTTCATACTTATAGGGAACCTCCCCTTGATGAGAGGAGAGATTTTTCCCCTTTGGATGTGGCAAACCTGTAACTTTGGATGACCAATCTCCCTTGCTATGGATGATCAGACCTATTTTTCTCATCAGTACATTGGTGACAAAATATTCACCCAAAAAATTGTATTGTTTCATTTATAAGATTGTTATCAATCTTTTCCTCTTCCCTGTTCACTATACTAGGTTGACCTACTCAAACTTGTACTTTTTTTAACTTTTATGCACTACACTAGATTGACTTGGTTGACCTTAGTATAGTCCGCAAGCCCTATTTCCTATACTAGGTCGATGTAGTTGACCTAGTACTATTTCTTACCTTTCCTATTTTCAAATCTAGTTTTCCATTTCTCCAATTTTGCATTTTGTTCATTTTTCTTCAGTTAGAATGAGGTATCCTATCAAAATATTTTTGGACAACCTAAATCTATTTAGATACTATATGGGATATTCCTTCCTCACTTTTCCTCCCAAAAAAACCATCATTCGTGAGGCACCTCTTCTCCTCCATCTATGAACTATAACATGGTGTAAATAACACCTCAAAATGAGTTTGATGGATCTAATCCTTTCCATACTTATCAAGACACTTATCAAACTCTCAAAACTAATGTGGGAGTGATTGATACAAATCTCTTTAATAATCCTACAAATAACCCTTATTCTAATAACCCTCTCCCTAACACTAATTCAAGGAGTACTCTAACCATCACCAACTCACCTCCTAATACAACCCAAATCTTAGCTCAAGTCATTATATAAATGAACATCATGAAAAACTCTAATACCAACCAAATGATGCAACTTCAACAACATTTAATCAATGTAACTAATTAACCTCCAACTATTCATTCTCAAGATAATCCTAATTATATTCCTCCACCTCTTAGGGAAACCTTGGGCAATGTTATTCCTCAACCCATAATAAATAACAAAATTAATCAAACCATTCAAAATGAGTCTTTATCTCCCTTCATTGTATCCATTGATATTGGTAACATAACTCCAACTATCAAATATGATGAGACTAAAGACCTTGCTTCATTTCTCAAATCCTTTGGTAACCTTTACAAAGAGTGGATCCAAACTAATACATTTTATACAACTAAACTATTAGTCTAGACTTTCACTGGTGATGTATTAGAATGGTATAATAAAATTCCTCCACATTCTATTTGGAAATTGGAAGATTTGGTTAATCCTTTGGTTAAAGAGTTTCAACATAATGATCTTCCTAAAATTCATCTTAGTCACTTCATAAATGATAAACAATATCCTAATGAATCAACTCATGATTTATTAAAAGATGTAAATATTTAACTCATAAAGATGATCATAATATGACTGATGATAATTTATTCATACTCTTTATTACTGCTTTGACTCCCACTCTTTAATACAAGGTTTGAACCTTTACTCCTCAAACTCTTAATGAAGCTCTTGACCAAGCTATGCATCAAGACTTTCTTATGAAGTAATTAGAACTCAATCATAAACTCATTAAAGGATATTTTCAAACATATAATGCTATCACTAGTAATACTCCCTAAACCAAACTTGGAGTTGCCAAATCTAATGTTCCTTTACCATCTCACACACCTCTTTCAGTTTAGCAAATGCAATAATTTTTACCACCCTTAAAATCTTTCATTTATCCCAATGCTCCTCCTAAGTGGTATGATCCCAATCTATTCTACTAGTTGCATGCCAACATTGGGCATTTCCATGAATATTGTAGAGGGCTCACTAAGCATGCCATTTATTATATGCTTGGTGACTCATTCAACCATGAGGCTATGATCAAACTTTATCGTGAAGAGTATGCTACTACATCTGAAAAACCATAAACCTTTAAAACTTCTACTTTTAATAATCCAAATCTTCTTCAAAAAATAATCAATCAAATGTCAAGGATGTTTGTGCCATTGATTTCAATTGTGACCCATATTATAATAAATCTCAGTATGTCAACACTGCTAAGGTTAATTATCATCATAAATTAACTCATAAAGATTATGTTACCAAGCCTAACAAATCATATTTAGAATAACAATTGATTTAAAATACCACTACCACTCATGATGATTCAAAAGCACCTGAAGAACAACTTCTTTATATCCTCTCACCACATCTATATCTCCTAAATATAATTTGCCTTCTAAACCTTATGCTGGTTCTTCTAAATCACATTGGGATTTTCTTGAAGAACTCAATTCTATGCCTTGTAAGATTCCTCTTATGGAATTGGTTCACACTTCACCCTATCATCATAAATTTCTTATGCAACACCTTCAAGAAATTGAATATCCATCTTCTGTAGATAAAGAACCACCTTCTATTGATTATCAACCAACTCATGTCAATACCATTGAGATTGTGTCGTTCTTCCAAGCCTTCCATTGAATTTATTAAAGAAGACATGATCAATGATGAAATTATTTTTTTCACTGATGATCTACCTCTCTTTATCAAGGTAGCCATTAATACCACCCTTATACAAAAATTTATAGTTAAGAAAGGTTCTGGTATTAATTTTACATCCTTATGGCTCATTCAACAACTTGGTTATAAAAAAGATCATCTTAAACAAACCTATCTTACTTGTCATGTATTTGACAAGACTAATCAAAATCCACTTGGATACATTTAGATTCCATTCACCATTAGACCTAAGACTTTTATAACTAAGCTTATGGTCCTTGATTTTCCTTTATCCTATAACATTCTTTTTGGTCATTCATGGACTCATTAGATGGGGGCCATCACCTCTTATGGTAGTCAGTGTATTAAATTCTTACATAAAAAAAAAACATTACAAACATTAAGATATTCCAAACCCATAGAGCATATATTTTCCCAATCCTATCCTCAATATAAAATTCCTATAATTTCTAAAATTAATAGTGCTCTTTTACCTAAATTCATCAACATGAATCCTAATCTTCAAGTTACTCTTACAGATTTTGATGATGTGAGCTCAATGATTTTTATCACACTTGTAATACTAAGAATATACCTCCATATATTGTAGATTGTCTTCCTCCTTCTCTTTTACCCTAAGATCATATTATTCCTATCATGGATGAGATTACTGATTTTCCCCCTCTATGCAATGCTTAGGAACCATATTTACTTGAAGATGCCTTCACTTGTAATGATTTTGGAGTTGCTAAATTATTGCAATATCCTCTCACCATGTCCCCTAATACATTTAAAAACATTAGGATTTCACCTTTTGAAACTCCCTTGATTCTCAAGCATGTAAGATTTCTCCAACATATGATGAAAACTATATCATGGTCCAAGCTCACTCTAGAGACTTGGATGTCCAACACTATCAAAAGATTTTATCCAAAATTCATGCCTTCAATTATTATGTACATACCATATCGACACATCATGACTTAGATCTTCAGGGTTATGTACCTTTCACCAAGTCTCTACTTATCAATACTCCTTAGGTGGTAGAACAAATTACACCTTCCAAACTTATAGTCACTCCTACATCTTCTATACCTCCTATGGATCCTATCATTTCTTTAGATTATTTTCCCATAATTGAATCTATAAATACTCCCATCTCTTCAAATCCATCCTCTTCACCTACTTCCAAAATTACATTAGATACCAAGGTAATTGATGTCCATCAGATTCATTTTGAATATGCTAGCCATGGCAATCAAATTCTAGACCTTTAAGTAGATGTTGAATATTATGGTCCTCTTCCTACCTTGCCTAGTGAAAAATCTATTATTGAGTTACTTCATGCCCTAGAACCTCAAATTCCTTAGTAACATCATAAACTTGGAAATTTCAAGAATAAAACTCCTTGTTTTAACAACTTTGTCACTAGCATTGATCCTTAAACGAATCCAATTTCAGCATTGCCTAACGCAACTTACCATTTTAAAGATGAAAATGCCATGATTATCAAAGAAATAACTTGTATTAAATATGGTACCCCATCTTCTCCTTAACAAATCACTATTGACCAAGAACTCTCATCATCTGAGCATTGAAACTTTAGCTTATTCTTTGATAAATATCAAGAGGCATTTGATTGGTCCTATCAAGACATGCCTAGACATTGACCTTATTATTATGGTTCATAACATCATCAATTATCTTGATGCTAAGCCAGTGCATCAAAAGCAAAAAAAAATTCCCACATGAATTTACTAATCTATGTCATAAAGAAATCATTAAACTACTAGATGCTAAATTCATTAAACTAGTGGATTATTTTGAATGGGTTTCTAACATTGTTCCCATTTGGAAGATGGTCACTATGGTCATCTACATTTTCATTTATTTTTACAACCTTAATATTGCTTATCCTAAGGATAACTTCTCCTTACCTTCAATAGATGCCATCATCAATTATATGATTAGTTATAGAATGTTATCTCTTATGGATGGCTTCTTGGGATACAATCAAATTCACATCACTCTTGAGGACCAATATAAGACTAATTTAAGCATGGAATGAGGCACCTATTCTTACATCAAAATCACCTTCAGCCTAAAAAATGGTAAAGCTACCAGCCAATGTTTTATGATTCACATCTTTCATGATCTCATCCATAAAATTGTTGAAACTTATGTGGATGATCTAATTTCTAAATCCAAACATTATAAGAACCATCTTTCTGATATTGCTATCATTTTTGACCATCTCTTTAAATATAAAGTTAGACTTAATCCTTTCAAATGTGTTTTTGGAGTCACATTTGGAAAATTGTTAGTATTCTTAGTCTCTCTCCATGGCATTAATGTTGGCCTAACCAAAATTAGTAATATTGTTAACATGCCCATTCCTTGATCTATTCCTAATATTCATACTTATTTATTTAAACTTGGGGTAATTAGATGATTTGTACCCAAAATGGCTTATTGTATTCACTCTATCAATTCCATTCTCAAGAAAGGTACAAATTTAGAATGGATGGATCCATGTCAAAAATCCTTTGATAATATGAAAGAGTCATTACTTCATCCCCCTACACTTCATCCACCTTTCAATGCTAATCCATTAATTATATATACTTCTTCCACAACTATTGCAGTTGGGGTAATGCTTTCCCCAAAAAATGATACATGAAGAGAGTATGCTATTTACTACATTAGACAAGGCCTCCTTGATTTTGGGACACATTATACCAAAGTTGAGCATGATTTCCTCGCTATCTATTCTATGGCTGAAAAGCTTCATCATTATATGCTATACCAAACTACTTATGTCACTGTTCATTCTAACCCCTTTCATTATTTATTCTCTAAATCCTTTCTTCCTAGAGATATAATTAGGAAATGGATGGTCTTACTTATAGAATTAGATCTTAGCATCATCACACAAAAAGCTATTAAAGGGCAAGTCATAGCTGACCAACTTATTGTAGCTCCCATTCTAGCCACTTCTCCCCTTCAAGATGATCTTGTTCATGATAATATCCTTTTCATTGAAGGTCGTAATCAACCTATATCCCTTAGAGACTATTTTCATAGCTTTAATAATGATCTTGAAGCCAATCAACTTGAAGAATCTTCCCCTCCCTTTGGCACTACTAAGGCAAAGGTAGTTATCAAGGAGCTCCCTAAAATTAATGTTGACTTTCATGAGGATACTTAGACCCTCCACTTTTATGGTGATAAATTCCTTCAAGGAGTTGGGTAAGATCATTCCTTTAGATTTTCACTTTACCTTTGACATCACCAATAATATCACCAAATACAAAGCTCTTATCTTAGGCATGAGAGCTGCTCTTGATTTAGACAACCAATATCTTCATGCTTTTAGAGATTCTTAGATCAATTTTCATCAAGTTAATGGTGATTATCAATGTAAAAGTGAGAACATTATCACCTATCATCAAATTACAACCTCTCTTGCTAAGGACTTTATCTCTTTCACTATCAAGCCTATTCCTTGAGACTAAAATTTCATTACTAATTCTCTTGCCTCTTTAGCTTCTCTCTTTCATCCTCATCAAGTTTTTTCTAATCCTTCCTTTATTATACAAATCCAAAAATCTCCATCATCTACCCAACCACCTAATTCACTTATCTATCACATTGAAGTTGTGACTATTTGACAAAGCCCTTGGTACTAAGATATCATTCAATACTTAGAACATCAAACTTATCCTCCTAATCTAGATTCTCATGAAAAGACATGCATTCATAAAAAAGCTTTCAATTATGTATTTCAACATAACATCCTTTACTATTACAATGTTGAAGGTACCTTGCTTTATTGTGTTATGTAAGATGAGGTTTTTTCTCTACTTAAACAAGAACATAGGGGAATTTATGGTGGTCACTATCGCATACATGCTACAACATGAAAATGCCTACATATGGGTTGCTTTTGGCCTACTCTTAAAAAGGATACAATTAAAGATGTTAAAAAGTGCACTTCTTATCATCTTCACAATGATCTTATCCACTCACCTCCTGTTGAGATTCAAACTATCAAATCTCTTTGGACATTTTCCACATGGGGATTTGATCTCATTGGTAAACTTCTTCATTCCCAAGATGGGCACATCTTTATCATCACCACTACTGAGTAATTTACCAAGTGGGTAAAATCCATGCCCCTTGTTAATGTTACTAGTCCTACCATTTTCATGTACATTCTTAACCAAATTATTTTCCACTTTGATGTTCCTCATACCATCATTTTAGACAATGGTGGTAATTTCAAAAATAAACATGTTAAACAACTTTACAACAAATTTAATATCAATCACAAGTTTTCCATGCCTTACCATCCAAAATTCAATGGTAAAGCTAAGGCCACTAGTAAAATTATTAAAATAATTCTCTAAAGATAATTTATAAAACCTATATAGATTGACATATTCATCTTTACCTTGCACTTTGGGCCTATTGGACTAGCATAACTACTTCCACTAGGGTAACTCCATTTTTTTAAGTCTATGGTTTTGAGTTAGTCCTTCCATTAGAAGTTGAGATTCCCTCTCTTTGTATATCTCTTCATGGAATTATTCCCAATGAATAATTACATTAAGCTCACCTTCATGCCTTTTATCTTCTTGATGAACATCATTTTTTTACATTACAACATAACTGCCAATACAAGGCTTGCATCACTTGACAACATAACAAATGTATTAAAGTCCACATTTTCAATGTTGGTGATCTTATACTTAAATTAGACAACACCCATGATAAATAAGGAAAATATTCCCAAAAATGGTGGGGCTTGTATTTATTTAAATACTTTATTTATCTAAGCACTTACCATCTTCAAACTAATGAAGGCCATGTTTTTAAAGAGCCCACAAATGCTCAATTCCTTAAAAAGTACTTTGCCTAACCATTTCCTTCTTGTCATCTTTTCTATCTATATCTTTCAAACAATTTTTTTAGGTTACTTAAGCATGGGTATCTCCCTCTACAAAATTTTTGTTATTTTCACAACCTTTAGTCCTCCCTTTTGGTCTTTTTGGTTTTTTGATGTACCATAGTCTCCCTTATCATTCTTGTATTTTCTCTTATTTTTCACACCCCTTGGGTTTTTTTTTGTGAGTTTATTTGTAAGACCATAGATAGGAATTGACATACCTCACAAAACCACCATATTTTAATCATTTCCTTCTCTTTTTTCTACTTTCCAATGCTATTTTGGCATCCTTTGGGTTTTTTTTTCTTTGTGAGATGCCTTGTAAGAAGGCTTCCTCACTTTGATTTTCTATGGAATATCAATACCCTCATGGGTCTCTCTTTTATGAGTTTATTTGTAAGACCATGGATGGGACTTGACATTCCTCTTAAAATTACCATCTTTTCATGTTCTTGATCCTTATTCTTAAACTTTAGTTTTCACTTCTTTTGCTAAATGAAATCTGCACAACAATCTATGTTAGTATGTTTTCCTCTATTTACATCTTTCTTGTGATAAGGAATCACACTTTACTATCATTGTATCCCTCTTTGCCCTTTGTAACATTTTTTTTCAATTTGAAGTAATTCAAATTGTTCCATTTGTCATTCCTCTTGATTTACCTTTTCTCTCATCTTCACATTGGATAAAATATGGTCAAAGTCAAGATATCACTTTTATTTTACCTTGATTTATGAGACTCTTAGACCCCATGCTATTTGAAGTTCTATCTCTTAGAAATCTTGTCTCGAGTTTTTAAATGAAATTCATATTTAGCACCCATGTTTGTTTTTCCAAATCCATATGGAGGAGGAATAGAAAAAGCCATCAAAAGAAAGTTAAAATCCAAATCATTTGAAAACAAAAAGCAATGATATATAAAAGGAAACATATAAATCTCAAAATTCAAATTCACACCAAAATACATGATTAAAAGCACGTCTCTTATCTCCAATGGAAGATAAAACTCTAAAGTTAGATTCACATAGAGTCAAATTACTTTGGGGTGTGGTAGGCTAGTAGGTTTGAATAGGGGATTTCAAAAAACTCTATGGTACTACCTAATTTTTCACATAAGTAGCCAATCTTTATAGTAGACCATCAGCTTTGTAAGGGGTATTAAAGAGTGGGGAACATGTTGTGGGGAGGTAGGCCCATTTTAATTTTCATGCATATATCCTTCATGGGATGATCTATATACTCCATTTATTTATCCAAGGCTTGGGTCGTTAAGGGTTCTTCATAGTCATTAAGGTTGAGAGTCCTCTTGTTTTGACAAACCTAATTTGAGTGTCTTGACTTTGATAAAGATTTATCTCTATCTTGGTTTTTACTTCATTCTCCCCTCCACCCATTTCATTCCCCCTCCACCTTGATAGACAAATTATGATTCCAAATCTATTTTCCCTCTTCTTTAATTCCTTCTTCTTCATCTCTTAAAAAATATGTTAGCATTAATTTGTTTTAGTTTTATCTATCCTTAGAGTGAAAAAACATGTTTGAGTAACTTTGGATAATTTTCTTAAAACCATGATTTTACATTTAATAAACATACTTTACATTCCTTTTACCATTTATCATGAATTTTCTATCTTTCTATTATGGACACCTAAGTTCGCACCCCTTTTTCCATTGTTGTGTGAGATATGGCTTGTTAATGCTCACTCAAAAATGTTTTTTTTTCCATTTTTTGCACCTTTTTTACATTGATTATTGAGATGTGGATTATTAGTTATCACTCATTAATGTTGTTTTACCATTTTATCTTTTTATTTAGTCTATTACCCATTTATTTTGTTTTTGTTTTTACATCTTGTTTGACATGTTCCTTGGTTTGACTTGGTGAGTTTGCCTTTCTTACTTTAAGAGATAGCTTGTTTGAGTTTTTTTATATTTATTAGCCTTGGATATTTGGTTACCCAATTTAATCTTGTTGTTTTACTTGTTCATTTGGTCTAACATAGCACCTGCCACACTAGCTTGCCAAATTTCCAAAGTATATCCCATCCTTATAACACCAACTATCTTGGTTTTTCTGCATTTATTTGTTTTTTCTCTTTAGTTTTTTATTCTTGGGTTTGTCAAAGGTAGTAAATATTCCATACATAATCAAAAATAACAACAAAATAGACAACCATCCCACAATAAAAGGCAAGTCAAGGTATGATTGCATTTACTTTTTAGTTCTTTACTTTTTAGATTAGTTTCCCTTTTAGTCATTTACTTGTAGTTATTTTTGCTTTAAAATAATATAACCTTTTATTTAGCATCAAAATTATGTGTTTCCTTATGTTCCTTCCCAAATAACCATCCCCTATTACACCTTAGTGACACATGATGAGCTTCAAGTGGGACATATGTATACATATAATATTTTTAATTTTTATCAAATACTGATGCTTTACATCTTGTAAGAACTCATCAATACTCAACATCTCTAAGTGCATGCCCTAAGGGGTCCATTAGGAAAGGGGTATGCATACCTTTTGTGCTTTGTAGGATTGTTGTCCATTTTTTTCACATTATTACCAATCCAGCTAGTTCCTAAAACCTTTCCCTAAATTGTTTCTCCTCCCTTGCATAGTCTTCTAGTATTTTTCATCTTTTCATCCTTAATTTCCATACTTGGCACCATTTTTACCTATTATACATACTAGGTTTACCTAATATAGTTTAGGGACCCTTTTCTCTCTTTTGGTTTGTTAGCCTTTCAGCCAACCTAGCATAGACCTAGTGAGTTAGCCTGAAAACATGCTAGGTCGACCGAGTTGACCTATCATAGATGACATTCCCAAATGATTTTAGGGTAAGTTTATACTATATATACAAGGTAATTTTGGTCATTATTATAATATTCAATCAAGATTTATTATTCACTCATGCATCTTCATAATCTGCTCTTACACCATTCTACTTGAGGAGACTTAGCTTTGGTTTCTTCTTTTGGAGAATCTAGTCTTATAGATAGGTTTTAGATGATTTGGCATAACAAAGTGATCCTTAAAAATGACAAAACCTCTTGAAAATCCCCTTTTTTTAAGGGAAAGATTAGGTCTTGATAGTTTCACATTCAGGTAAGCATATTCTAACTTTGTTCTCCTCTCTTTTAGTAGATAGAAGTAGTATACGTGTTGGCTCAAATAAGATTACTCTTCATATTCTATGTATTAAGGTGTTACTCATACTTAATCTATTTAAATTTCCCTATACATATTTTTATTGATTTAATTTACTAACCTCCACTTTGTGACACAAGCTTTAGTACACACTAGATTAGATTTACTTTTCTTGTTATTAGATTAGTGAAATATTAAATCATAAGACTCTTTTAGGGTTGTTGTGTGATTGTGTTAGAATATAAGACTTAAAACCCTAATTTACATAATGTATTGTGATAAGTGATCCCCTAATTAGGTCTAGTAGATCCTCACATTATTCATGCTCCCACTTAACAATTATATGCTCCCAAATTGGAAGTATAGTTGTGATCTATCCCATCTGATCTAGGATTGATTTATGGACATGATGCATTTCTAATTATATACATAATATATCCATCCAAAACTAACTAGAAAATATCATATGCTTGTGACATTAAATATATCTTCATTCTAACATTCCAAAAGGCATAGTTAGACCCATTGAACAATAGAGCCTTATTGGTAGAGAAACCACCTTGAACTTGATGACTAGCCACCCTTGCTTCTAAGATCTCCTTTAGGTTTTTAGGCCTATTTAGAAGGACCAAGATATGATACCAAATATTGAAATCAAAATTATTGAGAGGGGGGGTGGTGAATCAATCTTCAAAACTTTCTTAACAAATCTAGTTAAGAAGTCATCAATATATAAAATAAGCAATGCATAAATAATCAATTAGATAAGCATGAACCAAGATTGCACAAGTCAACACATAATATATGTGGTAAACCCTTAAGGGGAATAAAACCCATTGATATATACAAATATAATATAGTTATATAAGTTAAACATTAACTTTAGTGAAGTACCAACTTCACATAGAGCACCAACCCCAACTAGCTAAGCACCAACTTAGGTAGGATTTAACAAGTACCCACTTCCAAGCCGGCACCAATCCCCTAGATGACTCAACACTAACTCAACCACCTAAAACACTTGATCACCTTAAACACTTGATCACCTTAAAAGGACCTTATTTCTCATACAATGGATGATGATCTTCTTGCTCATCTCTTCAAAAAATTCTATCCCTCTCAAACTAGCCTCTAGCCTTATTCACTCAACTAGCCCTCTTCTTGACTTGATTATTGTTAGAGACTTAGGATGCACCCTAGTTGAGAAGAATATTTTTCAAGTTTCTTACTCAAAACCTAGTCTAATATTAGTATCCTAAGATTGTGTGTTATCTAATTATAGAAAAAACCTCTATAATTAAAGGGGCTAGCTCCCCTGATATGATAGTATAGATCCTTGCCTAAAACCTATGCTTATCTCAAGGAAAAGGGGAAGAGGAGAAAACTAAAATTAAAGCCTAATCTATATGGTGATACACTAATTTTTTTAATGATCTAATCTTATCTTGACACTTTCATGATTACTAGTGATTATAATAGAGATAAGAATTGATCAGATTCCATGACAAGGTTCTAAACATGAGTGTTTTGCATGTAGGTTATGAAGAAACCTATAACTTGAAGGGTAGAAAAGACAAGGTCTATGCAAGACACTATAAACTCTTTGACACTTTAAGGGAAATTTACTTCAACAAAACTTCACACAACCTATAAAAAACTACAATACTAAAAGCAGGGCACATGAAAGACATGTATATGATGAAAGACAACACATAATATATAGATCAAATTTAATAAGATAAAATTAATATTCACTTAGAATATAGACATGTCTTATATTGATTCAAAGATTTTTACACAATGATTTTAACATAGCTTTGCCATACCCAGTTGAGATATGTCAATCAAAATCTCAATGGATATATTTATAGGAAGAAAGGAAGGTAATAATGAGGAAATTAGGTGTAGGAAGGGTCATTAATGATCCAGATGTGGATTGGAGTAGTTACAAGAACATTTACTTCCTTTATGAGCATTAACATTCCTTTAATGTGGCCATTTTGGCATATAGGTGGCCATAACTCCCTCAATAGTTATTAGATGAAATAGGCCAACATAGTTATGTAGCACTCTATACTACATTGTTATGTAGTAGTCTATACTTCTCCAAAGTAGGTTGACAAATTCAATAAAACTATCTCATTTCTCCATCACAACCATGAAATGTGTGTTCAATGCTCCTCAAGGGTTAGTTACCCAGCATGACAATTGTGTGTTAGTGTGATTCATGCCTAAAATAATGTTTCCAACCATAACATGGGCTAAGAAAATCATTATGAACTTGAAACTCTACTCTTTTAGTCTGACTAGTCTACCTATGTGGCATATCCTTACCTAATCTTTACTTTAGACACATGTATTCATCTCGTGTCTCTTTGAAACTTTCTCAAATTTGCTTTATCAATCTCCTCAAAAGTCTTTTGGGATTAAAGTTGATTGTTAGCCATTAATTTTTGATCTAGGTTTCCCAGATTATGATAATTGGTAGCCTTTCATTCATTATATAGACCCTACTATTAGTCTCCATCTAGTTGACATGTTTATGCCATGTGGTGGCCTTGTGTGCAATCTAGGTTCATTGACCTAATTGACTCAATTTACACCACTGATATTAATCTACATGGTTGAATACATGTCATTGATCTTTATCTTCATGATAAAATATGCACTATTAATCTACTAATTTATCATGATCATGACACATGGTAGCCTTACATTCATTCTTAATATCCTCTAAATTATTGACCTCGTGCTCACCATTATATCTACTTATACACTATCGAACACATGCTATTGATCCTTGATCTGATTGAGTGAGGTTTTGACACTTGGCAACCCCATGTTTAGTCTATCTTACTAAAGTTTTTTGAATCTAAATGACTATTTCCTATGGCTTTAATTTGACATCCCTTGGCATGTCCCATATTGCTAGATCATTTTTAAAGGCTTAAATATTGAGAAAGGAAACACACCAAATGCACCAAATTTATAGGTAATATTCATGGCATAAAATACATAATTTTCATGGGCTACCAACTTAAACACTTTAGGCACCATGAAAAAAATTGATTTAAGCTTAACATGGGGAATAAAGACTTTCAAAAACTACTCAGTAAAGTTTGAAATATGACTAGTCCATAGATTGACTAGACATGACTTAAGGACTTACAACATGACTAACAAGCAAGTTTAAAACATGAGTTACAACCCTAGGCTATAGTTTTTTCCAATTTATAAGTCTAGGGCTAGAAATTAATCAACATTTTTGGTGACTCAGCTGGGTTGACCAGGTTGCTAGTCATAGAACCTAGAAAGTTGATCAAAACTTGCTCATGATAGCTAGACAAATGAAGTATAATTACTATATGGATTTTGCCTTCATCCTGTAAACATTTTGAAGCAATGGGACACATAAAAAAATAGGAAAGTAGCAAGAATAGACCAACCAACTACCTAAATAATAAAAATAGACAACAAACAGAATAATGTGCAAGAGCACTTGGAGGGAAAAACAAACCTATCTACCCATGTACAAAGATCATGAAATAGGACTAGTAGCAAAATTTGAGGAACCTCCCATTGATGGGGATATGAAGGCTCTCTACATTCAAATTATCAAGATCAAATTAATTTCTCTCCTTGCAACATGTGATGATATAAGGCCCACTCTAAAGACTGTCAAAATTGTAGTGCTTTTTTGGTTTTGCATGATCCTCATCCCATTTGAGGATTATATCACCTTATTGTAATGTCTTCAAGGAGGATATATTGTCAAATTACCTCTTCACTTGGTTATAATTAGACCACATGATGTGCATACCACTAACCCTTATCTCCTTTAGATGTCTTAGTTTATTTAATCTTACTTGCATAACATCATATTTTAAGAGCTCAAGTTGGTAGGCAAGCTCTAATGTAAGCAGTTCAAGAAAGATGGGAAGTTTGGATTCTTTCCCATAGATAGTGAGGTATGGGGAGTTTCCAGTATCCTTCTTAGGTGTCACTCTATTTTTCCATAGGGAAATCCTCAAACTGGTATGCCACTCCCTTTGACTATCTTCCATAGTCCTCTTGATAATCCTCAATAAAATCTTGTTGTTGGAATCTACTAGTCCATTTCCCTATGGGTAATAGTTAGAAGATGATTTAAGATAAATTACATATGAAAGAGGCCACTCAAATACCTTGCTTCTACTGAAGGCTAATGTATTTTCAAAAATGATTATAGAGGGAACACCAAATCTAGTTATAAAGCTATCATAAAAGTCTGAGACAAAACCTTCATTAGCTTCTTTGAGGGTAGCTACTTCAACCCACCTTGTGAAGTAGTCTGTAGCTATAATGATCCATTTATTTCCTTTTATTGAAGGGGGGTGTATCATCCTTATGAAATCTAATCCCCATTATATGAATGGCTATTCTACTTGTATGGGCTACAAGGGAAGGGTATCTAGTTTTTGTTTGCTAACATTACAAATTTTAGGCACTTCCTTACCCAAGAGTGTGCATCTCGAAAAAATGTGGGCCAAAAGTACCCAACATTTATGATCTTGGAGGCTATGGTCTTGTCATTAAAGTTACCACCAACTGAACCATCATGGAACTATTCTAGTAACTTGTCTATTTGGCATGATTCCACACACCTCAAAGGCATAACTCTTATGCCCATCTTGAAAATTAATCCATTAATAATCACATAAGATATAATTTTAAATCTAAATTACCTTGTCTTGGCTCTATCTACTCCCATGGGACATTGGCCTGATTGGAGAAACTTGATCACATCATGTGTCTAGCTAAATGGTGTGTTGTCTATAGCTATTTATTGGCTATCATGGACTTCCAACACTTGGTTGTTACCTTCCTTTATTTCTATTTCAAGGTACTCACATAACTCTCTACCCCTTACAATAGTTTTAACTCTGACATTGAGGTCATACTCCATACATTTTATCACGCACCTAGCCCTTTTCTCATTTAGGTCTCTACTAAGTATAAACTCCTTAATTCTTGGGTGTGTTATCATTAGTATGATCCTACTATTGGAGACCATGTGCCTGAATTTATTTAAAATTATCACTAATACAAGCACATGTTTATCTATAAATATATACCTCTCTTCATACCCTTGTATGTCCTAACTAAAGAAAGAAATATGTTGTTCTAAACCTTGCTCATTCTACTATATCAACATGTAGAGATTGCATCCAATGTAGATAAGGCATACAAGTAGAATGATTTATTAAAATATGGGTTAAAGAGTGTAAGAGAATTATACATGGCCTATTGATGGCCTCAAATCTCCTCTTACCTTATTTTATCCATGTAAAATCCTTGTGCTTCCTCAACATGTGAGTGAGGGGCTTGACAAACTCTGCAAAGCTTGGAATAAACCTTCTTATAAAATTAATCTTCCCTAATAAACTCTATAGACATTTATTATGATTAGGTATGGGTAAACATATGATGGAATTGTCTCTTTTAAGGTCTATAGAGAGACCATCCTTGGACATTAGATGGCCAATAACCTACCCTCATGAACACAAAAATGCACTTTTTGGGATTCAATGATACACCTAATTCCCTACATCTTTCAAAGACTAATTTCAAATGAGAAATGTGATCATCTGGGTCCTTTGAGAAAATAATGATGTCATCTAGGTATGTGATCACCATTTCATTGATAAACCTTCAAAGGAAACATCCATTTCCCTTTGGAAAGTTTCCCCATCATTAGATAGTCCAAAGGGCTTTTTCATGTATGCATAAGTGCCCCACTTTGTGGTTAAGGTAGTCTTATACCTATCTTATTTCTTGACCATGATTTGATTATAGATGGAGTGGCCATCAATTAATTATAACCTTGAATATCCTTCCACTGTTTTAAGAATATGATCCATTGAGGGCAGTGGATAATGGTCTTTTAAGGACACCTTATTAAGGTCCTTAAATTCAACACATAAACATATTTTCCAATTCTTCTTTATCACTAGCACAAAGTTTACCACCCATCATGACTGTTTAATGGGGAATAGTATCCTTGATTCAATTATTTTAAATATCTCCCTTCTCATTAACTCTTCCACTTTTAGATTTATAGGCCTTTATTTTTGCCTAACTGGTTTTGCATCGTTCTCTAGCTCAATGGTATGTTGTGCAAGTTAGGGTCAAAGACTTAGAAATCCTTGTACTCCCATTAAAATACATCTAATATTTTTGGAATAAATAAAAAAGGTATCTCTCTCTTCTATTGTGTTTATCTTTCCTAACTTCAACAATTTGTCTTTGTATATCTCTACCTTTTCATAATATTCCTCCTTGGTTGAGATGTATGATTTATCTCTTCTTACTTTGTCACCTTCATTAAAGATGATTTATAATGTTAAAATCCCCTTAGGAATCTTTTTAGACTTTATCTTCACTATTTTATCATAATATTGGTGTTGATACCTATTTTGATTCTTATGGTAGAATTCTACCTCTTGCATTAGAAAACATATAATTTGATAATCACTATCAAACACCTACCAACTCACCTCACTATCAGGTATAATTGGCCTACATATGACCTTGATCTTAGATTTAATATGGCTACCTTTGACCCCTTATACAATCTCATACTAATCTATAATGGCTACAAGCCTATTTGCATGTTGGTTTGCCTCTCTTGGCATGGACTGTATGTTGAATGTTAAGAATTATTCTATGAGATCCTATGCATGGTGCTTGTAAGATTTCAATTGATGGTTCTTGATTACACTTACGCCTCTCAATTTTTGTAAAAAAATTTCACTATCACCCTTGAATTTAAGGAGTTTGACATCTCTCCTTCTTGCCTCTTGAAAACCATATAAAAAGGACTCATATTTAATTATGTTTAAAGTGAAACTAAATTAAAATCTCACAGCTAAGTAGTAATTTTGATTTGAGGGTGAAATCAACATGACTCTAGCTCCACTACCATTATTTAACCTTGATACATCAAAGAGTAAAGTCCATAAACCATTTTCCTCTTGAGTGGTGTTAGTTAGGCAAGGTATAACAACACCCTCGTCAAGATGTTTCTATAGGGATCAAATCGATGATTATTAGCTACCCATTCATCTAAGTAAAGGTCTGAAATGCCTTCCAGATGGTCATGGGGCTATTATTCACTAAAATTATCATCCTCATCAAGTATGGTGTAGGTTATGTTTGCAAGGATTTCATATAGGGATCTATATGGAACCTAGACATAGGTTCTGACCTAACAGTGACCCTAGTCCCATGTCTAGTCCTAAAGACCATTTATGACCAATCATAGGACAAATAACCCCTAGATTTTTATAGTAAAGTCCCTAGATAGGTATAGGGAAAAGTATGGGGGTATGTCTACAACCATTAAATCTTGAGTAATGACACAATTTGGGTAGGCTACCAATATAATCTTAAGGTATTTTAGGACACCTATTGTTTTAGTGGGAGAACCATTCAATTGAATAACACACTTCTCATTAGGTACATATTTAAGCTCAAATTTGTCCGCTATAGCTTTAGGAATGATTGAGGTTGATGATCCTAAATCTATCATAAAATTAAGCATAAGATAATCCCATATGATGATTGATAAACAGAATGGAGGGGGTTTGACAACCCTACGGTGATGAAAAAATTTTTGTACTTGATCTTGACTAGGAATTTAGATTTGACTAGGTTGATTAATATTAGTAAAAATAATGTTTACCTTATTAGCTAGCTTATTCACATGAGAGGGTTTAGAGAGATCTTGTTGAAGGATGTATTTCCACCCAAAAATAGATAGATCATCATACATTGACATAGTGACATTAGACCTTTTCATACAATCCATAATATTAAAAGTAAGACTAGTACCTTTGAACTACAGTTTGGAAGTAGAAGTGTCACTTGGAACTTAAGTGAAATGAGGAACAAAAGGAGACCTCTAAGGTATTTATTGAATTTCAAGGGCCTTAGTGGCTATGTTTGAAGTGATAGGATAATGACTAACTTGTGGAGTTATTGAATAAACCTTAGGCTACCCCAAAGTTTATTCTACCAATCTCCTCTTATCCCTTATGTGAGCTACAACTGACTCATATAACTTTTGTACAGTCTACCCCATATTGGTAACTATATGTTTAAACACATGTTCTCTTTTTTGAAAATTTATGCAAGTAGTATCAACTAGTGCCTTGCCCATGCTTCCTTGCTATTGAATTGGAGCCATTGATGGTGTTAATGTGGTCATATCACTTGATTGATTATAAGACCTTGAGGTGGAGGTAATATTGTGTCATGATATTGATATGGAGGAGCATGCTACCAATTAGGACCTTGACACATCTCTCCACTTGCATCCATTACCATATTATTGGATTTACCTCTTGATTTCCATTGACCCTCTTATATAAGTTTATTTTGAGTAGGGACCAAGGCTCTTTAGCTACTTTCAATTGTAGGGTTGTAACTGTTATAAGGTCTAGCTTGAGTAATTTAGACTTGGACTTGTTGATTTTATGGATAAGGGTTTTTTTTATAGGAATGAGAAGGGTATTGGGATTGGAAAGGACCTTGGTGTGGCCTATATGAACTTTTCTACTACCTCTCTAGAGCCACTAACTTATTGCTTTGTGCCTTCAATAACCCTTCAATATTTTAGAGTCTATCCACTTGACTATCATCAGGTTGTGCTTGATTATTTGGAGTGGGAAAGGGATCAATGGGAGATGGAGTTGGCTAGAGATTAAGAAAGCGGGGTAGAAGAGGTCTTGGTATGAGTTTTCCTACTTATATTAAATAGTTTTATGCCTTTATGGATATATCATATGCATTAAGTAGAGTTGTTCGACCTATAAATTAGATCATGACTGTAATGTCTAAATTAAATGCTATCAAGTTGTAAATAAAAGTGTAATTAGGTGTGGGGATAATGATTACAGGATTATATCCCAAGTTTTTTATAATCTATAGTTGAAATCAACCATAGATTCTTGGGGTGCCCTCTTGATTGAGGTGAGCTACTCAACTAGTGACACATGGTCACTTATATCTTCAAAATGCTTACACAAACACTTACCAAACTCATCCTAGGTATTGATTGAGACAAGATCTAGGCCCATATACCATTTTATGGATTTGACTTTTAAGGATGTGTCTATTAGTCTCATGGTTACATTCTCCTGAGTAATTTTATATACTAAGTAAAGGTTTACAATATCAACTATGTGATCTACATGAGCAGTGGTGTTTTCTCCTATAAAGTATGGTAGACTCTTAAAAGATGTATTAGGGATATCATCATGTTATTAGAGGTTAAGGGGATGCCACCATTGAAGGGTACAAAATCTTGTAACCTAGGCCTTACCATTTGTATGGGTGGATTTTTGGTAGATCGAGTATGGGTAAAATTTGTAGAATTTGGATAAGTGTGGGTATTAGGGGGTGCTAAGTTGGGGTTTTAAATAATTACCCTCTTCTTCCTTGTAATATCTAATTGAAACTCAATGTATTTAACTTTCTTACCTTTAGAGGTAGACCTCATAGAGATTTTATGCATGAACTTGCTCTCTAATCTATCGATGATTGCTCCAAGACCTTTGAGTGTCCTCCCATATTTATAATATATCCCATGTTGATGTCTAAGTGAATTAATTATTGTCCCACCAGGTGTGATAGAACTATTGGAGTCTTAGGCTACACCCTAACTGAGAAGAAGATTGTTCAAGTCTCTTACTAAAAACCTATTCCAATATTGGATTGGCCTAGGATTGTGGGTTATTTATTTATAGGCAAAACCTCTAAAATTAAGGGTCTAGCTCCCATGATATGATAATATGGAACTTTCATAAAAACTATGCTTATTTCAATGAAAAAGGGGAAGAGGAGAAAACTAAAATTATAACCTAAGCTATACGGTGATGAACTAATTTTTTTAGTGATTCACTCTTAGCTTGACACTTTTATGACTACTAGTGAATCTAATAGAGATAAGAATTGATCAAATTCTATGACAAGGTTCTAAACATGAGTGTTTTGCATGTAGGTTAGGTAGAAAATTATAACTTGAAGGGTATAAACTATAGGGTCTATGAGATAAATTATAAGATCTTTGAAACTTTAAGAGAAATTTCCTTAAACAACACTTCACACAACCTATAAAGAACTACAATACTAAAATTAAGGCACATAAATGACACGGATATGATGAAAGACAACACACATTATACAGATCAACTTCAATAAGATACATTTTACGTTTTCTTAGAATTTAGACTTGTGTTATATTGCTTCAAAGAGATTTATAGAAAGATTTTAATAGAGCTTTGATATACCCAACTAAGGGATGCCAATCAAAATCTCAATGGGTAAATTTATAGGAATAAAGGAAGGTAGGATCAAGGAAATTTGGTGTAGGGGGTAATTAATGATCCATATGTGGCTTGGAGTAGTTACAACAATATCTCCTTCCTTTGTGAGTGTTAATATTCCCTTATTGAGGCAATTTTGGTGAAGAGATGGATGTAACTCCCTCAGTAATTATTAGATGAAACATGCCACCATAGTAATGTAGTGATCCATAATTCTCCAATGTAGGTTGATAAATTTAAGAAAAATATCTCATTTATCCATCATAGCCATGTAATGTGTGTTTAATGCTCCTCAAGGGGCAGTAACCTAATGTGACACCCTATTTATTAGTGTGCTTCATGCCTAAAACAATGTTTTCAACCATGACATAGGTAAAGAAAAACATTATGAACTCGAAACTCTTCTCTTTCAGTCAAATGGTCTGCCTATGTGGTATCTCCTTACCATGTTTTTTGTTTTGAACATGTGTCTTCATCTTATGCCTCCTTGAAGCTTGCTCAAATTTTCTCTATCAATCTCCTCGAAAGTTTTTTGGGCTCAAATTTCATTGTTGTCCTTTTATCTTTGATCCAAGTTTCCTAAATTATGACACTTGGTAGCCCTACATTCATTTTGTGAACCCTGATGTCAGTCTCCATCTAATTGATCTGCTTATGCCATGTGGTAGCCTTTTGTGTAAACTAGTCTCATTCACCTCATTGATTCCATTCACACCATTGACATTCATTTGTATGGTTTAATGTGTGATGTTAATCTTTATCTACATGATCAAATGCATGTTGTTGATCTACTAATTCATTATGATCATGACACAT
The DNA here is from genome assembly GCA_037957365.1 of Torreya grandis. Lineage (NCBI taxonomy): Eukaryota > Viridiplantae > Streptophyta > Pinopsida > Cupressales > Taxaceae > Torreya > Torreya grandis. Next base: position 3,215,455 of record JARHVA010000827.1, read on the forward strand.
GGTAGTCCCACATTCATTCTCATGATCCTCTAATTTATTGACTTTGTTCTCACCATTAGATCTACTTCTGCATGATTGAATGCACATCATTTATCCTTGATATGATTGAGTGAGATTTTGACACTTGGTAGCCCCATGTTTAATCATATCTTGTAAAATATTTTTTGAATCCAATTAGCTATTTCCTATGGCTTTAATTTGATATCTCCTAGTATGACTCACATTTATGGATCATTTTTGAAGACTTAAATATAGATATAGGAAACACACCAAGACACTAAATTTATAGGGGATATTCATGGATAAAAATACATATTTTTATGGCCTACCAATTTAAACACTTTATACACCATGACAAAACTTGATTTAATCTTAGCAAGGGAATAAAAACCTTCAAAGACTACTTAGGTAGGTTTGAAATATGAATAGTCCATAGAATGACTAGACATGACTTAAGGACTTACAACATGACTAAAAAATAAGTTTCAAACATGAGTCATGACCCTAGGCTATAGGGTTAGCCAATTTCTAAGTCTAGGGATAAAAATTGATCAACAATTAGGTCATATGACCTTAACACTCACACAAAAAATCTCTATAAAATGTTCATAATTGATTGTTTTTCTTCTTATGATGGTTTACAAGACCTCCTTCTACTCTAGAATTTATTTTTTTGTTTTCTTACACACTACTCACTCAAATAGGCCTAAAAATGCTTAGTATTTATACAAGTTTCTTGTTCATATCCTTCTTAATCATCCAAGAAATATTACTATTTAGACATAAAATGGATCTTAGGAAATATCATAGACATGGATAAAATAAGTTTTGAGCACATTTAGGTCTGATATACTTCCATTAGGCCTTATCTCTCCTTTATGTCTCATGGAGACCTAATCCCATTAGGCCTAATTAGCACACATTACCCTTTGATTTTTTAAATAAAATTAAAAAAATTTACATGGAAGAAACACATCAAATATCATTCCAATATACCTCTTATAATCTCATCTAAGCTCCATAACACTTTTTTATCTCAAACCACCACTTGGAACACATCGTTAGTATTGTTCATATTAGACCTGTGCATACCTAGAAAGTCTATCTCAAATAATTGAAGAATAAATAAAATTTTTACAAAAAAACATGGATATAAAATATATATACAGAAGATACATGAACTTAGATTCATCACTATATTCATGATAATTCATATCTCAAGGTAAAAAGACTCAAACCCTTCTCTGCAAGTTTCCAACTCAGAACTGCCAACTGGTCATGAAGGCTTGAACTTAAATCCATAAAATAATAATTAATATCACATATAACAAATTAAATATATTACTTTACATATCTATATCACTCTAAAATACAAATATTTCAAGGTCTAATGCCAAATGTTGGTCTTGCAGACCAATCTTTTATCTTTAGTATACAAAGTCAAACCTGAATTAGTTAACCCATTTTTGCTTTACCATTTCAATCAATTGAAATAATTTTAAATTTTTTGTAAATAATTAATATAATATTAATGTCATTAAAAAAAATCATATTCATTTTATTCTTTATCTAAGGGCAAAGAGCCTCCAAGTCATCACTCCCACTTGTTTACTTAGATATGCTAGTTTACCTTCAAACACAATCATGGTGATAATAACTTTCAAAACTTGTGTAGATAGTTTAAGATAATATTGATTCATGTGGATGATCCTATTAGATCATTAGGTAACTCTCAAATATAAATATACCATGGTTAATTTACAATATTTATCTTTCAAACTGATCTCACAACCTTACACCTTCACTGTCACATTTGCACTAAATAGGTCAAATTATGAGCAATATTTTCAACATATCCACTAACCTAAAAAACATTTATTCAACATGAATATGTATTAAATGAATTTAAGAACCTATTCATTCAATTTTATTCATCCCTATTCCATAATAACACTTCCCTAAACAACTTCTCACTTCTACCTAGTTTTTTCACTATCTGCACCATTAGGCCTTTTAATAATAGGTCAACTTGCATGATCAGTTTGGAAATATGAGGTCTTGAAACTGATCATAAACCACTATGGAAAACTAATATAAGTCTCAATATTCAACCTCTATCCATTTGGAAACTATGACTTGGTCAACTATACCTTCTAAATAAAATTTATGAGAAATAAGGCCTTTTCTATAAGATCTACTCACTCACATGACAAACCAATTCCACTTGGAAGTAATTAGGAGAGAAAACTAGATGATACAATCATAAAACTAGGTCATCCAATCCATTTTGAGCCATTTCCATCAATATCTTCCATATCAAGTCAATGTTAGGGTTTTATAGAGGTTTAAGCCATGTTATAGTCTTAACATTAATTCACAAATCTTACCCCCTTATTCTAAAAACCAATGCTTGGAAATTTGAGATATTACCCTTCCCCATCTAACATGAATGACTTAGGTTATAATTTAGAGGTTACACATGTCATTGAACATATGAAATTCCTTATTGAGTTGAGAACCCTTCATTATGTACACTTAAGAGACCTTGAAACACATTTTATTGATTTTTCATACAAAATTTGACCTTAGGCTTGGTCAAAACACCTTGGAAAACCTATCACTCCATTTAAAATTCTCACATGTTAATTATTATCTTGGAAACTGATCTTGATACCCCATTAGACCACAATCTCACTCTTTGATTTGAAACTGACCTTATAGCCACTATCTATGCAATTTCCACCTAATTCACATGCTCAAAAGACTTCTCAAATGATAGAAAACTAATGTGCATCTTTCATAGGTCTTGGCAGCATCTCATGACCCCTCATTAGGTCAGGCAGAGTCTAGAACTAGTCTAGTTGCATGTTAGGTATGTAGGACTTACCCTGTAGGCTTACTATCAGACACTTAATAAGTGATCCAATGCATCATGTGAATTATGAACCAAACTCACAAAACCTCTAGTATGCCTCTATTCATTCATATCACTAGGCCATCATGATCCTTCATTCATAAGACTATGCATCCTATGAACAAGACTTCTCAAGTATCTTGTTAGGTTCAAGTACTTGACAACCTTGGCAACTAATATTGAAACATTATTTGATTCTTATACTCCTCGATCACATGCCTTTAATTCTCATTAGATAGTATCATACATCTATACACACCTTTCCATGCTCATAATTAACATGCTTATGATACGACTATGCTTGTTATGACTAGGCTTCTCAAGAACATTGTACTCAAGGACTAGTACACAAACATGCTTACCTTGTACTAAACACTTGACATCAACCTCAAAAGAATCATAAAGTTGACTTCAAATTCTCTATTAATAGATAGAAAATAGGTTGCCTTCAAATTCTCTCTTATCACATAGATTCCTTGTCACATACCATTTCAACATGCATCTTTACTAGATGTACCTTGACATCAATGACATTAACCTTGACTTTGACATCAATGACATCAATCCTTGGTCTTGACATCAATGAAAATACTTTTCTCAACATGAGATACTTTCCAAGATTTTATATCTAACATAGGAAAATTATGGGAGTTGATATTTCAAAGGTTGAGGGCATGGCAATAGATGAAGAGGTGGTCACTTTGCACCTAGGACATGTTAAAAGTGTGGATATCTAGACCATTATGGACATGATTTCATGATCTAGATTATTTGCACATTTTGTAAAAATGAGCATTGAATGGAATAATTCCCTAAATTGTATGCTATTATTACCAAATAATAGAATGAGAAAGGTGTTAGAATGATACGTGTTGAAAAAACTCTAACTACCCAGTGAAGACCACACCTTATCACTCCACCAGCTAGACTCAAGGTCAATATCACTACTTAGAGTGATGATCATTTTTAACTTGTTATTTCAAATTTACATGATAAAAAAGGTTTAATATGAAGATCCTCATGCAAAATTCTATCTATATGTCTAATGTCAAAAAGAGGTGTTGCATGGCACAATGGCCTTCATATGGGAGCTTCAAGGTGAAATTGAGTTCTTGAAGGACAAGGATACTACCATGTGTATAGATATTAAAAAATCAATGGTAACCATATACTCAGGGCAAGATGAATTTCATGAGTTGCACAAGATATTCCTTAGTGAGTACATCATCCCTCTCTTGAAGAATAGGTTGTGAAAACAAATGATAAAGTCTTTGAAGTATAATCATTTAAACCATTCACATAGACAAGAGACTCCTATAAAACTAAATGCATAATGTGACAAAGAAGTCCTTGTAATTAAATTCATTGATGGTTGGATGATCCTTGATATACTATTGGACACTGGGGTAGAGGTTAATGTTATAACAAAGGATGCCTATAAAAATATAGGGAGCCTCACTTTACAACCTTCCCCACATGTTTTATTCATGGCCAATAATACTAACGTACTTCATAGAGGAATTCTTAAAGATGCCATAATTAACATCTTGGGTGTTGCATTTAAGGGTGATTTTAAAGTGATTGAGCTAGCTGAATCTGATGACTTTCCTTCTCTCTTGGGTAAACCTTGGTGCTATGCTAACAATGTTGACTTACATTTCAAGAAGCATTATATCAGCTTTGAAAATGACACTCAACTCATTGTCATTCCTCTAAATAATAACCAAGGACCTCCCTTTGTGGAAACTATCAATGTTGATGAGGATCCCAACATAATTTATAACATTAATGACCAAGGGAATCAACATGTGGATCCTACTCTTGATGACAATTTTAATGGGAAGATATGTAGTCCATTTTAGACACTACAAGTATTACTTACAACTAATGGGTTTAAGGAGCATATGATTTTTTAAGGCATGTTTATGGTGTCCTTGATAGCTTCCTAAGTTCTTTTTCCAAGTTAGATCAACACCATAAATTTTTTTGCATCATTGGTCTACCACCCTTGAGGTTGGAACATGCACCTTGGTTCTATGGTCAAATTGAGGTCAGGGAGTATTTTTAATAATTAGAATATTATTATGATAATGAAGGTGAATTTTTAAAGGTGATTAAATTTGTGTTTTAACAAATAACTAATTTATGGTTGTCTACTCATCAATACCAATTGTAGACATGAGAAAAAGTATGTATTGATATGCACTATTGATTACACCATGACAACCATGTTTGTGTCAGCCTAAGTTATGACGGTTTTGATTTCCCAAAAGACCATCTAATAAAATATGAAATACTTTGGAGTGCCAAAGAAATATTTTTAATAGAATCCTTATAGTTTCATGCATTTTTTGGTACTCTATGCATCTGGGCTAAAGTGTGGTATATATATCAATAAAATCATTAGAAATGGATACCTAATGGTATATCACACATGGTATATGTTCAACATTTTCATTTTATTCTCCTGAGTTTGATTTATATTTATCCTTACAAATAATCCATCAAGTGGTAATAGGAGATCATGTACCAGTTGAAAACTTCATACGTCACATGCATAGCATACTTGAGGACAACTTGGCCATATTTCAAGAACCTAATTCTCCTACCTTGGTTCAATTATATTTTGACTATCAATCTAAATATGCATATCAGGAACATATACAAAAGGGAAAAATAAATTTCATGTATCAAGTTGATGAGGGTAACAACTCTAATCTATCAAAACTAATTTTTGACCACTTATACCTACATATAAATTTTGGGATGTGTAACATCAGAGATATTATGTATTCTAAGTAGAAAATATATTATACACCACTCAAAATGGTTCAACATAATATTGGGATAGAATATGCACCTAAATTAACCATTATGGGTAATTATTGGTCTAATGTTGAGTTAATTTTTTAACTCTTGCAGGAATATCAAGACATTTTCCTACATAACTACACATAAATGAAAGGAGTGCATTCATCAGATGCATATCAAGTTGGTTTAAGGCACTTGATAGGTGAGGAAACAAACATATCAAATGGACCCTAATATATGCACTAGAATTAATGAAAAAGTTGATAGTATGTTGCACACTGGAGTTATTACTCCCATAAATGAATCTAAGTGGGTTAGTCCTATGGTTATCAACATCAAGAAAGATGGTCAAATTTTAATTTTCTTGGATTATAGGTAACTCAATGTTGTGTGTGTCACTGACCCTTTTCCAATTCCATTCACAAAATAAATTTTGGAAGGTGTTGCTGGATGTAAGATCTACACTTTCATTGATGGCTTTTCTGACTATCACTAAGTACAAATTACTGAGGAAGACAAGGCAAAAACAAATTTTACAACTAAATATGGCTATTTTGCATATAATTATATGCCTTTTGTATTAAATACTACACCAATAATGTTATTGTGAATTGTGGTGGAAGCCTTCAAGGATTTCATCCATAATTTCCTTTAGGTGTACCTTGATGACTAGACCATGTATGGTTTAGTGTGAAACCACTATGATAATTTATGCCTCATTCTTGAGCATTGTCATCAAATTAAAAATTAATTAAATATTAAAAGTGTATTTTAACACACTATTTGGAATCTTATTGGGACACATCACTTTTTAGGATCCATTACGTGTGGATCTGGCCAAGATTATGGTCATTGCCCAACTTCTATCACCAACCGCTCAATGTGAGTTTCATGCCTTCTTAGGTCACATGATATAATATCATAATTTAATTTGAGGTTATGATAAAATATATGATTTAATAAAATAATTAATCAAATACAATGGCCTATTCCTATGGGCCACTAAACACCAATAAACATTTGAGGCTCTAAAGTAAAAATTGGTAATTATGCCCATTATCTAGTTCCCAGACTAGATGTAGATATTTCATGTTCATGTTGATGATTTAGGTGCCATCCTTATAGTGATCACCATATTTTCATATCCCTATTAATTAAACCTTGATCATACTATTTATTTTACTAGTTGGAAGCTCACACTAGCTAAACAAAACTAATCTACTACAGATCATGAAGCCCTATCTATGGTTTATGCACTTCAAAAGTTTTGTCAATACTTGTTAGACACTCCATTTATCTTATATATGGATCATGAAGTGCTCAATTATTTGGCTAATAATCCAATGTTTCACAAACACATTTGTTTATGGATTATCCTATCTCAAGAATTTTAGTTCTTTGTGGTCATGAAACTAGGAAACATTAACTTTGGGCTAGACCAACTCTCGTGCATTCAATCTAGTGAACTAGAACATGCCATATAATATAATTTATTAGATGTTTAAATATTTGAAGTTACATGCATACCTAAAAAATTATAATATATTTTCTCCTTTCTCACAATAATTTTAGTGCTAGACCACCTTAGTCCAAGAGAATAAGTAACTAGTTGTTTGCATTTCCCCCTTCTAGCTTATTAGGGAAGCCTTGTACAAAATTGGACATGATGAGGTATTAAGAAGGTGAATAATGAAACATGAATGTGATAAATTCATTCAAGAAGTCCATGAGGGTGTTTTATTAAGATATTATATTGATGAATCAATAATAAGAAAGTTTCTACTAACTAGGTTATGGTGGCCCACATTATTCAAAGATGCCAAAGCTTATGCATGTTGAGGTGATATATGTCAACACGTAGATAAAAAAATAACATTATGCCATAATAATTAATCTATTTTTTTCTCATTAACCATTTGAAAAATGAGGTATTAATTTTATTGGCCTCATTCAACCTATTGCAAAACACACTGACACATGATATATTATCACTGCCACATATTATTTCACACACTGGGCTAAAGTAGCACCCACATGAGATTATAATAATGCTACCACTACTAAATTTATATGTGAACATATCATCACATGATATGATGCCCATTAATTCTAACTAGTGAACATGGCACTCACTTTATCAATGCAATAGTGTGTACCCTCTTAGCTGAATACATGATTGCCCATCATAAGACCACACCAAATCACCCTTAAGCTAATGGTATAGTTGAATCCTTTAACAAGGCCCTTGATAATATACTTAATAAAATTTGTAATATCAATTTCACTGATTGGGATGATCATATTTCAATAGTCTTATGGTCTTAGTGAACTACAAATAAAATGTTGAATAAGAGTACTCCCTTTAACCTTGTTTTTGACATCGAAGCAATTTTATCGACATAATTCCTTGTGCTTTCTTTGCACATTGCATGAATTGGTAGATTATATGAAGAAGAATACCTAAATGTTCAACTGGAGTTTTACTTCAGTTGGATAAAACACACATTTTTGTATATTGATATTAAGGGATTGAAAAACATAAATAAAAAGAGTGGCATAACGACCATATCAAAATAAAAGTTTTTCATCTTGGTATACGTATATTGGTCTATGATTCAAAGTTTGTGCTTTATACTACCTAGGTAAAATATAAATTTTATGGAATGATATATTTATTATTCATGATGTCTATCTAATGGGTACTTGCAAATTAAAAAGATTAGATGGCCACTTCCTTTTAGGCCATTTTAATGGTAGTCAGCTCTGGTCCTACCATTCTATGTAACACTTTTAAGATTGCTAAATAAGATGTATGTTAGTACTTTAGTTTAAGACTTAGTTTTTATTTTAAAATAAGTGTGGCATTGGTTACATGCCTTTTTTAAAGTCATCTCTAGTACATGTGGTGTTCTCTTGTTTTTGAAATGACATTTCTTACTATTACCTTGACACATGAATATCTCTAGGTTATGTTATGGAGGACCACACACACATTTTAGTTTGGGGTAAGTTTGAATATGGATAAATTAATTAAGATAAAGCACATAAAGAAAATGTTTGGAGGAGTCACACAGGATCAAAGAAAGATTCAAAGAAAAGAAGGCGCGTAAAAAGTGACATGTGACCTAGGAAAGTGGGATAAAGATGACAAAGGAAATGTAGTTATGAAGATGGGTTAAAATTAAAAGGCAATTCCTCTAATAAAATTGAAAATTTGAAATTTTCTTTATAGCTAAAATGCATTATGGGAAAGGTGCAATAGCTTTCAAAGGAATAATGGGACATTCATTTATTAATGACGTAGTGTTAAAAATGGAAATCATGCTAAATGGACACCATGGCATGTTCTTTAAAGTATTAATTATTAAATTGATGGATGGCTATGTGGAGGGGTTGTTAATGTAAATGGTTTTTCCTATCTATAAAAGACCTATAGGGTTTTCATTCTCTTTTTTATTTTTGAAAAATTCAAAATCTTATAGAACTCAAACAAACATGCACAAGCAACAAAAGAGGCATCTTTATAGAATTTTTCATTGGAAAAAATGAAACAAAGGTTGAAGTGAAGTGAATTCAAAGAAAAAAGAGTGGAAACATGACCATAAGAGTATGTTAAAATGAGTTTTAGGTTTTAGATGCTATGTCTACCATTGAAGGAGGTTAAATCAAGAATGTCAAAGTATTTTGAGTTTGGAAAAAAGGAAACAACATGTATTTATTTGGAAGAATTGGTCAGTTGGGAATTAACCTTTAGGCACCATAGTTGGTGATGCAACCAAATTAGAAAATCAAGAGAAGAGATGCATTACCAATAATCCACAAAGTAAAAGATCATGAGGGTGTAGAGGAAGTAAATCTTATTTTCATTTGAAAAGAAGGTTTTGGTGTACATGATGAACATGATAAGAACCTAGCAGAGCTAGCAAAAAATACCTTTTTCAGGCAAACAAAATAGATGACACACATAGGGGATAAGGTGATCACAACACCACCTCTACCTCTAATTTTTATAGAATAAAAGTAGTACCCTGAAATGGTCTTATGCATGGAAAACTAGGAATCCAACTTTTTTAATTGTCAAGTACTTGATTATAATCATCTTCAATCTAGGAACAAAGGCAACTTGTAGAGAGACTAATGGGTTGAGTGAAAAAACATAAGGAATGAGGTCACCTAATGTCTCATAGTTTATAATTTATTAGAGGATGTGGGCATGCTTTAACTCTTCCAATTGCCATACTTTGGGAGACCTAAGGAGGTAGTTTGTTTTCTTATTTTGCACATCCATGAGGACTATATTTAATTTACAAGATGTAGAATTAGGATTATCCCTCAATGGATTAAAAAATTAATAGGGTTACTATGTTTAGGGGCTAATGTTAGTGTGGATCTTAATGATCAAGACATGATTGATAAAATGACAATGATACAAAAATATAAAAAGGAAGGCCATGCCATGTACATTACAAGTCCTTCAGACCCCACTATTCGGGTAGCTATGTACTTGGCCATGACAAAGTTAGGGGGCATGGATAAATGAAAGGATTTGGATATTACCCACCTCTATGTTGCAAGACAAATGGATAAGGGGACTAAATAAAATTACTCCCAATATTTTTTCTAAAAGAATTAAAGAAGATACAAAGAAGTCATCAACCATAAGTTTCCCTAGGGCATGATTTTTGTTATGCTTATTTTTAGTGAAATTGGTATCCCAAATTATTTCATTAAAGAACTTGAGTGGTTCTATTCACTAGAGCATAATTACCATGTTAAGAGGTTCAATCAATTTACATGTTATGGCACCATCACACTTTCTTACAAGATGAAGATGAAGTGTTAGTTTGAGGGGGTGAAGGAATATTTTGTGAATTAATGGCATATACCCAAATATTTACCTATGAAAATGGAAATCCAAGCTAAGTTTTCTATTAATAAACATTATTCCCTTAAGCAGATATGGATGGATAACACTGATAACTTGTCAGGATGGCTCAAGTTTCCCTATGACTTCACTATAAAATATTTCATGGATTCCATTAATAAAATTGTGAATGCATGCTCGATAAAAATTGATGTTGAAAATATTAATGTTGAGGTTCATACTCTTTGCAATTTATATGTATATCTAGGAAAAGAAGCATACACAAAGCTATATGAATTAGGTAAAAATGATATTAATCCTTTTAATATAATCATACAAGTAAAAATATTTTTTGTTTACTATATGCTTAAGACATATAATAAAACATAAATAATATAGGAGGTAGAGAAATAACCCCTCCCCCCTCAAATAAATACACACATATAATGAAGGGCACAAAAAAGGAAAAGAGGCCAAGACCTGAGGCCACTAGTTCTAGTAGGGTGTAAGAGGGACAACCTAGGTATGACCCCAAATGATAAAGGAAGGCCTCATTGCCAACAAAAGTCTAAGGGTTACCTACATGAAAAATGAAGGATGACATTTTTACCTCACAATCAAGTATCTAATCTAAGCTAGATTTTTTAGTGCCCAAAGTGGTGATCCCTTAACTAGGTAAAGCATCTCCAGAAGTGTGGACTAAAAATGCTCCCACTCCTGAGACTAATAAATAACATGATATTGAGGATACACAAATGGAAATTAAGATTAAAAAACCTTTTGAGGAAGATATATGAAGAGGTAAGACCCCCAACACAGAGGACCAAGTCACCAAAACAAACAACCAATAATAAAAGAGTCTTAAAATTGTAAATCTAGAGTGTAACCCTCAAAAGGTCAAGGAGCCTATGGAATAAGTAGAATAAAAACAAATAAATGAGGGTAATGATGACCTTCCAACTTATGTTATATTCTAATAATTCATCCTAGATGAGAAAATATATATTTGGGATTACTTCCTTGAAAATGAATCCATCAAACAAACTTGGTATGAGTTATCTTTTGATATAGAGATATACAATGATTAAGGTCATTTTAATCTCCCAAAATCCAAAAATAATTTAATATTAGAGGGGGGAAATATTCTATACATGCTTTGAGTGGATCTTATTAAATGCTCTAAAACTTAAGCATGCAAAACCCTAATAAAATTTGCCTTAGAGGTCACCAGGAAAAACATTCTCCATAGTAATGATGTTGGAAAACTTCACCACAAACATTGAGGTCATCCAAATGTATAGTGAGGATCATGAGAAAAGGCACAATATTGAAAAAAATATTAAGGTGCTCAAACAACAACATGATGCAGATAAGGCATCTCAACTAAGGACGCTAGGAATTTGTCACGTGTTTTTGAAGAGTGATCTAGTGCTTGTTAATGGTTTTATTCTAACCAGTAAATCCCTTGATAAACTAGATATGCTTATAGACCTTCTAATCAATAAATGTAAAAACCAAGTGAACCCCCAATAAGAACAACTATGGGTAATAGATAAATTTATAGAAGCCATAGACATATGCAAAACATTTTTTACCCAATTAGGCACCACTTTTCCATTGTTGATGGGTTTTTAATAAACTTGGCATGAATGATTAAAATTTTAGAAGCACAACTTTAGCTAGAGGATTAACATCATCAATAATTGGCTAAGGATGCATTGAATATCATAGATATATCTTAGTTTCAGAGACTAGTCAAGCATGAATCTAACACTAGTTCGAAGAGGAGAGGAGCATAAACACAAATATCTAAAATAGAGAAACTATATAGGGGTTGTTAGGCCCAATTCATAAGGATTATTTTTATAATGGCTAGCCATGACTTCTTTTTTGTAAACCATTGTTGGCTAGTCATCTCTATTGTATTAATGATGTAACCTAAAGGTATGGGTTGGGTTATGTATAAATACTCCTTAGTTTTGTTTATAAGTAGAGATGTAGATGGATATAGAGATAATATTTAGAGAGAAAATGTTCTTGAAATATCATTGTAAAACTCTTCAAATGAAATGAATGGAATATGTTTATTTGCAAATTTTAATGTGTTAATATATTTCTATGGTATTATTTAGGAGAATTTGGAATGTATAGAATGAATAAAAGGGTTAATTATAACATGATATTTTTAGTAATGATGATTAAATGTAATTAACCCAAGCACATCACTTTAGACAAATAGGTTTATACACTAATGGACAGTAGAGTCGATGGGAACCGATCTTGCCTACATGCTTTAGGCAAGCGTGTGAAGTCACTACTTGCATGATATGCTGATACGCTAACTCATTGGATATTTCATTTACTTTGGGTGCACAATAAGTACTTAGAAAAGAAAAAATAGGGATAAAAGAACTCAAAAAATGCACTTCACTTTTTCTCATTGTCTTATCATTCTTCTAGATTTGATTAAATTTACAAACATAGTTCATATTCATTCTCTAGTTGAGGTACTGTTGACCAAATTTCACCCTAGGTCAAACTAGGTCAACCCCCTATATAGTCAAATTTTATATAGGGTATTTATAAATAATATCATGTTTATAAAGGTCATAAACAATGTATAGTCATGTTTTTAAGGTCACATTACATATTTCATCTTTGTCATAAGTGTCATTGTCTTAATATTCCTTTATGTCACCGTTTGGTCACTCTAGGTGAATTGTATGGTTTCCAAAAGAAGACAAGTGTGTCAAGAGAATATTAAATATGTAAGGTGTTAGATGAGTGTTAAGAAACTATTATGTAATTGACATGATGCATGTTTAATGTGGAAAGGAGGAGATCACATCAAAATAGGAAATTTTAAGTAGTTGTATGAATAAGGACAAACATTTGGCACATGGAAAGATTCAAGAGAGTCCCTTTAGTTTACCACATGTATTTTCAAAGCCTTATAAGATTTGACAAGTTAAAACTAAGAAAAATTGATCCATCTTTCTCATCACTCTCTTGAGTAGGTCAAAGAAGTGAATCAGTTTCCCTTTAGTATGAACAGGAGGATGAGAGTTGGTCTGAGTGTACTTGGGCATTAAAATTAGTCTCTTTGAGATATAATTCATGTAAATAGTTTTCATATTGGTGAACTAATCTTCAAGAACAAACTTTAAGACTATTAATGCCTTTAAACTACTTGTATAACCCTTACACCTTTAGTTTTCCTATCTAATTATAGTTATTTGATGCTTCCAAGTGGTGCAGGTCAATTTACAAAGTTTTTTCTTCCTTTCCATGTTTTTCCATCTATTTTGGAATATGTGAACATGAATTTATAGAAAAAATCACTCCATTATGATAGATATGCATAACTGTCAATGGTCTACAAATAGTTGTTTTTAGTTGTAGTGTTTTATCTTCTGATAGTGGCTTAAGATCAAAGGTAATGCACTTGTCTTACCTCCTCTCTGAGCATGGTTATGGTTAGGAAAATTCAACAGACCAATGGAAGTATCAAGGATTTAAAACTAGGTGTACTTGAAGATGGTTAATATACACAATCAAACTTCAATATAATAACAACCTACATGACTCTATAGGAGGTCTGAGATAGAGTGTTGAAGAGGCTCTAGAGGTGTTTAGATTCAATTGAGGCCCTCAACCAAGATTGATAGCATAAATCATAGAACTATGATAGTGGTGAGGTTATTACACATATTCAGATCTAATTTCATGTTCACAAGCTGAATAAGTTTCCAAGAGGGAACTCTTACCTTAGTTTCTTAGAAAATATTCTCTACCTTACACAACATCATCTGTTGGTGGACATTATTGAGGTCTAGATAGGTTTAATAATTTTACTCTTAAAATGTAGGCCTAGAGGTTACACTTGAGCACAAGAATATGATTTATATGTTAAGAGAGGATAATTTTTGGATGGTTTAAACTCAATAAAGATTCTACTGAAGATGCTCAATGAAAACACTATGCTTTCAAGCAAAATGAACCTTAAACTTGCAGACTTGTAATATGTTGATATCAAATTGAAAAGAGCATGGCCTCAAGATAAGAGTTGAGTATTTTAGGTGTGAATTAGTACTAATGATTTTATATGGAGTTAAAAATCATGAGGTACAATATTTAAACCTGTAACATCACCTACATTAACATCTTAACTCCTCTAATATGCACACCTACAATTTCACTTAGACTGCAAACTAGCTAGGCTATTGAAAGGGAAATATTAGTTGATAGAGTAGAGTCATAAGATGTAATGAAAACTCTAAGATGGATAAAATCACTCATCTATTTAGTCCTAAGACAAACATTAACACATATAGGAACTTTATGAATTCTAAGTTACCACCTATAGTAGAAGATAGTCTAGTTGTAGCTCATGTAAGATACAAGTTTGGAAGGATGGTAAGGGTTTAGCATGGTATGAACACATTGAAACCACTATAATAGTGGTAATGAAAAAATCCTATGTTTTTTCAAGATGTAAAATCCTCAACATATAATGATGATACTCAAACACAGTCAATCTAAAACCTTGCATATAATCTTGCATAATATATAGACCTAGTTAGCTGGTTTTGAGGAATTTGATGTTTGAGGGGTATAAAGTTATGAAACTTGGTCTAGATCATCATAAATAACTAAGATAACTCCAAATAGTATTTTTTAGGCCATGATAAAATGGGATATGCCATATATTTTGTCTCAGATAGAGGGTGCTCTTTGAGCAAGAAAATTTGTAGACATGGTTCACCAGAGAGTGAAAAGATGAATGAAGGCTATTGAATGACTATAGGATGTTTTATAAATATTAATTTAAGATAAATAGAAATTTAAAAGGCCTTAAAATCATTGAAAACCCTTATAAGGTTATATAGTTAGACTTAGTTAGGCCTAGAATTAGGCCTAAACCATATAGGTGCCTAAACTCATCCATATGATTATATGATACTTATAGGCCATTGGAGAAACTTCATGTAAAATTTTAGATTCCATAGGAGCAATTGGTTTTCTTAAAACCATTCAAAATTGGCAATTCAAGCCAAAATTTTTCTCATCGCTACCCAAAATGCACTTTAAGAACTCAAGAGGCTATTTTTTTATGCTCACATCTGTACAAAGGGTGTGTATGAGACCTAAATTAGATAGTAATATTAGAAGGGGTTCATATACCTTAAATTTGTGGAATTGATTCAAAATTTAGACATCTAACTTTTATGAACCATCGTTAAAAGTCTAGGAGACTAAAAACTCTCCTAAAACCCTTGATTGGACCTAACGGAAAGGAAACTAATGGAGATTCATCCAAGAGGGATCAAATTTACATGAAATTTTATTTAAATAATCTATCACTCTCTTAGGACCCATGGCATCCATTTTATCTATATGATCACTTGTATGGATAAGTCTAATACTATGTTTCTTATAGGATTTGATGTGTTTGATAGGTACAAAGGAGAATAGACAAGTGATAGACATTGAGGGAGTTATATAGAGACTTGTTACAACTTATAAAACTAAATTATCACTATATTTATGAATGAAAAAACTCTTTTTTAGACCATTCATTGTAGGTAGTCTAAACGGACAATGAGAAAGCAAAGTGTTTGCCTAGTGAGATAGTGATCAAGATGAATTGGAGCATTTTGAAGTATATTTGATATACCAAAGGAAAAATATGTATTCAATAGTTGTCTGAAATCCTATAAAATTCATATTTATGATAAAATACAATCCATTTAGGTGACAAGTGTGAGGACAAACCTAGAGGACTAGTGATGAATGACTGCAGGAAGTAAATCACAAGTGACAAGGATGAGCCCATCAGTTGGAGAGGTGTAGATGACCTACACTGACCTTATTTCCACCTTCTCATGTTAGATCATATGTGTTAAGGATTCCTATGGTATTTTAATATAATCAAGAGGATGACTCATCATCAAGGCAGTTTCAAAGCAAGAATATGAAGAGTCTCTACACTAATTTAAAGAATATGTCATGATTAAAATTGACACTTGTATAAGAAAGTATTAATATCCTATTATCCACTTAATTATATGGTATTATAATTAGATATAAGAGTTTGAAACTTGGATTTGTGACCTTTGATCTTCACTTATTCTCTCTCCTCTTTTATGCTCTATATATGCAAGCCTTTTTGGCTTTATAAAGGATCCACAATTGTTATGGAAAAGCCCTAATGGTTTTAACACCTCATTTTACTTTTAACAAATATTTATGAAGTTTATTAATTATATAAAATATCTTACCTAAGTATTTTGAGTGGTTTAGGTGGTTGACAAGTGATTAACATGCTCTCCTTACTTGCATTATGCTCTTGAATGTTTTGTGTGAGTGATATCTCTTCTAACAATTTTCATAAAGTGTATTTATTTGTTAGGTGTGTCTTGAAGTGTTAGAGGGACTAGTAGTGTCTATTATTATACCTTATTCTCACCCATCTCTAGATAGGCATAGTAATTTGCCTCTATGAGAAATACTTATGCTAGAAGGACATAAAGTTAAGGTCAATTTTGGTAGTCTCCTTTCTTGGTACAGATGTAAGTGTGTTATGTAGAGTTATATTTAGTGTATCACATAATTATCATAGGTTTATTTTATGTCTCCTTATTCCATTTTCACTAAAAATAGTGATTAGTCTAGTGTAGTGTGAGACTAAAATATGACTTAAGGGAGCTAGCCCTTTCAAACCTACAGATCTATCTCTTGCAGTGGCTTATCTATAAGGGAAGATAGTTACATGTTATCCTAAAATTGATAAGGTATACTTGAATAATTGGTGAAATTTTAAGATATAATATATTTGGCATGCCTAATGGGACATGAAGTCCAAGAAGGTTATTCAAGTTAGATGCTGGCTTTGATAATAAGGAGTTATAATATTCTACTTCTTACAGTATCTGGTAACACCAATGTTTCAATCTTGGTTGTAGTCTAGTACACTCTTTCATGCCTAATATAAACAAAAGGTCTCTCACCAAAGTCATACATTTTGAATTTCAAGAGAATTCTCATTATTCATGTAAAACAAGTAGATTTGAAAACACATATCCTTATCCAAATAAGTCCTATCTTGCTCACAAGTCCATAAGAAAGTTATTGATTCACCCATTCTTCAAAATTACTAAGTAAACCATGTAGAGGAACCATCCTTTTATCACATTCAATGGATATAGTCCTCTAAGACTTTCCCATTATGATGATATCCCCATATCTACCCTTAAAAGTTTTCCATCATACATCAGTGAGTCTATCATCACACCTATTGAGCATATAAGAAAAAATTATAACTTTTGCAATATCAATCACATCATAGAGGAGAAAATTATAATTATATTATTTTATATCTCCTTCAAATGAAAATATATTTATTGGTATGTAACTTTGGCACTTGAATAAATTACAAATTTGGATGAGTTGTGAGAAGAAGATTTGAGGACAAGAGTGATAACTTATCACTAACTAAGTACTGACCACCATTAAGAGATCAACTCAGGAAGTTATTAAATATTTCAACATAATATTTTAGAAGACGTGATAAAATTCCAATCTTGTTAAGACCAACAACTCACCATGCTTACCTTTACTACCTTAAAGCATTTGATAGTGACATTTCAATGATGATATAATCTATGGGAGGTAACACTCTGCCTAATGCCTATGAAATGGTCATTAGGGTAGATAATTATTTGATTAATGTTGGGAATATTACCCTAATACCTCTCATTCATTTATTTCTTGAATTAAAAACTTATACACCTACTATTGCTCCTATTATTGCACCTAAACACAAGCCTACTACCCCTAGTCAACCAAGCAAACCTAATAAGGAAGAAAGGATGAGAGATATGGAGATAAAGACCTTAAGTTTAAAGAGGATCATTAAAAATCAATAAGTTAAGAATTTTTAGGGACAATACCAACCCAATTAGTCCTACCCTAACTATCATGGAAAGAGGCCACCTTTCCACGGTCATCGTCAAGGTTAAGGACAATTGGTCCAATCTAAGTCATATGGTGGTTACAATCCCAATACATTTTATAGCTCAAGGACACTAGTGTCTACTCAAAATAACCTTGCCCAAGAGAATAATATCCAACCTTCCTTGGATCAACCTTATGATCCATCTCCCTATGTCAATGAGTCCTTAAACCAAGCCTTCATAGTAAGTTCAGGAACTATGCCAACTATGACTCAAGATTAAGTAGAAAATGGAAGAGTGACTAATGGGAAGGGTGCTCAAGTGGTGTATAATTGGGAAATTGGTAGTAAGATGAATCATGTGATGTCAATTATCAAGGGCAATCAAGCATTTATGTAGGTTTTATAGATGCAAATATAAAAAGTAAAAGTAAGGTAGTTGAAAAAGTTCAAGGGGATGTTAATGTTTCTTCAATAAATGTACAAAAAAGCACAAGGGAAGGTATATCTAATGTCATTAAAAATACACAAGTAATCCAAAGAGATTAGAATGTTAGGAATGATATCATACCTCATAATTCTCAAGGTATAGGTAATAATATTCTTCCTAGTGGACAAGAAAAAGTTAGTGGTACTTTCACTAACATTATAGAGGAAATGAAGAGGTCTCATGTGAACATGTTAATGTAGGATAATTTGGTAATACTTGGACAAGAAAACCTACTTCAAGAATATTTTTACATAATCAGTTTGACAACCAAATGACCTAGATAAAGAGAGGTAGCCTTGACAAACACCATGAATCCAAGTGAATAAAAATAAAAAAAAGTTGAAAAGGTAGAGAAACCTCCTCCATTTTATTTATCCATCATTATTAGAGATTAATTGGTAAATAATTGTCTTATTTATAGTGGAGCTAGTACTTGTGTCATGCACAAATAAGTAGTTGACAAATTGAACTTGAAGTATGAGCGTCATGCCAAAAGAGTGATACAATTAGATGGGTTAGCCACTAAGGACATTGACATAATCAAAGGTTTGCATCTATTTCTTCATGCTTATCCTACCTTTACCATTTCTCAAGATGTTTTAGTGGTAGATGTACCTCCTCTTTTTTTAGTTTGTTTGTCTAGAGAATTCACTACTAAAATTGGAGGTTATCTAACTTTAGACTAGTTCTATATATGATTTAGGACTAGATATGGTACAAAAGTGAAAATCAAATCAAAACCTCTCTCTAGTTTTCATGTTGAACCTTATGTGCATTATAATTATGAATTATAATATGATTGAATAAGATAATCACCTTGGTGATCAAGAACCTCTAACTATCCTTGATGGTATATCTAACTTGTATCTTGATGAGTGGGAAGTTAAACAAGGTGGATTTGAAGAAACTGGTCATGGAAGTTACATACTTCATGAATATTATGATGGAGTCCTTGAGATAGATCCTAAAAACATTATAACGTAATTTGAATGGGGAAACTATATTATACACATGGATTATGATGTGAGTATCCTAGGAAAGTTAAAACATGACAATCTTAGTAAGTAGCCCAATCTGACTATAAAGGAAGAAAACTCTCATGAACATGAATATCATGAAGAGGTGGATGAAATGTGGTAGTAATTCAATGCCATTATGAATAAATTTTTGGATTTGAGAAGGCCTTAAATTCTTCAAAAATAATGTAGACGTAGTGATAAGGTTAATCATATTCCTAATAAGCATAAGGAGAGGATTGAGATCTCTATGAAGCAAGAAGCAACCTTAGTAGACCAAGATGTGTTTGATGAGCATAAAGAAAATTTGGAAGTCTAAATTGAGAAAGAAACAACCTTTGTAGAATATTAAGTGTTTGATAAACATAAAGAGGACAATCTTGATGACTTATAATAAGAAGCATTCCATTTTTCAAACATACTTGAAGGTAAGAAGGTTGTGATGATCTCTAATGATCAGATTGAAGATTGTCAAGTGAGCATGACAAAGTCTAAGAAAGATATTAGCTCCAATAATTTTTTTGGAAGTATAAATGGAGTGTTTTTAAGTACTTCAAATGATAAATTTGAAGTCAAAATAATATCCAACCATGGTAAGTCATTTGACTATCTCCATAAGCAAGTGTTCATTGATAAATATGCCTAATATGATGGACTATTTTATTGGAGAAATAGTGATTCAAGAATAATTTTATTTAACCTTGGTTGAAGCAATGAATAGGTTTCTTCACCTCAAGTGTCTTGAGGTATAATATATATTTGGATATGTGTGTGTCTTTTCTTTTGTTGGTTTGTGTTTTCCCTAAGTGTTCATGAGAACACAAGTTGTCATTAATTTTATTTTCTTGTGTGTCTTGTTTACTTATTTTGTGTGGTGTGTTTAGTTTCTTTTCAAACGATTTTTAGTGTAAAAAATATTTTATAGGTGATTCCATTCACCAAGGATGGAATAATGCTACTGGTCTTTTGTATAATAGGCTTGCCACCCTTAGGAAATTACCAAAATGTTGATCAAATTTGACCCTAAGTCAAATTAGGTCAACCCCCTATATAGTTAAATTTCTTATCAGGTCTTGCTAAGTCATAACATGGTCATAAAGGTCATTAATATTGTCTAGTCATGTTTTGAAGGTCACATTATATGTTTCATCTTTGTCATATGTGTCATTGTCTTAATATTCCTTTATGTCACCTTTTGGTTACTCTAGGTAAATTATATGGTTTCCACAAAAATACAACTGTGTCAATAGAATATATAACATACAAAGTATTATTTGAGTGTCAGGGAATTGTTTTGTAACTAACATGATACATGTTTAATGTGGAAAGGAGGAGATCATTGAAAAAACTAAAAGTTTAAGTAGTTGTACGAACAAGGACAACCACTTGGCATGTGGCACATGTTGACCATTTTTATCATAGGCCAAAATGGGCCAACCCCCTATAGTCAAAATATTGTATAGGAACCTTTTTATAATGTCATGGGGTATGTTTTAGTTTATTTGATGTCATTTCATATGCCATTCTAGCTTTGGTCATAGTCTAGCTTAGTCCTTATGTTATTTGGTGTCTTAGGGGTCATTTAAGAGTCATATATGCAAGTGATAGGTTTTCATGGTGTCTAATAAATTAGGATCATGGAAAGAGTTTACACAAGCCTCAAAAAGTTCATTTGAGCTTTCAAAGATCAAGTAGTAGCTCAAGTACAAGCCTAAGTAAATCAGGCTGTCACCAATATGTCATGTAGAAAAGAAATAGACCAGTTCACTTGTGAATTTAATAAATAGATCTCAAAAATCCTCGTGAGACAAAATATTATAGATTCATGTATTTATTCATGGAAGGAACATGATATTCAAATTTTAAGTCTGTGTAAGCTTCCTAGCTTAAGTTATAAGCATTTGAAGTTGGACCTACAACATAAGATATTTGTGCTAACATCAAGTTTGAGCTCTATAAAGTAACCATTTGGGTTCAAAATTCCTTATAAGGTTTAAAGTTAATTAATATCTAATAGTCCATGTGAGATTTCATACTAACACATGAGATCTAATGATTCGTGCTAGGGTCAAACATGTTAAAAGGTCCCTAGGTTAAATCCCTTTAAAGAGTTACAAGTTGGATAGGATCCTATGGTGCAAGTTCATTAAGTAGATGATCCAATGATGCATGATAATTGATAGGAGGGTGGGTATAATATAGATCAATTATTAGTGCTCAATCATATTGATGATATAATAATGTGAGCTTGACTGACAATAAAGTAGGCCCAATGAGATCTATGACTAGTAGTCACTCATACATCTTGATCCAATGGTGTGAATAAAAGTCAAAATGTCAAGGGATCTTCATGGTAGGAAATAAATGGACCACATTCATTCATATTAATGATATCAATGGTGTGTAGGAGGTCAAAAAGTCAAGATTTTATAGTGGGGATCTATGAGGCCAATGGGAATAAAGATAGGTTGGAGCATTTTGATTGGCTTGAGTAATTTTTGATGGATAAAGTTGAACCAAAAGAGTAGTTTTTGAACAAAGAAAACAAGATCTTGAAAGGGTTATCCTATCACCATTGGAGTTTAGTTGATCATCATTAAAGGAACACATTGATGTAGTCAGGCTAAAGGACATAAAGGGACCACTATTAAAGCTTAATATGGACCTCTAGATTGAAGGTTTGTGTCATGCAGGGAACATTCTGTGACTATGTTTGCCATTTTTAAAAGAAGGATCCATGTATATGGTGAATTATTGATTCTTTCAAAGACAAAATTGGTCTATGTTGGACCCAATATGATTAATAAAGGGGGCTATATAGTCTATAGGTCTACATTGACATAATAACTATAGGAAAACCAATAGTTTGAGATTAGTTTTCCATATTTAGTGGACCTATGAACATAAGGAAGAGTTAGATCATGATCTAGTTTGAAAAGAGATATAATTTCAAAGGATTCCATGAAGGAATACTCATATACCCCAATGGTTTCATTTCTAGGACCAACTACATGAAAATGACCCTTCTCTCCACTTTTACATGCCACAATGAACCAATGAAGAGAAGTTAGCACCAGGAAAAATCTCTAATAGATTGATCTAATGGTTGTAACTACATTGATGCCAATACCCATATTGAAACTACTTAATCCCATCATTTCAACCATCAGGGAGCATCAATGAGGGAATAATGTAACTATGCAACCACTTAAAGTAACTTGGATTAATTAGAAATCCTGAATGAGCATAAATGTAGAGGCAGTCATAACTATGGTTCAAATGGAGTTGAGCTCATTTATTCTTTATTTAGGGCCAATATCTCTCTCTCTAAAGGCCCTTTCATTTATAAATATATCTTTGGATCTATTGTTAACAATCCCTTAGGCTGGTATGACTAGACTCTACCAAAAATTGTATTCTACACCTATTATAGTAATGAATAGATAATTTTGTAGTTATTTACTAATTTGTGCTTAGTGTTTTGTATTTGTTTGATATACAAAAGTGGTTTTCATCTTCCCTTTTCATGTCCAAGTTCAACCTAAGTGATAATAAAATTTTCTTATAGGTCATATATCATGTCTTGAGGTTGATGTCTTAGGTATAAAGTGAATAGTTTAATGTAAGTTCTTCCAATAAAGCCTTACCCTTATCTCCCTCTAACCTAAGTCCATCAAATTTACCTCTAGGTGAAGCATTATTGCTTGGAAACCATTGTAGACACTATAATAGTTCTATTCATAGTATATTAGTGTGCTAATGAGTTGAATCTTGAGAGTGTATCTTTGAACATTTAGTGCATCACTCCTATAGATTAGGTTCAATTCATTTGATCTCTAACTCTTTCCCCATAAATAATTATTTGACATAGATAATATAATTTAAAAATATATCTAGGGAGCTAGCCCTTAAATCTAGAGGCTTATTTCCAATATAGGTACACCCACATACCTAGAAATGTACACATGTTGACTGAATATGGAAGAAGATTGAAAAAATTCTTTTAGGGTGAAATATTTGGTGACAATAGTTTTGGCATGCTCGATAGGACCCATTGACTTCAAGATAATTGTTTAATGTGAATGCTGGTATTGACACCATCAATTACAAATTAAGGTGCTACTCAACATTTGGTGACTCCTTAAACATAAAGCTAGTTTAAGGCCATTATTTTGTTATAAAATTACCTTCATAATTCATGGTTCTCACTATGTCATCCTCTGGTAAAACATTCAATCCCATTAACCCACCCATTTATCCTAAAATTCTTCTTGAAGTTTAGTATCCACAGCCTAATCTACCCTTTGAAGAACAAGTAGATTTTGTTAAAGAGGAAGAGGGTGAAGAGGCTAAATAAATTAAAGATCTTGAAGAAGAATACATGGCTAGACCTCATTCTTTACCTACCTTCAATAATAAAAATCCAATTCAACTTCAAGTATATGATGCCATTCCTCCTAATGCCACAAAAGGTGTGCCCACATTCAATGTTGAGAGTCATGTCACACCTAGTGAGCACATTAGAGATGTTTCTAACTTTTGTAGTTTCCACAATATTGTTCAAGAGAACATTGCCATTATACTCCTTGCTATGTCCCTTAAAGGGAAGGATCTTTATTGGTATAGGACTCTATAAGGTGGATGTATCATAACATGGGATGATTTTGGAGAGTTGTTGACTTTTAGATTTGGAAATGAAAGTGACCATGCATCTCTCATACATTAGCTCAACATGATAAAAAGGAGATTTAAAGACACAATGCATGACTTCAATGAAAGGTTTAAGAAGACTTGGCATATACTGCCTCCTCCCATGAGACCACCTACTAAATTTATGTTCCCTACTTACTTGAAAGCCATTGGGACTAAAATTATTATCATGCTTCAATCTATGGGAGGTTCCACTCTTCCAAAAGCATATGATCTTGCTATCAAAGCTGAGAATAGTCTTAACCAAACTAGAATATTGCCTCCTAAGGTTTCTATGCCTCTTTTATCTCATACTTATGCAATCACTTTGGAATTGGCTCAAATTCCTAATGCTAATACCAAGTCCAAGGTTGCTCCTAATAAGGTAGAAAATGTAATGGATCTATATACAAAAAGTCAAATGTTAAGTGAGTCAATATGAAACTAGTTTCTCATCAAAATACATACCCTTAATAGTAATAATTTGGCCAAAAATATGGAAGAGGAAGAGGCTAATGATATCATAACCCCAACAGGTCTGCTAATGTATACAAGCCTAACTCTACCACCAATGTAAGGGAGATGGTACCAGTTCATAGCAATTTGGTGTAGGGAGAAGATTGGAAGAAATACCAATTCATGGATTCAAATAATAATGGATGGAAATCTTTGGTTGCTAAAGGAGTAATTACTCCCCTCCCATCAAATGAGGATGAGGTGATGATGTAAGTTATTGAGGATTGACAACATCAAGGAGTGATCTTCAATAATATTTTAGTTAAAGACACTTTTATGATAAATTAAGGAGACTTTATTAAAAAAAATATAAGGTCCAAGAAAAAGCCTCTAGGAGGTGGTAGTATCATACCCAAAGGCTCATCCAATCCTCCTACAAGGCAAAAAGATATAACTATAAGTGTGATAGTTCCAAAAACTTCTACATCTCCATCAAGTCAAAACATGGTAAGGTTTGCTCCTATTACTCAATTTAAAATTAATCCTCTAACTACAAGATCCCAAAATAAATTAGGTATGGCTTATTTAAACATTTTATATTCTTTAAAACACTAAAACATCCATTTCTCTTTGGGATGTTCTTCATATGCCTGGTTAAAAAGAACTCTTACAAAACTAGTTATCTACTATCTTTGCTAGTGTCTCACATTTAAACCAAAGTCATGGATATGTTTCTATTGAAAATTATCCTAGTACCATTATTGAACCATCCACTAGGGCTGATAAATCTCCACCATTTTACCTCGTTCTCATTATAGGTGACAAATTGGTACATAATTGCATAGTTGATAGTGGAGCTTTTACTTCTGTCATGCCCAAAGTTGTAGTTGACAAGCTGGGCATGAAATATGATCTAAATAGAAAATGAATCCTTAAATTATATGGTACACCTACCAAGATATTAGGACTAATAAAATTCTTTAAGGTTTTTTTACACGATTATCCTAGATTCCCTATCTTGCAAGACATAGTTATGGTTGATCTCCTAGCCCACTTTATAATCTATCTATCTATCTATCTATCAAGGGACTTTGTAGCCAAGATAAATGGATATATCTCATTTGATTGGTCTTTCTTGGCCTTTATAATAAGGTATGGGGCTAATGTGACAATTAGGACATAACCCTTTGCAAGGTTTCATATTGAGCCTTATATTGAGACAAGTTTTAACTTGAATTGTGTGGTCCATGAATAAAAGGACTCTATTGTAGATGATGGCACCTCTTCCAATATTGAGGGTAGTTAATTTTTTTTTCTTGATGAATATGCCACTAATACTTATGAGCATGATCCCTATGCTTTTTTGGAGGAAAATAATTTAGGAGTGTATTGTATACTTGAAGGAGTACCAACACCCCTACTTTACAAGGAAGAGGGTGAAGATGATGAGTTGTGGGTGTAGGAGATGGTGTTATGTTGATCTCCCCATATAAATAATAATATTATGCTTCATACATATTTCATTTTAGTTTTACTTATAATATGCTGAGTATGAAGGTTTAATTCATGACCTTCAATGGGCAAGGAGAAAAAGAATCAAGAACTTGCAAGTATATGGAGATAGTGAATTAGTTTTACATAAAATGAGGAATGTGGTTGCTACCAAGAACCCTTTGATTAAATCATATAGGCATAGGGTATGGTATTTTATTAAAGACTTTAATGCATTCAATATTTAATTAGTCTCGAGGGAGTATAATAGTCTGCTGATAAACTAGATGCCATAGGATCTCAATTTAATACTCCAAATACCATAAAAGAAGAGGGAAAATAATATCATATTAAGATGAGTATAAGACCTTATATACCTGATAATGAAGTGTCTTGGAAAGTGCTTGATATAAACAAACACATTAAATTCTTCTTATAAAATGAGGCTAAGTTTTCTTCAAAGAATCAAAGGAGGATCCAAGAACAATTGGGTGATCAAATTCTGAAACTATGAACCAATAATATACCTAAGGGTTTGATGAACTTATAAATTATCTTCAATGAGAATGATCAAACTAAGAAGGAGAAAGTGATAATGTCTAAAAGAGAGGAAAATTATGAAAGATTCTTGATCTTCAAGGTAAAATCCTCAAACTAGGCAAGGTATGTTCTACATTAGAGAAGCAAGAATTCATTGAGTTGTGTAGAGAGTTTCATGATATCTTTTCTTAGGAATATAAGGACCCCAAAGGATTTTATCCTAGATTAAAACACCATAATATTGAGTTGGAACCTAGAGTTAAACTGGTTAGACAAAAGCAAAGACCCATCAACCCCAATGTTGGGTAACTCATGAGGTTAAAGCTTACCAAAATCCTTGAATCTAAGATAAAATATATCATTAAGCATTCAACATGGGTAGATAACCTTGTGCCTATTATAAAGAAGAATGGGGAGATAATACTCTATGTAGACTTTAAATATCTTAAGAAAGTGTCACTCAAAGATCACTATCCTCTACCCTCAATGGATCAGATTTTAAAAATGGTTTTAGGTTCTCAATGTCTTTCTCTTCTAGATGGATATTCATGCTATAATCAGATTTTAGTCAATGAGGATGATCAGTTTAAGAAAATGTTTAGTACTAAATGGGGGAGTTTTGATTATAATAAGATGCCCTTTGGTCTATCTAATATCGGTGCCACATTTCAAAGAAAAATGGACATGACCTTCAAAGGTTTGATTAATGAGATGATATTAATTTATCTAGATGATATAACAGTGTTTTCTCAAGATGATAATGAAAACATTCAACACTTGAGACAAGTGTTTGAAATATTTAGGCAATATGGAGTGTCTCTTAATCCAAATAAGTTCATATTTACTATTCATGAAGGTAAGCTCTTAGGACATATCATTTTTAAAAATGGTTTGACTATTGATCCAAAAAGAATAGAGGCTATTCTAGGCTTATCATTTCCCTTGCATAAGAAAGGTCTTCAAATTTTCTTGGGCAAGATAAATTTTTTATGGAGGTTCATACATGGTTTTGCATCTTTGGTAAAACCTATCATAGCTATGCTTAGGAAGAACCAATTATTTTCATAGACCAAAGAGGGTAAGATCAGTTTTGAATCCATAAAGAAAACAATTGTAGAAGCTCCTACTCTTTTGATTCTTGATTTTACCAAAAACTTCATGTTGTATTCATTTTCTAACATTGATACTATCTTAACCATGCTAATGCAAAATAATGATGAGGGTGTGGAGAAACCAATCACATTATTTAGTCAAGGTTTAGAAGATTATGAAGTCAAGTACACCTTTACAAAGAAATAAGTCCTTATTGTTGTAAGGGGACTAAATAAGTTTAGACATATGGTTTCAAATAATAGGATCCATGTTATGGTTTCTCATCCTAGTATCAAAGAGTTTCTCTTGAGTATATATCTTAGTGAAAAGAGGGAAAAGTGGATCACTAAATTAATGGAATGTGATGTTGATATCAAGGTGATGAAATTGATAAGGGGTACAGGCCTTTGTGAACATCTAGCTTCAGATCTTCATGAGTCAAAGGAAGAGGCTCTGGTTAATCATGATTGTTCTAAATTAGCTAGTTCATTGCCTCCACAAAGTTAGACACATAATGTGATCAAATTTATTCAAAATGGTGAGTATCTTAATGGTATGAATATATCATAAAGGATATATTTTAGGTTGAAATCTATTCACTTTTATATTGTGAATGGTGTACTCTTTAGAAGAGTCATTAATGGTGTGATATTGAGATGCATTGATAATGGTTAGTTTGGTGTGTTGCTTTAGAGGTTCCATGATGGGACATCAGGAGGTCATTCTCTCTAAGAGTCACAACTTCCAAGATCATGAGGGTAGGTTATTATTAGACTAGCCTCTTCAAGTATTGCCATACTTAAGTGAGAAGGTGTGGACAATGTGCTTTCTTTATAGGAAAATATAAGCTTGCAACTCTTCCTTTGAATCCTATCCAAGTAAACCAACCTTTCATGTAATGGGTTATTTATTTTATTAGTATGATAAACCCCCCATCAAGTGCTGGTCATAAATGGATACTCACAGTAAATAATTACTTTATAAGGTGTGTTGAGGCAACATCTTTAAAAGAAGCCAATGAAAATGCTATCTTGGAGTTCTATGAGAGCATCATCATAGGTTTTGGCACTCCTACTATTATTTTAGACAATGCTCTTACTTTTATGGTTGCTAAGACAACTGATTGGGCAAAGTAATGGCATATTATTGAGCACTTCATCTAACTATTACCTTCAAGGTAATGGGTTGGTTGAATCTCCTAATAAGAATCTGATCAAAATCATCAAAAGAACCTTAGAACATAACCAAATATATTGACACACCCAATTAAATATAGTCTTATGGGCTGATAGGATAACTCCCAAGAGGTCAATATGGAATTATTTTTTTCTTGTCTATGGAAGGCAAGCTAGGTTGTTTATCTCTTAAGAGCTGCTTGACTTAGATTTAACACATAAACTAGAGTTGCTGAGAATGCCCTAATTGAGGTGAGATTGAAAAAATTAATGGAGTTGTAATAGATTAGAGATAAAGATCATCAATCGATAGAGCATCACCAAGTACTAATGAAGAGGTATTTTGACAAGAAGGTAAATCCAATATCATTTCAAGAAGGTGACATAACATTAAAATAGGATGAGGATAGAGAAAAACTAGGGAGACATACCAAATTTGATACCCTATGGAGTAGACCATATGTCATCATCAAGTGTAAGAAAATCAAAATTTTTTAGTTAGAAAGGATGAATGGATAGTATCTACCTATCCCTGTGAATGGGA
Source organism: Torreya grandis (assembly GCA_037957365.1). NCBI lineage: Eukaryota > Viridiplantae > Streptophyta > Pinopsida > Cupressales > Taxaceae > Torreya > Torreya grandis. Next base: position 3,245,491 of record JARHVA010000827.1, read on the forward strand.
TACATTTAAAACCCTTCTATTATGAACTGAAGGTCAATTTTGTAAATATTAGATTAAGTGTGTGTTTATTTTTTTGTTGTATTATGTTCTATAAGTGCTCATGAAACACATGTGTGTTTCTTACTTGGTGTCTTGTTCTTTTTTTTGTTGTTTGGTGTGCTATTAGGGTAGTTTATATATCAAACTAATATACTTAGGACTCCATAATCCAATGGATAGGATTAGGCAACTGGTCATGACATAACAAGCATACCACCCTTGGGAAATCACCAAAAATGTTGACCATTTTTACCATAGGCCAAAATGGGTCAAAACCTTATAGTCAAAATATTTTATGGGGACATTTTTATAATGTCATATGGTATGTTGTAGTTCATTTATTGTCATTTCATATGCCATTCTAGCTTTGGTCATAGTCTAGCTTAGTCCTTATGTCATTTGGTGTCTTAGGGGTCATTTTAGAGTCATATATGCAACTGGTAGGTTTTCATCATGTCTAAGTAGTTAGGATCATGGAAAGAGTTCACATAGGTCTCAAGAAGATCATTTGAGATTTCAAAAATCAAGTAGTATCTCAAGCATAAGCCTAAGTGAATCAAGCCATCACCAGGATGCCATGTAGAAAAAATGGATTTGTTCACTTATGTATTTAATAAATAAACCTAAAAAAGTGTCATGATCCAAAATATTATAGTACCATGGATTTATTCAAGGTAGGAACATGCTCTAAAAATTTCAAATCTATATGAGATTCTTAGCTCAAGTTATGAGCATTCAAAGTTGGACCTGTAGCATAAGATGTTCATACTAAATTCAAGTTTAAGCTCTATAAAGTAACTGTTTGGGTTCAAAATTACTTAAAAGGTTTATATTTAATAAATATCTATTGGTTTGCATGATCTCACATACTTACACATGAGATCTAATGGTTTTCACCATGGTCAAACACATTAAAATGTCCTTGGGTTAATTCCATTTAAAGAGCTACAAGTTGGATGAGATCTTATGGTGTAGGTTTATCAAGCAAATGATCCAATGGTGCACTATCACTAACAAGAGGGTAGGTAAAATCTAGATCAATGATCAATGCTCAATCATATAGATGATCTAATGGGATGAGCTTGATTGACAATAAAGTGAGCCTAATGAGATCTATGGCTAACACTCACTTGTACATCTTGATCCAATGATGCGAATGAAATTCAACATGTCAAAGGATATTTATGGTAAGAAATAAATGGACCACATTAATTCATACCAAAGAGATCAATGATGCATAGGAGGTAAAGAAGTCAAGATCTGATAGTTGGGATCTGTGAGGTCAATGGGAATAAAGATAGGTTGGAAAATTTTGATTGGGCTAAGTAATTTTTAATGCAAAAATTCAAACTAAAAGAGTAATTTTAAACCAAGGAAAATAAGGTATTTTATAGGTCATCATGTTGACATTGGAGCTCAGTTGAGTGCTATTAAAAAACCCATTAATGTAGTTAACTTAAAGGACATAAAGGGACTACCATTAAAGGTTAATATGGACCTCTAGATTGAAGGTTTGTGTCATGCAGGGTTCATTCTATGACTATTTTTGCCATTTTAAAAATAAGGATCTATGTGTATGGTGAAATATTGGTTCCCACAAAGACATAATGGGTCTATTTTGGACCTAATATGATCAAGAAAGGGGGGTATATAGTCTATAGGTCTACATCAACATAATTACTATAGGAAAACCAATAGTCTGAGATTGGTTTTCTATCTACAGTGGACCTATGAACATGGGTATGAGTTCGAGCATGATCTTGTTTGAAAAAGAGATAACATTTCAAAGGATCCATGAAGGCATACACATAGACCCTAATGGTTTCATCTCTAGGACTAACTACATGAAAATGACCATTCTCTCTACTTTTGTATGCCATGATGGACCAGTGAAGATTAGTTAACACCAAGAAAAATCTTTAATAGATTGATCCAATGGTTGTAACTAAATTGATGCCAAAACCCAGCTTGGAACAACTTTATCCCACCTTTATAACCATTAAGGAGCATCAATGAGGGAATAATGTAACTATGTAACCACTTATAGTAACCCAAATCAATCAAGAAACTTGAATGAGCATAAATGCATAAGCAATTTAAGCTATGGTTAAAATGGATTTGAGTTCATTGATTCATTTTTAGTAACAAAATCACTCTCTCTAAAGGCCCTTTCTTATATAAATATATCTTCGAAGTTATTGTTAATGATCCCTCAGGCTGGTATGACTAGACTCTATCAAAAATTATATTTTACACCTCTTAGAGTAATTAATAGAGAATTTTGTAGTTGTTTACTAATCTATGATTAGTGTTTTATATTTGTTAGATATGAAAAAGTAGTTATCATATTCTATTTTTAGGTCCAATTTCAACCTAAGTGCTAATAAACATTTCTTGTAGGCCATCTAACGTGTCTTAAGGTTGATGTCTTAGGTATAGAGTGGATAGTTGACTGTAAGTGCTTCCAATCAAGCTTTACCCTAATCAATCTCTAGCCTAAGTCTATCAAATTTACCTCTAGGTTAATAATTATTTCTTGGAAACCATTATAGACACTACATTAGTTCTATTCCTAGTCTATTAGTGTGATAATGAGTTCAATATTGAGAGTGGATCTTTGAATATTCGATGCATCACATTATTTAGAGTAGGTTCAATTCATGAAATATCTAACTTTTTTACCCATAAATAATTAGTTGGCATAAATAATATCATTTCAAGATACATTTAGGGAGCTATCCCTTTAATATAGAGGCTCATTTCCAATATAGGTACACCCACATACTTTAAAATGTTCCCATGTTGCCCAAATCTAGAAGAAGATTGAAAAACTTAGTCTAAGGCATAAGATTTGGTTACAATAGGAAGGATTACAGAGAGTAACTTTAGTTCCCAACATGAATTTTCCAATATTGATAAGATTAACAAGTTAAAAATTGAGCAAAACCAATCCATCTTTCTCATATCTCTCTTAAGCAGGTTAAGGAAGTCAACCAATTTTTGTTTAATATGAATATGAGGATGAAAGTTGGTTTGAGTGCACTTGGGGGTTGAAATTAGTCTATGTGAGATATCATTACATGGAAATAGTTTTAATATTGGTGGACTAAGCTTCATGAAAAAATGTTAAGACTTATAATGCATTCAAACTATCTACATAACCCTTACACCTTCGATTTTCCTATTTGATTGTAGTTGTCTGATGCTTCCTACTGATGTAAGTGTATTTTTAGAGATTTATATTCCTCTCCATGTTATTTTCATCTATTTTGTCATGTGTAAACATGTATATATAGGATAAATTAATCCATTATGATAAATATACATAACTATCAATGGTCTGCAGATAGTTATTTTTAGTTGTAGTGTTTTGTCCTCTCATAGTGGCTTTATCTCAAAGTTAATGCACTTGTATTACCTCATCTCTAAGCAAGGTGATGGTGTAGGAAAATTCGATATACCAATGGAATTATCAAGGATTTTAAACTAGGTGTATTTAAAAGTGGTTCATATACACAACCAGACTTCAATATAATAACAACCTATAAGACTATGTAGGAGGTCTGATATAGAGTGTTGAAGAGGCTTTAGAGGTGTTTGGATTAAATTGAGGCCCTCAAACAAGCATGAGAGTATAAATAATATAATTGTGATAGTGGTGAGGTTACTACACACAATCAAACCCAAGTTTATGTTCATATTTTGAAGAAGTTTCCAAGAGGGAAGTCTTACATTAGTTTCTCTAAAAATGTTCTTTGCCTTACATAACATCATCTATTGGTGGACATTATTGAGGTCTAGATAGGTCTAATAATTTCACGCTTATAGTCTAGACATAGAGGTTTAAAATGAGAAAATGAAGAAGATTTATGTGTCAAGAGAGGATAACTGTTGGATGGTTTCATCTAAATCAATATTCTACTGAAGATGCTCATTGAAAATATAGCACTTTTAGGCAAAATTAGCCTTAAACTTGAATACTTATAGTACGTTGATGGTAAAATGACAAGAGCATGGACTTAAATAATAATTGAATATTTCAAGTGTGAAGTAGTAATAATGACTTTAGGGGGATTTCAAAAGTTGAGGTACATTATTCAAACCTGTACCATCACCTACAATAGCATCTTAACTCTTCTAATATGTACACCTACAGTTTCACTTAAACTGCAAACTAGCTAGGTTAATGAAAGGACAATATTTATTGATAGATCAGAGTCATGATATGGAATAAGCACTCTCAAGTGTTTTCAAGATGTAAAATACTTAACATATAGTGATGAGCCTCAAACATATTCAGTCTAAAACCTTGCATATAATCTTGCATAATATATAGACCTAGTGAGCTAGTTTTGAGAAATTTGATGTTTGAGGGGTTTAGAATTATGATAAAGTTATGAAAATTGGTATAGAGAATCATAAATACCTTAGGTAACTATCCATTATATCATTTAGGATATTTAAATAAGGGATATTCCATTTTTTTATCTGAGACAAAGGGCACTCTTTGAGCTAGAAAATTTGTAGACATGGTTAATGGGAGAGTGAAAAGATGAATGAAATCTCTTGGATGATTGTAGGATGTTATCTATAGCTGAATTAAAGATAAATAAATATGGAAAAGGCCTTAAAATAATTGGAAACCCTTTGAAGTGTCAAACAAATAGTTAGACATAATTAGATCTAAACCTTATAGGTTCCTAAACTCATCCATATGATTATATGATCCTTCTAAGCCATTGGAGAAGCTTAAGGAGAAAGTGGAGAGTCCACATGAGACATTGGTTTGCATAAAACCATTTAAACTTAGTTTTTCAAGCTGAATTTATTCTTAGACCTACCTAAAATGCACAAGAAGAGCTCAAGAGGTCATTTTATTATGCTCACATCTATATAGAGGGTGTGTATGAGATCTTAATCAGATATTAATAATTTAAGAGGGTCCTATACCATTCAAAATTTTATGAACCATCATTAATAGTCCATGTGATCAAAAACCCTCCTAAAACCATTATTTGGACCTAATGGAGATGAAACAAATGGAGATGCACCTAGGAGGGATCAAATGGCCATGAAAGTGTCTTAAAAATATCTACCACTTTCTTAGGCTCTATAACATCCATTTGATCCATACTGTTACTTGTATAGACAAGTCTTATACTATGTTTATTATAGGATTTGATGTGTTTGATAGGTATAAAGGAGAATATACATGTGAGATCCATTGAAGTAGGTTTATAAGACTTTTTATAACTTATCAAATTCAATTCTAACTATAGTTATGCATGAAAAACTCTCTATTAGACCATTCATTACAAGCAGTTTAAACAGACAATGAGAAAGCAAAGTGACTGCCTAGGGAGATAGTGATCAAGATGAGTTGGAACCTTTTGAGGCCTATTTGATAGACATAAGACAAATATGTCTTCAAAATGTGTCTTATATCATTTGAAATGCATATCCATAAGCAACTAAAAGCAACTTAGGTGACAAGTGTGAGGACAAACCTAGAAGATTAGTGATAAATGATTATAGATAGTGAATGAAAAGTGTCAAAGATGAGTACATTAGTTAGGAGGAATATATGGCCTAAAACGACATTATTTACACCTTCTCATGTGATATAATATGTGTCAAGGCTTCTTATGGAAGTTTTAGATAGTCAAGTGGATGACTCATCATTAAGGTAGTTTCATAACAAGAACATGAAGAATCTTTATGCCAATTTGAAGAATATGTCATGCTTCACATGGAAATTTTTACAACAAGGCCTTCATAGTCTATTATCCACTTCATTATATATAATTTTGATTGGTTCTAATAGTTTATTACTTTTAATTGTGACCTTTAAGCTTCACTTATTCTCTCTCCTCTTATATACTCTCTATATATAAGCCTTTTTGGCTTTATAATGGATCCATAAATGGTATGGCAAAACCCTTCTAGTTTTGACACCTCATTTCCATTTTAATAAAGTTTTTTGAAGTTTATTCATTATTTTAAATATATTTACTAAGTTTTTAAATTGGTTTAAGTGGTTGAAAAGTGAGGAACATGCTCTCCTTGCTTTCATTCTGCTATTGCATGTTTTGTGTGAGTGATATCTCTTCTAATAGGTTTCATAATGTGTATGTTTTTTTTAAGTGTGTTTTAAAGTGTGAGATTGACTAGTAGTTTATATTATCAAACCTTATTTTAACTAACCTCTAGATAGGCATAAAAATCATCCTCTATGAGAAATACTTATGCTAGAATGACATAGAGTTAAGGTCAGTTTTTGTAGTCTCCTTTCTTAGTGCAGATGCAAGTGTATTTTATGGAGTTATATTTGGTATATAACCTCATTAAAATATGTTTATTTCATGTATCATTCTTCCCTTTTCACTCCCAATAGTGATTAGTATAGTGTAAAGTGATCTTAGAAGATAAATCAAGGGAGTTATCCCTTTCAAACCTACAAATCTATCTCTTGTAGTGGGATGTATATGAGGAGAGATAGTTCCATGCTATCCTAAAATTGAGAAGGTATACTTGAATTATATAGGGTGAAATTTTAGGATATAAAAAATTTGGAATTCCCAATGGGACATGAAGTTTAATAAGGTTTTTTAAGGTAGATGCTGGCTTTGATAACAAAGAGATGTAGCAGTCCACTTCCTGCAGTATCTGGAGACTCCAATGTTTAAATCTTGGTTGAAGACTAGTTGACTCTTTCATGCCTAACGTAAACACAAGGTCTCTCACAAAATTTATACCATTTAAATTTAAATATATTCTTCCTTATTAATACAAGATAATTATATTTGAAAATACCCATCCTTATCCAAAGAAGTGTTATCTTGCTCACAAGCCCATAAAAAAGTTCTTGATTCACCCATTCTTGCAAATTCCTAAGGCCACCATGGCAAGGAACCATACTTTTATTTCCTTAAATGGATATTTTCCTCTAATAATTTATAATTATGATGATATACCCATATCTACCCTCAAACATATTCCATCATATATCAGTGAGTCTACCATCACACCTATTGAGCATATAAGAAAAATTACTAACTTCTATAATATCCATCACATCATATTGAAAATTGTAATCATATTGTTTGTTGTATCCTTTAAAGGAAAATATTTTTAATGGTATATCAAACTTTGGAATCTAAATTAATCACAACTTGGGATGAGTTAGGAGATGCATTGAGAAGAAGATTTAAGGACAAGAGTGACAACTTGTCACTAACTGAGTAGCTCACCACCATTAAGAGAGCACTTAAAAAAGTTATTAAAGACATCAAAACAATATTTTAGAAGACATGGGATAGAATCCAAATCTTGGTAAGACAAAAATCACCATGATTTCTTATAGTACCTAAAAACATTTGATAGTTTTAATGATGATATAATTTATGAGAGGTAACACTCTACCTAATGTCTATGAAATGGCCATTAGGGAAGAGAGTTTTTTTATTCATGTTAGGAATATTGATATAAGACCTAGGACCAACTACATGAAAATTACCCTTCTCTCCACTTTTACATGCCACAATGAACCAATGAAGAGAAGTTAGCACCAGGAAAAATCTCTAATAGATTGATCTGATGGTTGTAACTACATTGATGCCAATACCCATATTGAAACAACTTAATCCAATCATTTCAACAATTAGGGAGCATAAATGAGGGAATAATGTAACTATGCAACCACTTAAAGTAACTTGGATTAATTAGAAATCTTGAATGAGCATAAATGTAGAGGCAGTCATAAATATGGTTCAAATGGAGTTGAGCTCATTTATTATTTATTTAGGGCTAATATCTCTCTCTCTAAAGGCCCTTTAATTTATAAATATATCTTTGGATCAATTTTAAAGACCATACATGGCCTTAGAAGCATTATGGGCACCTTAAAAGTCCATCCACTTAAAGTTTTCACACTTCTCTCTAGCTTGTGCAATATGCCATATTTGACTAGATGAGTTAAAGGACCTATTTAAGGCACTTAAAATATGTTTTATGTCATGAAATTAATATTTAGAGTTATATTAAGTCTTAATATTCCACCCAAACTTGGTTTCATCTCTTGACTCTTCATGTCGATTTAAAACACATAAAAAAATGATAAAAAATCCTTTTTATGCCCTTGTCCATTCAATTTCATAAAACTCATCATGATATGAAGTAGCCTAGGGGAGTAATATACAACCTCCAATATCTATTATGGTTAAAATATGTCCTTATATGTCATCTCCAACTCCATTTACCAAGACTAGTCCTTAGCAAGGGTTCACTAGGGTTTTAGGCCTATTTTTGGTTTTAAGGTTGGTTCATGAAGATCCAACATCCAAGTTTCCAAATAATCCCAAAAATTTGGCCTTAGGTGAACTTGATAACATCTCTAAATTTTTTTGGCATCCATTCAAAGCGTCATGAAAGATACAAGCTTTTAAAGATGGTGTATTGAGCTTGTTTTCACTATTTTGCATAAGTTTGAGTTATCTTTGAGTCCAAAATGGCCTTCCATAGTTTTATCTACAAAAAAAATATCTTGGAAAGCTCTATATTATCTTAAAAAACATACTCCATCATGTTTAAATTCATATCTCATGCCATAAATTTGATTGGCTCCTCATTTGGCCACTAGATTTAGCCATGCCCAATAACTGCACCTTAGAGCTCTAGATGACTTTTGATAACTTTACCTACCTTAAAATAGTATTTAAAAATTAATTATTACCCCTAAAACATGTTTCATCAATATATAATTCTCTCATTATGTTTGGAAATAAGTTGACCTCTTGTTTGCCTTTAGGCATGAACCATTTCTTAACAAGCTTAACTGCAACCTTAGGTCAAAATGACCTTCCTGGATAGTTTGCCTACAAAGTGAGAGTTTTTAAACACTTATAATGACCTTAAAATCATGATAAAATTAACTGTAAGTCTCATTTAAAGGTGGAAGTGTAAATGACTCCTTGTTTGTGCATTAAGCCTAATTATGCTTAAGGAGATTTGACTACAAACCTGATGGTATGAAGTAACTTGTATGGTTTTTTCTATTTATGATTAACTTACATGATTATATTATGTGTTTTTATCTTTCCAAAACTCTCTATAATGTTTCCCCCACTCCTAGTTCATCTTCTTTACCTTCTCTCTCAAAACTACCTGTTATGCACAAGGGGAAGTACCCCCTATTTGAGATAAAATAGGGGGTACTTACCCTATTTTTTTAAATAAATTTGATATTTTAAAGGATTATTAAAATTTTAATGATGAATTAAAAAACATTTAATCCTTTGGTTCTATTTTTAAGTCCTCTAACTGCAATAAAACCCCAAGACAAACTTGTAAAAGAGACTATGTGCTCTTTAGGCCAAGAGATAGCTACTTAGAGACCTCACCTACATATGATGGTATTTAAACATATGATGGAAATATATAAACATATTCCACTTTGTCTCAATTAAAATATAACTATATAATTGATGGGGCTCCTCTCTAGACACTAAGCCTAAACTATGCCTACTAGGCCTTACTTGTAAGTTTTGTGAATTAAACCTCCTTGTAGGATTACATGACTTTGTGAGACCTCTTACACATGTAATAAAACTTGATACAACTTAATACATGTCACCATATATTCCCATATCTTCATACTTACTATTCCTCCCTTCATGGCATTCTTTTAATGTCTAGGCCTTTTGGTGAGTGACCCAGATCTGTGTATAAATAGAGGATATATCCCCTTATTTATTAGGAAAGAGGATTTCATAAGGGGATTGGGGAGGTCATAGGGATCCTTGGTACCAAATTATAAGGTCAAAAACCTTTACTTTCTCTTATAATGCCTCAAGAAGCAAGACAAACTTGACTAGAACCTTAAATTTTGTAGAGTTTTTGTGTACTATAAGTGCTTATGGATGACCTCCTCTCTCCATGAGTCCATGTGGAAATGATATTTTCATGAGTTTGGTGCCATATGGATTATACCAATATGTGTGATTCATCTAACCAAAACAAAAATTTCCATTATGGACTTCTTTACTAAGCACTAGGCCTAATTATGAGTTGATTGGGTTTTGGCCTTGAGAGGACTACCTGTAGGTTGCTTTATGAATTTGGGATTAAGAATGGTATTTTAGGGTTTAATTTAAGTTATTAACACCATTTTACTCTTTTAATACATTCAAAGCTTCCACATACACTTTGATGCTTAAAAAACCCTTCCTTTATCCAAGACTGAGTCCTTGCCTATAGGTAGACTGAGACACCCCTATTTGACTTGCTGTAGGTGTTCCTGAGCTCTTTTTAACTTGGAGGAAATGATTTAAAAATTTCCTTAAACCTATTTTAGGTCATATAATTTTTAAATTACTTGTGTGTTTCATTGAAAACCAAACTGTACTCTCTTTGGACTGAGACACTTTTTCCCTACCTGTAGGTGCACATTTTAAGGCTTGAGTACAAACTAGAAAGGGTGCAAGGGGTATAACATCACTTAAAATTTTGTTTTGAATATAATATAGGCTAGTTGGAATAATTTTAAATTCATTAGATCATCCAAACCTAATATTATTCCCTCATTTCTTCCTTGTATATCAATAGTCACTGAAGTGTCAAACTTGTAAATGTGATTGCAGGGGTTTTAGTGTGTTTTAGGGAACTTTGAGCTCATCTTTGGCATAGTTTCTATCTATGCTATAATATTTAAAAATCACGTGTTTTTAAGTTCCAATTATTAATGCCAGACATGTTATAAAATATTCAAGAACTTTAAGGATCATTGTCTTGCCATTTTAGGGATTGATTCCCTAGACTCAGCCCTTCCTCTTAGAAAGGCTTCTCATAGCTTGTTTTCCATTTTAACACCTCATACATGTTTTCCATGGACTATTACACATAAAAGGGCTTCAAGTAAGGATTTACCACATGCTTTAACACCCTATTGAGTACCTTAGTCCGCTATTTCATCATATGTAGGTGATCATTTCTTAATATGCAAGCAAAGAATTCAACTATGGACAATGAGTATGGCAATTGGAATTCTATGGGTTGAGTACCCATTTTAAAACATCAAGTGTATTCCACACACCTATAGTAGATTTAAATGACTACAAAAGATCCTATCACAACATGACATCATCAGAAGGTCCCTGTATGTATGCATAGGTTAAGTGTACGTAGGCAAGGTGTGGATTTAGGTAAGAGACATGCTAAGAAACATATTCAAAACTAGTAAATAGTGATTGAAAACATTAAAACCATGAATTTAATCAAGATATCCCTTAAATCATCTCCAACATACTTCTTCCAACCTAAAAAATCACTTGCAAACATGTGAAACAAGGTAGGTAGAGTATTGAATTATTGCTTATGTGACATGTGATCTTGAAAATCATGAGAATGCATTAGAGACTAAAGGCTAAAATTAAAGAGGAGAGAAAGAGGACTCAAAAAAATGTTTAAGACACTAACATGGCCCCCTAAAACCATAACAAATTATAAAACCCTTGCAAATGGTGAAACTTTTCACAATGCAAAATGGTGTATCCTCCTATAAATTGAGTTGGTTAGCATAAAAAGACCACTTGAAACATGAAACCAAGTGTGTGAAGAATTAGAGGAGTAATCTAAAAATATATGGAAGCAATCTCAACAACTGATTTATATAGAATTGCTTAGAATGAAGCAAAAGTTATAGGGTTCACAAAATTTTAAGTAGATTTGGAGGCTCAACTTGTTAATGATGGTTCATAATTCACACTTGACCAATATATAAAATTCATATATTAAAATTAATGTATCCTAGTGTAAAACAAACTCCCTATATCATTCCACCCAAAAACCTTTTTATTGGCCATAACAAGTGGAAACTTGCAAGTCACTTCTTTATGCCAAGAATGGTTAAGATGAGATAGAATGGTTTTGAGATATAAATGGAAATTTAAAGTCATTAAAAGCATAGATTTGAGTTAAGTCAAAAGGACATCCCCTTACCCTCTCCCATATGACACATTTCCTAAGGAGGCCATACAAGTTCCCAAATCTTCCTTTTTCACTATAAAACTATCCTTTCTCCTACACAAGCTGTAATATTTAGTTGGTAACAGTCCCTAAAGAATTTAGAGGACACAAGGAACATGACATCAGAAATTTTAACTTGCAAATTTCCCAAGAAACCCGTTTAAATCATTAAATGCACCTATTTGACCCCTTAAAATGACTCAAAATGATAAATGGACCAAGAGAACTAATGACCAAGGTTATTATAACATCAATTGACATTAATTAACCTATGAAACACCTTATAACAAGATATTATACCCAATTATATGCCTGAAAATGAATTTTTTTACTAGGTGTGCCCTATTTTGACCTAAAAGTTAAAATTGGTCAACAAATTGGTGACTCATAGGAGTCATCTAAGGCCTAAGGCAAATAAGAAAACCTTTGACCATTAACCAAACCTTTGATAAAGATAATAAATTAAGACTACCTCAACCTCACAAAGTAAGGGCACACACAAAACAAGACAACAAACACAAACATGTGCCTAAAGCACTTAGGATAAGCAAAAAACAACTATTATGTACAACCTAACAATAATCATACCTCCCTTATAGATCAAATGGGAAGTATCCTTATCAATTTATTAGGCTTAGGAGTCATCTAAGGACTAAGGAAAATAAGAAAACCTTTGACCATTAACCAAACCTTTGATGAAGATAATAAATTAAGACTACCTCAACCACACAAAGTAAGGGCACACACAAAACAAGACAGCAAACACACACATGTGCCTAAAGCACTTAGGATAAGCAAAAAACAACTACTATGTACAACCTAACAATAATCATACCTCCCTTATATATTTAATGGGAAGTATCTTACGTCTCTTCCATGACAAGAAACCTCATGGTGGTAAATAAATGGTTTGTTGAAGTAGAGGTTTGATGAATCAACCTTCTTGCTTTCCACCTTGCTTGGAGAAGCTCCAAATGGGTTAGCATCAAACAATTTTCCAATGTACACATACTCAATTTGATCTTCAAGACATATCTCTTAATAGTCTCCAATTCTAGTGTATTCTCCCAAGGTGTTCATGATTATCAATTCATTCTTAAAAGGCTGATTTGGCTCATGTTCTTCTAGGCATGTATTTTGGTTGCTCTCCAACTACTCTATCTCATCAATAAGCTTGACAAACTAACCTCTAGCTTCATAATGACTCTCTTGAGGAAAGGTGTCTGGTATGATGTTTGAGTTGAGACAATAGTCTTTTATTTCATTCCAAAAAACATCACTTTTTTGCTCAATATCTCCCTCTTCAATGCCTATATCACACTACTGTAATTTATCATCTTCTTTCTCAAACACAAGAGTCTCTAGCTACTCAAAAACATGTTCTTTAAACTCATCCAAATTATGTTCCATGGATTTATCACTATCTTCTTCAAGGTAAAAGGGAAGTTCATCAAACAAAGGGAGAGGGAGCTAATCATTTTTGCATTCTTCATCATCTAATGTTGACATGTTAAATTTGTCTATCTCATCTTAAAATACATACTACAACTACTACCAAGTGTCTTCATGAGTGGGTTCACCTTAAAGGGTCTCTCTAATAGCTAGAAGATCTTTTTGACCTTTAAGTTTTGAAACTTTATCTTCCCTCTCAGACAAGATGTGATCTCCTTTCTCAAAGAAAAGGGTGGGAGGGTAAGCAAATTCCTTGATTAGATTGAATCATGTTGGAACATTTTGATTTTCTTCTTTTCATTTCACAATCACCATATCAAAGCTTAGAACATTTCCATCACTTGAAACCACTTCAAATTGAAGGATAGGAGAACGACTTACCAAATTTACATTTATATTCATATGAACCTCATCAACTCCTTCCTTTTTTTACTCCTTAGGTTGTGCTTGAATTTGAAGGAAATCCTTCTAACATGTGAAACCAATAGGCATAACTTCTTTTTTCTATTCTTATTCAAGATTTTGGATTGATTCATGATGAGCACTCCTCCAACTTGGGATATTGAGGCTAGATTGAAGTGCTTGATAAGTTTGGGGAAGAATAGGTATAAATTTCATAAGCATAGGAGGGGATGATTGAGGATTGAAATACTAATTTTCAAGAGGTATAGATTGCTCTTAGATAAAGGAGGGCTTCCATGGTGTTGGAATGAATGGGCTCACTAGAAGATTCTTCTAGCTTCCTTTGATGTTGGACTACCATTTTCAAGAGATTTAGAGTAGGATGGTGCTAACTTGGTATATAAGAGGGTGTTTTAGGCACACTAAAGAGCTGATATATCTTATTTTTATGTGCAATTACAAGTTTAAAAAGATTAATAGTATAATAGGACTCACTTGTTATAAGAGAAGACACATTAGGCAAACTAAATGACTTTCAATCTTCTTTTGATGAGCAATTACCATTTTGAAGAGATTTGGAACACAAGGGGATTGGATTTTCATGGGGAGAAGATGATTTAGTATGGGAGAGGGAACACAAGGCTAGTTGTTTTAAGTAGCTTGATTTTTCCAACTCACTATTCTTTCTTCCATATGTTTGATGGCTTGAGATTGCTTGGGCAAACATTCCTCTTTGTATCTCAGCTCTTCTTGGTGAACAAAGGACTAATATTAAAGCTCTTGTTGATTCTTATTGAACTCATTCAACTGATCACACTCTTCTACTTGATTTTCCCACTCAAGTCTTGTCTGTCAATAGTCTTTTAGGTTGACTAGAGGGAGGATGACCATAATAAGGTTTATTGGGAGCAAAATAACCAATTTGGGGGAAGCCATAAACAACATTAGCTTGATGAAATTGATAGGGAGGAACATAAGATGAATATAGCTCAAAAATGGGATTATACATACCAAAATATGATTTTTTGATGCATTAGAGATGCTTGACCAGCTGACTCAATGAGGAGTTACCATTGGTGTTGATTGAGATGCCTCCAAAAGGCTAATTGGTTGAATAACACACCAAGAATTCTCTAACTCCTTCGATAAATTATCCCATTAGGCATGCCCAAAACCATTTTCACTTGGATATTCACCCTTTCAAAAGATCCCAAGGCTCTCCTCATCCAAGTGGCACAATGGAATAACCTCTAGGCTTGTGGGTAGCCTAAGGAATGAGGTGAGTCTCTAGATAGGGCTATCTCCCTTGATGTACCACTTATGATTGAAAGTAAAACTAACTCTGAGGGGTGAAAAGGGAGAAAGAAACTAAAATCAAAGATAAACTAATGAAGTCAATACACCAGATAGATTGATGATATCCAACCATATGTATGTGACACTTAAGACCAAACAAAAAACCAAACATACACTTTTCCAATTTGTAACTTCTCAAATCAATGTTACATTATGAGGTCAAGATGAACATCTAAGATAGGAGGACTAGACAAGAGACCTTAAATTGCACTGATGAAGAGATAAAATCAATTAATCCTTGACATATCTCAAAAACACTTCACATTTACTATAAGAAGAAGTATTCCAACTACAAATAGGTTTCAAGAATGAGCTAACATGCTAAGGAAATAAGAGTGTCACTTAAGTAAAATAAAAAATTAAAGAACATACACTAAGTATAGTCATGGAAGAGGTAAAAAATACTCATTTTATTTATTAAAAGGTGTACAATTAAGTAGGGATTCACCATACTTAGGTGGAGCATCCCATATAATGCCAAAATGGCTAACTCTTATAGAGTTTGAGAGATAGAGAGAAGAAGAGAAGTCCAAGGGTCACAAGTAAACTTGTCAAGATATTAATAGGAGTTAATTGTGAATGTGAGAAGGATGTGGGATGAACCATGAAAGGTCTAGAATTCCAAATTTCCATATAAGTCATCAAAGTTATGCAAAATGGCATAAAACTCCTCCTTTTGCATAGATAAATTAGCTTCATGATTGGCTCTATTTGAACATATTATAACTAATGAGTAGTAGTCTATATGATTGTAATGGAAGGTGAGGATATCATAAATTCCTCTCCATGCATTGGTTTAATGCTTGGTTTTCTGGAATCATCCCAAATTGAGCTATCATCATCTGCTATCCAGAAAACTACCCTTTTATGAACCCTACATACTTGGCCTTAATATTGGTATTATTTATCTATGAAAACATATGGAATGGATTTTATGATAAGTTTAGATACCATCCATTTCATTATAATCATCAATGACAGATTAAAAGTCCATCCACTTAAAGTTTTCACACTTCTCTCTAGCTTGTGCAATATGCCAGATTTGATTAGCTAAGTTGAAGGACCTATTTGAGGCACTTATAAGACATTTCATGTCATGAAATTAATATTGGGATTTATATTAAGTATTTATATTCCACCAAAACTTGGTTTCACCTCTTGACTATTATTTTAGCCTACACAATACATAAAACAATGAGAAAACCCTATTTCTACCCTTGTTCGTACAATTCTGTATAACTCATCATGGTGTAAATTATCTTGGGGGATTTATCTAAAACTTTAAATATATATTATGGTCAAAATATGTTTTTATATGGCATATCCAACTTCATTTTCCAAGATTGGTCCTTAGCAAGGGATTAGTAGGGTTTTAGGCATGTTTTTGGTCTTAAGGTTGGTTCATAAAGATCCAACATCAAAGTTTCCAAATAATCCCAAAAATGTGGCCTTAATTAACCCTGATAACATCCCTAAACTTATATATCATCCATGAAACATGTCATTAAACATACAAGCTTCTAAATATGGCCTATCAAGCTTATTTTCACTATTTTTCATAAGTTTGAGTAATCTTTGAGTCCAAAATGGCCTTCCCTAGTTTTCTATACACAAAAATAACTTAGAGACCTTTATATTAGCTTCAAAAACATACTCCATCATGTTTAAATTCATATCTCATGCCATAAATTTTATTGGCTCCTTATTTGGCCACTAGATTTAGCCATGCCTAATAACTGTACCTTAGAGCTCCAGATGATTTTTGATAACTTTCCATACCTTCCAATAGTCTTTAAACATGTATTATCACCCCTAAAACATGTTCAATAAATATATAATTATCTCATGAGGTTGGGAAATAAGTTTACCTCTTGTTTGCCTTTAGGCATGACCCCTTTCTTAACAAGCTTAACTACAACCTTAGGTCAAAATGACCTTCCTAATGCTTTCCCTAAAAAGTGAGAGTTTTAACACAACTGGAGTGACCTTAAAATCATGATCAAATGAACTATAATTATCATTTCAATGTGGAAGTGTAAATGACTCCTTGTTTGGGCATTAAGCCTAATTATGCTTAAAGAGATTTGATTGCAAAGCTAATGGTATAAAGTACCTTGTATGATTTTTTATCTCTATTATTAACTAAAATGATTGTATTAGGTGTTTTTAATCTTTCCCAATCTCTCTGTAATGTTTACCCTACTCCTAATTGATCTTATTTACCTCCTCTCTCCAAATTGCCTATTATGCACAAGGGGAAGTACCCCCTATCTGGGATAAGATAGGGGGTACTTACCCTTATTTTTTAGAAAAAGTTGATATTGTATAGGATTATTAAAATGGTCATGATTACCTACAAAACATTTGAGCCTTTAACTCTGTGTAAGCCCTTTAACCTGAACAAAACCCCAAGATAAACTTGAAAAAGAGACTGTGTGTACTTTAAGCCAAGAGATAAATTCTTAGAGAGATCCCATAAATAGTTGTTGTATTTAAACATATGAATGAAATATAGAAACATATTACATATGGTATCAATGCCAATATATCTATAAAAGTGATGGGGCTCCTCTCTAGACACTAGGCCTAGATTAGGCCTAATAGGCCTTGCTTGCATGTTCTATGGCTTAGACCTCCTTGTAGGATTACATGCCTATGTGAGACATATTACATGAATAATAAAACTTGATAAAAATTACTACACCTCACCATAAATTCCCATAGCTTCATACTTACTATTCCTCCCTTCACGTCATACTTGCAATATCTAGGCCTTTTAGTGAGTGACCCAAATCTATGTATAAATAGAGGATATCTCCTCTTATTTATTTGGAAAGAGTATTTCATAAGGATTGGGTAGGTATTAGGGATCCTTGGTACCAAAATATATGGTCATGAACGTTTACTTTCTTTTGTAATGCCTCAAAAAGCAAAACAAACTTGACTAGAACCTGAAATTCTATAGAGTTCTTTAGTGTATTGTAAGTGCTTATGGATGACCTCCTCTCTCCATGAATCATGTGAAAATTATATTTTAATGAGTATAGTTATATTGGGAGTCTACCAATATGTGTGATTCATCTAAGCAAAACAAAACTTTCCATTGTGGATTTCTTTACTAGGCATGAGGCCTAATTATGAGTTGACTGGGTTTTAGCCTTGAGATGACTACCTGTAGGTTGTTTTGTGAATTAGGCATTGGAAATGGTATTTTAGAGTTTAATTTAAGTTATGAAAACCATTTTAATATTTTAATCAATTTAAATCTTCCACATACACTTTTATCCTTAAACAACCCTTCCTTTATCCAAGATTGAGTCCCTACCTGTAGGTAGACTGAGACACCACTGTTTGACTTGCTAAAGGTGTTCCTAAGCTCTTTTGGAATTGGATAAAATTATTGATAAATTTACTTAAAAATATTTTAGGTCATATAATTTTTAACTTAATTGTGTGTTTCATTGAAAACCAAACTTTACTCTCCTAGGACTAAGACACTTCTCCCCTGCTTGTAGGTGCACATTTTAAGGCTTGAGTACGGAATAGAAAGGGTGCAAGGGGTATAACATCACTTAAAATTTTGTTTTGAAGATAATTTAGGATATTTGGAATAATTTTAACATAATTATATCATCTAATCATAATATTATTCCCTCATTTCAATCTTTTATATCAATAATCACTTAAGTGTCAAACTGTAGATGTGATTATATAGGTTTCAGTGTGTTTTAGGGAACTTTGAGCCTCCAATACATCACCTTATATCCATTTTATAGAGATCATATTTGGAATAGTTTCTCTCTATGATATAGGATTTAAAAATAACCTATATGTATATTATAATATTCAATTATAGACATGTTATGTGATATTCAAGAAATCTAAGGACCACTGTCTTATCATTTTAGGGATTGATTCCCTAAATTCAGTCCTTACTCTTCGAAAGGCTTCTCATAGCTTGTTTTCAATTTTATAGCCTCATACAAGTTTTTCATGGAATATTACACATACAAGGGCTTAAATTAAGGATTCAACACATGATTTAACACCCTATTTAGTGCCTCAATTGCTTGTTTCATCACTTGTAGGTGATCATTTCTTAGTGTGTAGGTAGAGAATGTAACTATGGAAAATGAGTATGGTAATTAGAATTTTATGGGTTGAGTACCTATATTAAAACATAAATTTCATTAAAAACACATCCAATAGATTTAAACCACTACAAAAGATCCTATCATAACATGACATCATTAGAAGATCCCTATATGTAAGCATAGGTTAAGTGTATGCATGCATGGTGTGGATTTGGGTAAAAGACATGATAAGAAAAATCATCAAGACAAATAAATATGGATTTAAAAAATTAAAACCATGAATTTAATCAAGATATCCTTGAAACCATCTCCAACATACTTATTTTGACCTGAAAAATCACTTCCAAACATGTGGAACAAGGCAGGCAGGGTGTTGAATGACTGCTTGTGTGACATGTGATCTTGAAAATCATGAGAATGCATTAGATACTAAATGTGAAAGGTAAATAGGAATAAAAAAAACATGTTTAAGACACTAACACAACCCCTTTAATCCATAAAAAAGCACAAAACCCCTGCAAATGGTGAAAACTTTTCATAATGTAAAATGGTGTATCCTCCTACAAATTGAGTTGGTTAGCATAGAAAAAAAATTTGAAACATGAAAATAAGTGTGTAAATAATTATAAGAGGAATCCAAAAATATTTATAAGTAATCTTAGTAGCTGATTTGTATGGACTTACTCAAAATGAAGTAAAACCTGTAGGGTTCATAGATTTGCAAGTAGATTTAGAGGCTCAACTTGTTAACGATGGTTCATAATGCACACTTGAAAAATATGATTAATTAATATATGAAAATTAATATTTACTAGTTTAAAACAACATCCTAATATAATACTTCTTGAAAACCTTTTTGGTGGCCATACCAAGTGGAAACCTACAAGTCACTTCTTTATGCCAATAAGGGTGAAGATGAGATAGAATGGTTTTGAGATATAAATGGAACTTCAAAGTCATTACAAGAATGTAATTGAGTTAAGGAAGGTGAAATGATATCCCTTAACCCTCTC
Organism: Torreya grandis; assembly: GCA_037957365.1. NCBI lineage: Eukaryota > Viridiplantae > Streptophyta > Pinopsida > Cupressales > Taxaceae > Torreya > Torreya grandis. The sequence goes on from JARHVA010000827.1 coordinate 3,265,868, forward strand.
CAATGTGGCACATTTCCTAAGGAGGCTGTTTAAGTGCCATAATCTTCCTTTTTCACTATAAAACTATCCTTTCTTTTGCACAACCTACAATATTTAGTTAATAATAGTACATAAAGGATTTAAAGGACATATGTCACATGAAATAATCATTTTTAACTTGAAAATTTCCTAAAAAACCTATACAAAGCATTAAACACACCTATTTGACCCCTTAAAATGACTCAAAATGATAAAATAGATCTAGAGAACTAATGAATAAAGTTATTATAACATCAATTGACACTAATTGACCTATGAAACACATTATAACAAGATATTATACCCCCTTATATGCCTAAAAATGAAGTTTTTTACTAGGGGTGCCCTATTTTTACTTAAAAGTCAAAATTAGTCAATAGTAGTACTAATGACTTAAGGGAGAATTCAAAATTGTGAGAAATATTATCTATAAAAACCTATACTAGCATATTAACTCCTTCAATATACACACCTACAATTTCACTTCGACTGAAGACTAGCTAGGCTAGTGAAAGGGCAATATTAGTTGATGGAGTAGAGTAATAATATGGAATGAATACTCTTAGATGGAAAACCTCATCCCTCCATATGGTCCTCAGACTAACATCAAGACCTATAAGAACCTAGTGAATTTTGAGTTTCCACACATAGTAGAAGATAATCCAATTCTACCTCATGTAAGATACAAGTTTAGAAGGATGGTAAGGGTTTAACATGATATGGCCACATTAAAACCACTCTCACAGTGGTAATTTCACACTCCTAAGAGTTTTCAAGGTGTAAAAGCCTCAACATAGAGTGATGAGCCTCAAACATAGTTAGTCTAAAACCTTGCATATAATCTTGCATAATATATAGACCTAGTGAGCTAGTTTTGAGGAATTTGATGTGTGAGGGATTTAGAGTTATGATCAAGTAATGAAACTTGGTATAGTGCAACATTAGGACCTAAGATAACTCCCCATATCATACTTCAACATATAAAAATATGGGAGATGACCTCTATTTTTTCATAGATAGAGGGTACTCTTTGAGTAAGAAAATTTGTAGACATGGTTCATGAGAGAGTGGAAAGATGAATGAAAGATCTTGGATGACTATAGGATGTTGTCTATAGTTTTATTCAAGATAAAAAGAGATGAAAAATGACTTGTAATCATTGGAAACCCTTAGAATGGTCAAATAAATAGTTAGATACAATTAAAATTTTTAGGCTTAGATATAGGCCTAAACCCTATAGGTTCCTAAACTCATCCATATGATTATATGATCCTTCTAGGATATTGTATAAGCTTTAGGGGAAAGTGGATAGTCCACATGAGCCATTGGTTTGTAGAAAACCATTCAAAAATTTCCATTCAATCCTAATTTATTCTCAAGCCTACCCAAAATGCATAATAAGATCTCAAGAGGACATTTTCTTATGCTCACATATATATGGAGGGTGTGTATTAGACCTTAGTCAACTATGCATAGTTGAAGGGCATCTTATACCTCATCTTTATGGAATTGGTTCAAGATTTAGATATACTTTTATGAACCATCATTAAAAGTCTAGGAGACCAAAAACCCTCCTAAAACCCTTTCTTGGACTTCATGGAGAGGAAACGAATGGAGATGCATCCAGGAGGGATAAAATGGACATCAAAGTGTATTAAGCCTATCTCGTACTATCACTTGTATAGAGAAGTCTAATACTACATTTCTTATAGGATTTAATGTGTTTGATAGGTACATAGGAGAATATAAAAGTGAGATCTATTGAGGGAGGTTTATAGGCACTTGTTCCAGCTTATCAAACTCAAGTTTCACTATAGTTATTCATGAAAACCTCTCTATTAGACCATTCATTGAAGGTAGTCTAAACAAACAATGAGAAAGCAAAGTGACTTCTTAGTGAGATAGTGATCAAGATGACTTGAAACCTCTTAAGGTATATTTGATATACCAAAGGACAAATATATCTTCAATAGGCGTCCTACATCCTCTAAAATGCATCTCTATGAGCAACTATAAGCCACTTAGGTGACAAGTGTGAGGACTAACCTATAGGACTAGTGATGAATGACTATAGGCAGTGAATGATAAGTCACAAAGATGAGTCCATAAATTATAAAGGTGTAAATGACATGTACTGACCTTATTTATACCTTCTCATGTTAGATCATATGTGTCAAGGATTCTTATGATAGTTTTAGATAGTCAATTGGAGGACTCATCATCATGGTAGTTTCAAAGTAAGAGTATGAAGAGTCTCTATGCTAATTTAAATAATATGTCATGCTTCAGATGGAAACTTGTCTAAGAATGCCTTCATAACCTATTCTCCACTTCATTATATTGAATTATAACTATTTCTCATAGTTTGACACTTGCCCTTGTGACCTTTGAGCTTCACTTCTCTCTCCTCTTCTATGCTCTATATATGCAAGCCTTTTTGGCTTTGTAATGGATCCAAAATTGGTATGGTAAAGCCATACTAGTTTTGACACCTCATTTTCCTTTGAATAAAGTTTTATGAAGTTTATTAATTCTTTAAAACATCTTTCCTAAGTGTGTTAAGTGGTTTAGGTGGATAAAAAATGATAAACATGTTCTCCTTGCTTCATTTCTGCTCTTGCATGTTTTGTGTAAGTGATATCTCTTCTAACAAGTTTCATAAAGTGTATGTGTTTTTTAAGTGTGTGTCAAAGTGTGAGAGGGACTAGATGTGTCTAGTATCAAACCTTATTTTTACCCAACTCTATATAGGCATAATAATCTACCTCTATGAGAGATACTTATTCTATAAGGACATAGAGTTAAGGTCAGTTTTGGTAGTCTCCTTTTTTGGTGCAAATGCAAGTGTGTTGTGTGGAATTATATTTGGTGTATCAAATCATTAGCATAGGTTTATTTTATGTCTCCTTTTTCCCTTTTCACCCCAATATTTATTAGTCTAGTGTAGTGTGACCCTAGAATATAAATCAAAGGACCTAACCCTTTCAAACCTATAGATCTATCTCTTGTAGTGGCTTGTCTATGAGGAGAGATAGTTCCATGTTATCATATAATTGTGAATGTCTACTTTAATTCTCTAGGGTGAAATTTTAGGCTATAAAAGGTATATTTATTAGTGGTTAAAATGTCAAGGTAACCTTATGAGTTTCTTTTGGTGCCTGTTATCAATAGAATTTGCACCCTTAGAAGGTAGTTCAAGCCTTCTAAAATTTTAATAACATGGAGACAATCCTAGGATTTGGGTGGAATAATGTTGGATTGAATATATTTTTTAAAGGGATAACACTTTTTGATTTGTTACTTAGGTTCACAAACTAATCTACCAACTTGATAGGAAAAGAAAGATAAACCTACTCTAATGGAGGAGATGCACCAAAATAGTTTGACCACTACCAACTAGCTACATATGCACTTTAACAATATACTAACCTACAACAAACACTACTCTTGATCCACTTCTCTACATCATCATTTCACATGAATGTTGTGAAAGATGGTTGGGATAAAAGGACCAGTTAAGAGGTTATATAGTGACACTAGTGAATAGACAACTCACTAAACCTTTCTCACTTCAAAAGACCTGTGAAGAAGTTTCAAACTAAAAATGAATGCAAGAAAAGGACAAATATGACAAGGAAGTTGTAGACATTATAAAACCATACACTATGGTTATAGATGTTGCACTGATCCTTAAATCACCCCTTGACCCCCTTGGAACCATTTCATAGTCATTTACCCCACCAATCATTAGTAGAAATGGCTAAGCTTATCCAATTTTGACTATGACCCTAACCACCAATGGTTAACTATTAACTATCGATGGTTAACCTTGACCACTAAAGATTTGCCCTTAATTGGCTTAAGAGTTAAATTCAACTCAAACTCTAGATTACTTTTTTATTAATAGCTATTTAATCCACTATTTTCATAATAAATACATGTTAGGCTACAATTAGATATCTTTTTAGATAATTTGTTAGACAATTTTTCGCCACTCCCTTCCCTGTATATCAAGAAAGGAAGAAGAGGTGAAAGAGGATCAAAGCTTTTTGTGTAGGTATTCTTCTTTTGGATAATTTGAGAAAGCTTCTAGTGAAGCAACAACTGGGATAGATATCAAAAGTGCTAATACAACTCATCGTTCAATAAATAAGGTACTATCACTTTACCAAAATTGCTCTAGAATCTACAACAAGCTTTCAACCAACCTCAACATTCTTCAGACCAGTAAAAATAAAGCTAAGTATCTATTTCTTATCAGGATTTAGAAATTAGTTTCTTTGTTTCATTACTTATATCACTTTATTTTCTGTCCTACTTTCTTATGTTAGAGTTCTAAAAATCCAAACACTTATCTTCCCCAAGACTATCCAAAGCCTCTTTCAATCATTTAAACACCCTCTACCTAAAATAGACACCTATGAACACTACCCTCTTTCTCACAACCAACATCCAACCTAAACCCACCTTCCAAAACCTTTCTATAACCTTCCCAACCAAACTTCTCTTCCTAAGCTAGATCCCACAATAACCATCTATGGTCACCTAACCACTGATGGTTTAACCCTATCTACCGACATTCATTAACCATTGATAGTCACCTAACCATTGATGGTTTGACCTTAACTACCGATGGTCACTGTCTACCAATTTTTAATAGCAAGCTGATTTGACCTATTAGACCCTAACCAAATTCCACTTTTTGATTTTTTTTTTTAATCACAGAGGTTCACTCTATTTTTTGAATCATGTTTGATTCATCTAGCATTGATATTTAATCATTTATTGATAAAATTAGTCAAATTAATCTATTTCCCATCAAGCACTTCTTATATTTCATTTTAGTATCTTCTATTATTTATGCAAGCAATTTATCTTTCATTTTTAGAACTTAATTATTTAAAAGTGTGGATTGATAGCCCCCTAAAAATCTTATGCTTCTTGGATCTAGCTTTCACTAGGCAATCCACCTTACTATCCAACTAATCAACCATTTATTTAGTGCTTTCTTATCTATAGGTCATTGCTCCCTAGACAAAGAGGAGTCTTCAAAATCATCTAGATCAACATGCACACAACATATCAATTTTTTATACCATACCCTCTTCAAGTTTTTTCTCACTTTTTTCTAAGAAAATAAATGAAATTTTACTAAATTTTTTTGGCATGCCCAATGGGACCCTTGAGTTTTTTCTTAGGTTCATAGCTATAGGAAATTTAGTTTCATTAGAGAATAATCATCCATTGCATTCTTTTATAAAAATTAAACATTCCTTATCTCATTTCTTTTTTTTCCAAAATGCAAGTTCTAGTTTTTTTTTGTTTTCTTAGAAAAAAGTAAACATTATCTTATTTTGATTTCACTTTTAAAAATCAAAAGTATTCATCTTAGGCCTAGGATTTTTATTATCATCATCATATATAGGTGCATATTAGATGTTTTGTATTCACTTGAAAAAACACCAAAAATTTCTTTTGGATTAAAATTAACTTTACATCTTTTTTTTGCTTCTATTGATATCTCATATAGCTTAATTTGGTCAAGTAAATTAATCATAGTCTCACTTTTCCCCACACACAAGACAAAACCACAAATTCAATTAAACATCAAAAAATTAACATAAAACTTGACTAGTATTTCATCACCTAGAAGTCACCTTTCCTCAGCTATCCTACTTGGATTTCATGACCAAGGGGAGAACCAACTCAATACACTGACTAAGTATAATGTCTAGTTACTCGGTATATTTTGGCTAAGCACCCAACACCCTTATCGCTGTAGTATGTGAAGTGAGGAGGTAGGATCCAATATCAATCCATGTGCCGAGTTATAGTATAGATATTGAGAGCCTTTAACTACCTAAAATCATCCTTAGACATCTTCTTTTAGTACCCATTCTACAAATCCAAATTTGGTCCTTCATAATTTCTTTAAAATTGAGGCATAAGCCTAAAGAGAGATAATAAAGTATGATAGGATTTTAATGTACATTAGTGTATGCATTGTTTTCCTTGAGATATTTTTATTTTGATTACTTATCTTTTAGTTGTGAGATTGCTTGTATCTTCTCTTTTCCATTCCTTGCATGGTTCTCACTAGACAATAACTAAAAAACCAAGCAAATTAGGATCCCCCTCCCAACCACCCATCTTCCTCTTCATCTTCATCCATAGAGTACATATTAGCATGTAGAGAGATATCCCCATCATTTTTGAAGTCCTAGTATCCCTCAGACAGTTACCCAAGGTGATATGTATTTTTACACCCTTTTGGATAACAACCCCATAACCCTCAAACATTACCTTAACACCATATCCCATCGTACCCCTACTTCAGTTCTACCTAGTGACCCACCTTATGATATGACATACCACATTATGGGTAGCACCCCTATTTACACCATTTCCATCCAACCCTTAGTCACCCAAGCATCTTATTATACCGATAATCCCATGAATACCACCATAAAACACCAACCCATCCAACCAGTTAACACCCAAACACCTTCTACCCTAATCAATAATCCTTCTAGTATAAAAGAAACCTAACATTTGGGAACTTTCACTCCTCTTACCATTAGAATACCCTTTACTATAATTTCCACCCTTCCCTTTATTTCTAATCCACCTACCTCCACTCCATTCCAAAGCTTAGTGGTTCCCATACCTTCTATCATTCCAACCATTAGTACCAAGGTAACCACCTATCCTCAACCTATCAACCCAACCATACCTCCAACTTGACCCATGTCAATTCTTCAAGAAGTTACTATTACACCCAACCCAATCTATATTCCAAACCCATAGGGGTATATGGCTCCATCCTCTACCCAACCACTGATATCCGCTTACCCATACATGGCATTTTCCTAACCATCCATGTCCCCATATCAATATGTGGCAACCTCCCAACCTTACACTAGCTATATTTATGATTCACCTACCCAAAACCAATAAAATATTCCCTAAAACTATAGGAGTGCATAAGCACAAATGAATTTTATTAAGATGTTAATGGACAAGATGACCACTTTGGAGTCATCTCTCTATGGTGCCCATAACTTCTTATCATATGATCAAATATTCAATGAACCAATTCATCCATTTATCCTAATCTAACCCTATCCTCCTTAATGGGAGCTTCAAAAATTTTCAAAATTTTAGATCAAGGAAGATCCTTATCAACATCATAGATCTTTTAGCCACTCTTGCTATTTGATTGTGTATGATGATGCTCTCCTTCTTTGCACCTTTTCCATGTCTCTATAATGTCTGACACTAGATTGGTATAATGATATTACAAAACACTCCTTATTTTCTTTTGCCTAACTAGCTCAAACTTCTTAGATCAATTTTCCATAAAAATCTCTAAGAAAGTTTCCATCATCGATCTCTACTCTATTTGGCAATTTTTTGATGAGTCTATTGCTAACTTTGTAGCCTATTGGAAAGGTTTGATAAACCAACTCTCTTTCTCCTTACCCCAACCCAAGCTAATTGATATTTTCTCTTGGGATAGTCCTCACCATATTTCCTCCACTCTTCAAGTTAAGACCTTCAAGACCTTTGATGAAGCTTTCACCATGGCACAAAAATTGGAGATTATAGCCATTGATGAGGGGAAGATGAAATTGAGGAACAAGAAATATAGTTTAAAATCAAATGAAACTTACTCTTTAAAACCACCAACCACTCCAATACTAACACCAAGACCAAGGGAACCATGAATGCTATTGTCCTTAAAATTACCCATCCTCTAGTTGTTAACCAACCCAACTCTTCTAATTATTCTAACCAAAATACCCAAAACCAAAACTATAACAAGCAAAATCAATATACTCCATTAGGGGAATCATATGATCCAATATTAGAAAGTTTTTGAAAGAAAACATCATACAACTTCCTCCAATTAAACCTTTAGAATAACTCAATTCCTCTCATCCCACCCTTGGCTGGTATAAGGAGAATGAATTGTGTGCCTTCCACTATGTCATTGGGCATGATGTTAGTAGATGTCATAATTTCAAAAGCATTATCCAAGGGTTGATTTATAAGAGTTAACTTATTTTGGATAACCCCAATACACCCCCAAATTAGTCACTTGACATATTTAAACAAACTTTTCCCAACCATGCCTCTTCTATGAACAATGAAAATAATAGAGCAAAATATTCTCACAACCATGAGGTCCATACCATTAATGTGGTTTTTAGTGAACTCATTGTTGAGGAAACCATTACCCAAACCACCTTTGTTTCCCCTCAACTTATTGAGGTAGTGGAGTCACCTTCTATTCTTTTGAAAACCAAAACAAAGGAAACAAATATTCCCCTCTCTCCACTTGTTGAGGTAGTGGAGCTACCAACCTCTCTTTTGGAAGAAATACCAAAAGAGGTAGTCATTACCACCATATCATTCTCTTCCATATTACAATAATCCACTCTTCCTTTGGAAATCATTCCTAAGGAAGAGGTCACTTTATTTACCTTTGCCATGGAAGACTCACCTTCACAAGCATTAGACTCTTTGATTGAGAAAAAAGACAAGGTTACCGCTCACCTCTCTCAACCCATGGGTGTGTCCTTTGAGACCAATATCGATGGGATCAAACCTATCTATAAGTATTTCTATAGACTGGTTTGAAACTTGAAGTACCTATCCAAACCCAATGTGGATCATGCCACAATTTGGCACCACATCAGGCTTCCTTACCCAACCATAGAAGATCCCTCAACCATGTTGTTGTCAACCCAACCTTCCACTTCCACTATTGAACCCACCATAATCTCAAATAAACCATTAGAAAATTATACCCCTAAAGACATAATTGAACCAACTAACCTGACTCCACTCAAAGTATCCCAAGCACCTTATAACATACCAACCAAGTCTATCAAAAACCTAGGCATTCTCCCTACTTAGAGCCTTACTCACCCTCCATTAAAGTTAGATTTAGCACCACATAGCTCAAAAAAGAAACCACAAGTCAAGCCAACTAAGAAAAAGGAGCCACCAAAGATCTATAAAGCTAGAACCTTTCCACTTATTTCTACCTTGCCTTCCATTTTGGGACCACATCCTTCTTTCATGCTATGACCTCATCCTTCTATTAAGATAAAATGTATCCCAAAGTGGTGTTCCCAAAATTTCACACATGGAATGTTGGGGTACCCCTATTGAAATTTTTTGTCTTTTATCTTATGTGAGTCAATTGTCCTTGTTAAAACTTAGTCCTCTAAATAAGACCTAGTCATTAATAGTTTTCATTATGATTGTTTTCATTCTCAATTATTTTAAATTACTCCAAAAAAGTTAGAAAATGTCTACCTGGGTCATTCTCATAAAACCCATTTTGTCCATATTTATAAGAGATTTAAAAAATATCAATGTTAGGATTTATTTTTAGGCTAATTCAGGTTCTCAATAATACTTTATTTTTCAAAGGTGAAGTAAGTTGTCCTTAAAAACCCATGTTACATCATCTAGTTCAAATAAAAATTATGTAATGACTTTACTTCTCATAAAAATCTGAGTAAAGTAGTTTCATAAGCCCAAAAAGCACTAATTAGAATAAATCAAGATTTGAAGTTACTCTACTTACTCAAAGTCATAAGTAAAAGAAATAATAATTCTCAAGTTTAAAGTATTCACTGGCTTAGACCAAATTAGGGTTTTGGAGGTACTTGACTTCATCAACCAACTCAATCAAAGCAATTTATGAAACCCAACAAACATCAAAATACTTACATGTATTTATTCACAAGTGTCACTTAGTTGTCATTAATGCATGGGTTAATATAAATATTGAAAAATCCATCTCATTTCCTACTTGGCTTTCAAGTTGTCTAACCTAGTTGCTACCCCTATGAATCTTGAGCGACATCATTTGAGCTTCTAGAGCAATTTTTGAATAAATTATTCACAACCCATTTTCCATCAAGGTATGTAGAGTGTTTTCCCTTTGTTTTCATGTTTCTATTTTAGATATTTATCTTGTTTTTATTTTGGTAAGTTTTCATGCATTGTTTTGAAGGTTCTTCCATCTTTTCTTGTTTTTCTTCCATTTATTTGTCATTTTTGCATACATGATGTTAAAAACCTTGTAAAATCCTTAGGAACATTTTTCATGTGAAAATATTAAACAAAACCCTAAAAAATTAAAATTTTCTATAAAATGCCCTAGAATTTGACTTAGATCATATTACCCAGACCCTTCATGACTTGATACTTACTCAAAGTCTTGAACTTGAGTAACTAGTCTTAAGAAACCCAAAGTTCTCAAAAGACATTAGCTACTCAAATTTTGAATAATTTCTTGCTTACCTAGAGTTCTAATCACTCATTGATTCTACTTCATCAGGTTTTCAAACCCTAGTAACTTTCCCTAATAAACCCAATAGCTGTCCCAAAGAAATGTGAAGTTGAAAATGCTTGTCACTTGCTTGAAGTTTGCAACACTAAAGACTTGTTGAATTCCTAGACATTTCTAAAGTTTTGACACCTGGTTACTTAGAGTCAATTTCCTAGAGTTTTCAAAGCTTTCTATTTCTAGAAGTTCCTAATATATGAAGCTTGCTTAGGATTGTTACTCAAGACAATAACTTGACTCAGTTGTTCAAACTTTTCTAAAATAATAGGAATATTTATTGAATTTTAAGAGCATAACCGAGTCATCCCAATGACAATCACAATAAATGTTAGGAGGAGAATAAGAAACAACTCTGATTGAAGAAGTTCCTAAGCTTGCATTTGAAGAAGTTCTAGGACCAATTAGGAAAGAAAATATAAAGCAAAGAGAGTTGAGAATACAAAAGAAGCAAAGATGAAGTATGAATACAAAGGATATCCCATTGAGTCTTGCATTGCTTCAAAATTATCTAAATCAATGATACTAGAATGAGACATGTTTCCATAAATGAGTTATTAGAGAGATCCAAAGCCACATTCAAAACACCACTCACACAAAAAATGACAAATAGTGGAATCATACAAGTTATAACTTTCCCACGCTTTACACAACTTCCTAAATTTGTCCTAGAGTGTGCTAAGTATTATGATTCTCTTACTAAGATAATAAAAAAAACTGCTAGAAATGTGGTGGTTAGACTAGATGTTTAGTATTTTGAATAATGTTTGAATATACCATCAAGATCTAAAGTGATCAATGTATCAATGGAAAAATATAAAAGCTAATGGGAAAATAGGACAACAGATTGCATCAAGATAATGACTACAACTTATCTGAATAAACCAAAGCAATCCCCAAGGTTTTTAAAATAAATAGTGAGATCTAACTTAGTTCAATAGGTGGATGACATCAATTTATTATTATGTTTAATTAATGGAGAGAAGAATGCCAATAATTTTTCCACTTGGATGTATGCATACATATTTTTATTGATGTCAATAGGAGTTCTACAATGATTGAATGGTCAAGAATGATAAGTGATAACTTTGATCACCAACTGAGTAATGTATTGTAGACATTTGACTTCAAAATGACTTCATATTTAGTATATGTTGTAACATCCAATGAAATGTTTTCTAGGTTGACTACAAAATGGATATTGGCAACTGAGTCCATCTATGAATATTACCCTCAATTGACTCTTTTTGAATACTTCAAGCATTATAAGAGGGTAAATGATGCATTTTTTATGAAGTCATCTATAAATTTAATGTTGCTTTGAAAGCTAAGAGAGTTGGGAGGAAATTTCCCATTTTAGATTCATTTTCTTTCAATTCTTGAATTTCACATATATCAAAGTTAGAGGTTTCACAGGGAGACCAGTCAAATTGCCTAGGTACCATAGTGATAAATGGATTCTTATGGATTTGTGTAGGTAGTTGGTGGAATTGCATGAATTATAGTCAAAAGTTCATCATTATTTAGTTAGTTTTCTCATTTTTATTATCTATTATCATTGTGAAATAATTTATAAGGCCAAGAATGTATAAACAAAGATATACCATAACTAAAATCAATCATATTTTTAGGTTAGAGAAAATTTTGATTGTAGAGGTATAGCACAAAACATAGTTTCTCTTGAGTATATACATATCTCTGCACTTGAAGACTTTAAGATTGATTATAGACATGAATTTGAAGTAAGAAGAAGAGATAACAACATAATGACTATTGAATAAATTTGTTTATTTTATTTATCCACCATTTTTGAAGACATGGAAGGTGATGAATAAGTGATTCATAATTTTTATCGTGAAATGGGAAGAGACAATGCTCCAGTCCTATAAATTAACTTCAAGAAGAATTAAATAAAAACTATTACTGAGGGAACTTCAGTGGTTCTCACTATGGATTCAACATGTATTCTTGGTAAGGGATATTGCATGAAGGAGCTAGTAATAATAGAAATGGGCCAAGTAAGTCACAAGAGAAAATTAGTGCAAGGAGAAATTAGCCAAGAAATAAAGAAAAAGATGAAATTGAAGAAGAATTCTGATGATAATACTCCTTGGTAAGAGAAAAGGAACCAATTTGGCTAGTTACCCCTACATTTCCTTTGGTCTCTTCCTCTACCACTCCTTCCATCATTCCTTCTTATACCACATCAACCACATCTTCATCTTTATTACCAGTTCAAAGCATACATCAAGTAATGAAATATGTGAACCCATCCACACTTGTGCCACCTCCAAAGTCTCCAAGTTTCAAACCTCTTAAAAAACTTGTTCAAAATAAGACTAATGTTCCTTCTCATCCACATTCATCCTCTCCACCTACTACTCCTCCTCTACCTCCTTAGTATGATAAACCCACCATTCCTTCTATTCATACCCAAAAAGAGCCAAATTAGGTAACTACTAGAGAGTTAACTACATCTCATTAGGTATCTCAATAACAAGTAACAATTGAACTAAAAAAAGAGAAAGAAGTAGGGGCAGAGAAAGAGAAAGAGGTAGAGAAAGAAAAAAGTGAGCAAACAATTTTCAATCTTGTTCAAGATATTCTAGATGCATACAAAGTTCCTTCTCAAGAGTTAGTGGTGAGAAATAATAAATAACAAATGGTGATTCATTTAGCCACTTCAACTGGTATGGATTTTTCTTCATGGTTGGTATTATAAACAAATCTTGAATTAAAAGAAGAAATTAACTTGGAGGAGATAGACTTGTAGCTTTTGATAAGTCTTGATCATAAGGGTAAGAAGCCCAAGAGTGATAAAGTAACTTCAAAGCTGATAATTGAACCTTTAAGTCAAAATATATAGAGATATCAGTTCTTCCATAGGGCAAGAATAAAAGTGAGTGAAGTCATTGAAGAAGACTTAGCAGTTACAAAGGTGTTCCTTGGAGAAGTCACTATAAAGATCCTAAAGTAGGATACACAGAACCTTATCAACACTCTTTTTTAGAAGCTTGATGAAGAGAAGGATGACAAAGCCAAGTTGAAGTAACAAATTTATAAATTGTTGAAATATTTGCCAAGGTGGCAAGATCTACTCCTAAAAAATCATTACTTTAGGAGATATGATTAATTATAAACAATAACTGAGGTATAGGAAATTGGTGATAAGGCTAAAGTAGTTGATGAATAGATAGAGCACATAAATGGTATCCTAAGGTCCTAAGTACTTTAGCTGATATTGAGAATAAGTTGGCACATATAAAAATAATGATGAAGGAGATTGAAAATGAGAATGGAATCTCTGAATTATAGCAAGAAAGCCTTCAGTGAATAAATTATTTAAGTGAAAAGGTTTTCATTTAAGAAAATATTGTTCTAGAGGGATCAATAAATAAATCCAAACAAGAAGAACACTTTATATATTTTTTCATGCACATTCTTGGAACAATGATTGAATAAATGAATATTCTGGAAGAATACATTCATAATGTAAAAATAGATCTGGAAGACTACATCTTCTACCTCACTAATGTTTGGTCTGAGAAAATACCAAGGACACTTGAGAAATTACATCATTAATTGAAGAAATTAATTGAAAATTCCATGACTCCTTTCAAAACAAAATCTATAAAGTATTTAATAAAAAATTAACAAGAGGTCAAGAGGCTAGAACCTAGGCTTGAGAAGGTAAAAGCTTATTGCAAGAAAATAGAAAGGGAATTACTGAGAATGGAAATAGAAAGGCAATTAGTTGATAAATTAGATGATGCAAGCATATAATTCATAATGTCTCAACATATTACGTATAGATAAAAGTGAAAATTAGAGGTACATGAATTGGAATGATTTTTATTGCTTCTATTCTCAACAACTTCTTCTATCTTCTTCTATTTTCTTCACAAATGTTTATAAAATAATTTTTTTAAGTAATTAGTTTTTAATTAATATCACTTATAGAAGTTTCTTTTAAAATTATGTTGATTTGTAAAATATAATATTCAAGTAATGTGGATAGACACCATTACTTGAAGTCATTTTGTAAAAACAAATTACTTAAGCAAGATCTGTACTACATGCAAAGAAATTGTATTTGATCTAAACAGTGAAACTGAGAAAGCATTACATGTCATCAGCCATTTCATGCCACACATGATAAATTCTAGGAGGATGGATCTCAATTATTTTTATATTTTAATGTGGCACATGGAAATTCAAGGATTTTTATCATAATTGATTTTGACATTTGAAATAGTGTACGTTAGAGTGAAGGCTTACATGCCAAGGGGAATGGTAATTTTTGGAAAGCAATTGTAACTTTTAAGAAAGAAATTTTAAGCAATCTAAAACTTTGTGTTTAGATTTATGAATATTTTTATATGAACTTGGTTTAAAGTGAATAAGAAAAAATTGATTTTTGAGGTGCATTTGTGAAGATTAAAATGATAAACTTTGTGTTATTCTTAAATTTGAGTATGAATTCTAGTTTTTTTAATCATTTGCTGAAAGAATTATCATATTTTATATGTTTATATAATTTTTAAGGATATAATAATCTATGTGAAACTACTTATTATGAAATACAACTTATTTCTTCTCACATATTCTAGTCACTTCATTCTCTATTTCTCAGAACTTCTTTACATATTATATGAATCGACTACTTACTTGCTACAAAATCACTCTGTTATGGTTTACGAACTTTGTGATTAAAGTAATACCTCAAGATAAGATAACTTGTGTATATCCTATGAATAATTAGTACAAATTTTAAACAACTTAAAGTGTGAGTAGTTAGAATAGATAAACATAAGCATATGGGAGCTTCACCATTAAATGAAGAGGATTTAATCCCATGACTACCTAGGTACTTTTGCTAGCCTAAAAAATATCTAGCCAATAGTTTTTAGAAAATTTTCTAGGGAACATGAACATAACCAAAGATAAAATTAGATTATCCACTCTAAGGTAAGATAAACACAGACTAATATTCAGTTCTCCAAAATTGCATGTTTTCCACACTGTTGTGTAATAAGTTACATACAACTTAAAGGTGCACTTGTGATTAGAGAAGCATGTTTTGTGAAAATAGTTTTACTCATCTAAAATAAATGATTTTATTATCTTGAATTGATACATGTCAAAAAAAATGTTTTGTTTATCTTAAGTCATTGCATGTCAAGTAATCTCTTGTAAAGTCTTTGTTTTTAAATCTGAAGTAACTCAAACAAATATTTAGAAAAGCATAAGCATTTCAATCTGGAAAATTGACCTTTCACAAGAGCAAGAAGATATCAAGACCAAATAGATGATATATTTAAATTGAAATAATGCTTTAATTTGAGCTTTCCTCCCTAAACCAAAACAAGAGTGATGAACTCCTATGAATCAACTAGAACACAATTTTTCAAGAATAATCCAACCTACTAATATTCAACTCCTTAGCCCTAGAATAATGGTGTAACAACTTACCATCCCTTAGGGAGTAGTGATTGTCCCATTGAATTTAACTCCTCTCCATGACTTACCTAAGGGGTCAATAACTTTCTTAAGTTCATAGGCAATGGAAAATAGAGTCTAGATGAGCATTTAGCTATCTTATTTGTATCTTGTGGAGTGATTGAAGTTGAGCATGAAGATGTGTTAGTTAGTATTTTCATTGAAACCTTGCATGAATTAAATACAAAATGATTTTACCATTTGGCACTTGATACCATAATCAATTGGGCCACTATGCATGATTAATTTGAAAAAATATTTAAAGTTATTGAAGACTCACACATATTGTTCACCTAGTTGACTCAGCATAAAAAAGAGCCATATGAATGCATGCAATATTTCATTATTAAGTTTAATAGATTGCTCTACAAAATACCTGAGGATACCCAACCTACTGGTGATAATCAAAAGTGTTTTTTTATCAATGCTCAGTTACTAAAGGTTAGCTATCAGCTACATAGAAAACATCATACTAATTTATCAATAGCTCAAAACATTACTATAGAGGTTGAAAATGGCCTTATTATGGCTAGAAGGAAAAAGAAGACAACTTCCAAGGTGGATAGTTCTACTTTAACTACATTGTAAACCATAATGGATCCCCTATTTCAAAAATTGGCTAATAACTTACTGCAAGTTAAAAGACAAATTGCTCAAGGTGCTCATGATACTCTTATCAAGAATGTTCCTACATGTAATTTCAATAATCAGAACTAGAATCATATTATTGGACCAACACAAAAACTAAAAATTGAATATGCTCTAAATAATCACATTAAAATGAATGAAAAAGATCAGATGGCTGTTGATCTTGATTAATAATTTGCTAATGAAGATGACTTTGTAGATCCTATTGGTGACTCTAACATAGGATACCTTGAATATAAATCAAAAAGTGATTATGAATAAATGTTTCTAAAATATCATAGTCATTCTTTTTCAGTATTTACAAGATCACAAAATCAACAAGTTGGTGAACAATCTTCTAAAGAACAAGGGAAAGAGAAAGAAAAATCCAAGTCAGATGTTAGAATTCTCAAAAGAGGTAGTCCTTTACCTGATTCTCTTGCTTTGAAAGATAAAAATGCAACATCCTCTTCTTCAAAACCTCATAATCTAGCTACTAATATTTCTAAAGTTATTCCTACTTTGTCTACTTCCATCCTTTCTTTTGACATTATTGACCACATCAAGAAAACCAAGATTCAAATGTTAGAAGCTGAATACTTAAGGTCATATCTAGATCAGTTGAATAGACTAGTCAATTATATATAAAGGATCAAACAATACAACCAATGATTATAAAAAAATATTGCCTACTCCCAAACAAGTTTCTTTCCAAAGGAATGTTGCAACTACTTATCCCACCTTTACTTCCACATCCAAAAGAATAGAGCCATTCTATGTATCTCTCTTGATCAATGGGTTCAAGTTGAGCAATTGTATCCTAGATTATGGAGCATCTGATAGTGTTATGCCAATTAAATTAATTGATGCCCTTGGCCTCAATATAACTAAGTCAATAGAGAAATGTTACTTCATGGAAAGACAAGTTCCCTTAATTGGATAAATCAAATATGCTCAACCTGTTTTAGTAGTTTTTCTAGATAAGATGATTAAAATGATAATTATGGCAGTAGATATTCTTATTTCTTATAGAATTTTATTAATTAGAAACTTATAAAAATATCTCAGTGGAGAAGTCAAGATGGATTGGTCATGTGCTCATATTCCAATCAAAGGATTAAATTAAAAACTTGAACCTAAGAAGAAATTCTATTATATAGTTTCTAAGTTTGATGATCTAAGATTGCAAATTATTTTTGAAGAATCAGATCATGAAGTTTATTTTCTTGAATTGGGTATGGGTATACAAGAACTAGAGACACAATAAGTAGAAGAGAAAATATGGATGCTAGAATTTGATGGTAGCTACTATTCTCTTGGTTTGGGTTTGGGAGTTGTATTGATATCACTAGATGGTAAGGTATATCCTTACTTTTACAAGATTATGTTTGAAAATACTAACAACACAATAGAGTATGAAGCACTATTTTTAACACTAGAATAAATAAAATAAAAAGGAGTGAGACTTCTAAAAGTGCAAGGAGATACTAAGTTGATAGTGAGGCAAATTCATGGACAATACCAAGTAAAGAAGGATAAGATAAGACACTATCATGATCGAGTTCTGAGTGCAACACTTAATTTTGTAGCCTTTTTAATCAATTCTATTCCTCATGATTAGAAATTTAGAGCTGATTCTCTTGTGGTTAATGCATCTCTAATCAGGCCAAATTAGTAGCCTACACTTTTTCAAGAAGGTGACTATAGAGTTGAGATGGTTTTCTATCCAAAAGTTTTAGATAATGTCAATCAGTGGCAAGTCTTCAATGATGAAAAATAGATAACTTATTTCCTTGAGCAACAAGATAATTTTCAAGAAATATATTTTGAAGGAAGTAGTTCACTTCTATGCCAGACAACAAAAGGTAATTATGACCCTAAACATCATGATAATAAAGATATGATTCAATGAAAGGGAAATAAAATCCCTAAAGGGTTAGTTTCTTTAGAATAAATTTTTGATAAGCATGATCAATTTATGAAGAAAAAGAAAGATTATGGTGAGATTTATTCTCCATAAGTACAATAGGTTAATTTGAGTACTGAGGAAGAGCCTAAGATAGTCAACATTAGGAAATGTTGTTCCCAAGAGGAAAAAGAAGCATTCATTAAGCTTCTCAAGAGATACATGGATGTGTTTTCTTCATCCTACAAAGACTTGAAGACCTTTTAGCCAAAATAGGTACAACATTACATTCCACTTCAACTAAAAGTGAAGCTTTTCAAGAAAATGCTTTGCCATCTTAATCTAACAATCTCAGGTACTATCTTTGCTAAAATACATAAGTTAATCGATGCTAAAATTATTTATCTCATTCGTCATTTAGAATGGTTAGTTAACATTATCCCAATTAGAAAGAAGAATGGAGAAATATGTCTATGTGTTGATTTATATAATCTCAACCAAGCTTCTTCAAAAGATAACTATCCATTGCCAATTATGTATCATATCTTAAAAGTAGTTACATTCTCAAAAATGTTGTCCATGTTAGATGGATTTTTAGGATATAATTAGATAAAAGTGGTTGAAGAAGATCAAGACAAGATGGTTTTCACAACACCATGGGGGACATTTGCCTATCAAAAGAAACCCTTGGGGCTAGTTAATGCTATAAAAACTTTTTAATGAGTGAAGGATCTAACATTTTCAAACCTAAAGAACAAGAGCATAGTTTTATATATTGATGACTTGACAGTCTTCTCTAAGAAGAGAGGTAATCATTTTGCTAATTTAGAAGTTCTCATCCAGTGTAGAAAGCATGAAATCTCTTTAAATACCAAGAAATCAATATTTTTTAGGACTAAATGGAATATTCTTGGTCACATCATCTTAGAGGAAGGATTGAAGATTGATCTAGAAAGGGTGAAATTTATTCAAATCCAACCTATGCCTATGTCTAAGAAAGGGGTATGTTCATTATTTGGTAAGGTAAACTTCCTCAAAAGGTTCATTATTAACTTTGTTGAGTTAACTCACCACATTTTTATATGATGAAAAATAAGAAAGAATTCAAGTGGAATGTTGAAGATAAGATGACATTTGAAAATATTAAAGCAACTATAGTTAAAGCTCTAGTCCTAGTTTCTCTAGATTTTAGTTAAGGAATTCATTCTGTATTGTTATTCTTTTGAACATACCATGTCAGCCATAATTATATAAAATAATGATGAAGATATTGAATCTCTTATAGCTTTCATGAGCCAACCATTGAAATTTTATGAACTTAAATATACATAGATGGAAAAACACACATTTGTTATAGTTAAAGCATGCACAACCTTTAGGTACTACATCTTGTCTTCACATACTAAAGTATATGTACCTAACACTATAGTGAAATCTATTCTAACACAACAAGAGTTGGGACTAATAAGAGGCACCTGGGAGGCTAAAATTCAAGAGTTTGATCTTGATATAAAACCAACAAAGCTATTAAGAGGAAGAGTCTTATACTAATTAATGACATAAGTAAACTAGATGATACAAATATGATGGCATCTTTGCTTCAAGATGAATCAGATGAAGATTTACCCATGGTTTTTTTTGTTGATCTTGTTGATGAATGGCACAATAATATTGATTTCTTCCTAAATTATGGAGAATGTCTAGTTCATATTAAACATAAGGGAAAATATACCATCAAGCTGAAGTCAAAGTATTACATCTTTTGGGACAATGGTTTGTATAAAAGAGGAATTGATGGTGTCTTCTTTCGTTGTCTGGTCAAAGAATAATAAAAGAGATTACTAGAATAGTTCCATGATAGAGCATGTGGAGGTCACTTTTCAACATGAGTTATATCACATAAAATCCTATGAGCAAGGTACTACTAGTCCACTCTTTTCCAGGATACTTTGGATTGGGTTTTTAAATGTCAAGCATGTCAACATTTTGTGGGACGTTTAAAGTTGTCAACATTAAAACTAGTCATAATCAATGAACATTTTCACTAGTGGGGCATAGATTTTATTGGAATGTTGAATCCCTCTTCAAGTGCTAGCCATTATTATGTTTTAACCACCACTAGTTACTTCATCAAGTGGGTATAAGCCATTCCTATCAAGCATGCCAATTTTGAAGTTGTATGTGATTTTATCATGGAAAATATTGTAGTGAGGTTTTGTGTTCCTCATAAGATGGTAAAAAATAATTTAATTAACTTTTATTCAGTTGAATTAACTTGTTTTTTTTAATTTACATGAAATAAAATTAGTTCACCCTTAAAATTACTATCCTCAAGGGAATAGCTAAGGTGAATCAAGTAATAAAAACTTGATGAAAATCATTTGCAAGATGGTGGATGATAATCAACATACCTAACACAAGATAATATTTGATGTATTGTGGGCTAATAAAATCACTTTAAATAAAGCCATTAACATGCCACCTTTTTAGTTATTATATGAAATAGATGTTGAAATACCCATCACAATAGAATTTCCTAATTTGAAACTATCCAAGGCCATTGAAGATGTAACTTATTAAGATTCACTAGATAAGAGGATTATGTTTTTATTTGAGCTAAAAAAAGTGCATGCTCAAGTTTTTGATCACTTAACTGATCATTAGATGAAAGTGAAAAGGATTTTTGACAAAAGGGATAAATAAAGAATGCTTGAATTTGGTGACTTGGTCCTACTATGGGATAAGCAAAATGAACCAAAAAGGATGCACAACAAATTTGATTCACTATGGAAAGGACCTTTCATAATAAAGAAAGTTACTAGAAAAGATAGTTTCATCCTAGCTTATCAGGATGGAATTAAACTAACACTAAATTATAATGGGTAGCATTTGAATATTTATAAGAACTGAGTAGTACGGGAACACCTATATGTATATAAACAAAATCTCAAATTTTATTTTGTACCATCATTTTTATTTTATATTTATTTGTTTTGTAGTTTTTAATGATTGAGTTTTTACATGACTCTGTACCCAATAGACAAGACTCAAAACCAAAGATACTAAGATCTCATCCTTATTTATTTCTTTCTAATAGAAACAAATATGTCCCCAATTAGACATAGTTGGTGTCCCCAAAATTTCACACATGGAATTTTGGGCTAAACTTATTGATTTCTTTTGCCTTTTGTCTTATGTGAGTCAATTATCCCTATTAAAACTTAGTCCCCTAAATAAGACTTAGTATATAATAGTTTTCATTATGATTGATTTCCTTCTCAATTGCTTCAAATTTCTATAGAAGGTTAAAAAATGTTATCTTGGGTCATTTTCATAAAACCCATTTTATTCATCTTTCCAAGAGATTAAAAAAGCTAAGTGTTGGGATTCATTTCTAGGCCAATTCAGATTCTCAAGGCTACTTTACTTTTCAAAGGTGAAATAATTTGTCCTCAAAAACTTGTGTTACATCATCTAGTTCAAATTTGAATTGTGTAATGACTTTACTTCTCATAAAAAATTGAGTAAAGTAGTTTTGTAAACCCGTAAACCACTAGTTAGAATAATTCAAGATTTTAAAGTTACTTCACTTGCTCAAAGTCATAAGTAAAAGCAATAAGAGTTCACAAGTCTGAAGTATTCACTATCTTAGACTAAATCAAGGTTTCAGAGGTACTTGACTTTATAGACCAACTCAAGTAAAGTAGTTTGTAGAACCCAACAAACATCAAAATTCTTAAGTGGCTTTCTTCACATGTGTCATTTAGTTGTCATTAATATATGGTTTAATATAAATATTGAAAAATATACCTCATTTTCTACTTGGCTTTGAAGTTTTCTAACCTAGCTACTATTCCTATGAATCTCAATCAACACCGTTTGAGCTTTTGGAGTGATTTTTTGAGAAAAATATTCACAGCCCATTTACAATCAAGGTAGGTAGAGTGTTTCCCCTTTATTTTCATGTTTATATTTTAGGTCTTTATCTCATTTTTATTTTTGTAAGTTTTTATGCACTATTTTTAAGGTTCTTCCATATTTTCTTATTTTTCCTGCATTTGTTTATCAATTTTGCATACATGATGTTTTTAAAAACCTTATAAAATCCTTAGGAATATTTTGCATGTGAAAATATTAAGTAAAACCTTGAAAAATTAAATTTTTATGTAAAATTCCCTAGAATTTGACTTAAATCATACTGCTTGGACCTTTCATGACTTGTTGCTTACTTGGAGTCCTGAACCTAAGTAACTAGTCTTATGAAACCTGAAGTTTTCAAAAGACATTGTCTACTCAAATTTTGAACAACTACTTGCTTAGATAGAGTTTTTATTACTCATTGCTTCTAATTCATTAAGTTTTCCAACCCTATTAATTTTCCCTAAGAAACTTAGTATATTTCCTAAAGAAATGCAGAGTTGTAAATGTTTGTCACTTGCTTAGAGTTTTCAACATTGAAGACTTGTAGAACTAGACCTTCCTAGAGTTTTGACACCTTGTTACTCAAAATCCAGTTCTTGGAGTTTTCAAAGCTTTCTACTACTATAAATTCCTAATATTTAAATATTACCTAGATTGTTACTCAAGATAATAACTTGACTCGGTTGTTCAACATTTTGTAAACCAATAAGAACATTTATTGAGTTTTTAAAAGCATATATTGAGTCTTCCTAGTGACTGTCCTACTAAATATCAAGAGGAGAAGAAGAAACAACTATGATTGAATAAGTTTATGAGATTGTACTTAAAAAATTTCTAGGACCAAGTAGGAAAGGAAATATAAAAGTAAAGAGAGTTGAGAAGCCAAAAGAAGCAAAGATGAAGTATGAATATAAAGGATATCCTATTAAGTCTTGGATTGCTTCTAAGTTGTCTAAAATTAGTGATACCGACATGGGACATGTTTTCATAAATGAGTCATTGGAGAGATCCAAAGCCAAAGTCAAAATACTACTCATGCAAGTAATGACAAATAGTGGAATGTTGAAAACTACAAATTTCTCAAGCTTTGCACAAATTCTTGAGTTTATCCTAGAGTGTGCTAAGGATTATGATTCTCTTACTAGAATAGTAAAAGATACTACTGGTAACATGGTGGTCAGACTAGATGTTTAGTATTTTGACTACTATTTTAAGATCCAAACAAGATCTAATGTGCTTGATGTATCAATGTAAAAAGCTAAAAGCCAATGGGAAAATAAGAGAGCAGATTGCATCAAGATAATGAATACAACTTATCTAAAGAAACCAAATTAGCCCTCAAGGTTTCCAAAGTAAATAGTGAGATCTAACTTAATTTAAGAAATAGATGACATCACTCAATTATTATGTAGAATTAATGAAGAGAAGAATTCCAAGAACTTTTCCACTTGGATGTATGCATACATAAGGGTTATTGATATCAATAGGATTTCTACAGTGATTGAATGGTCAAGAATAATGAGTGATAACATTGATTACCAATTGAGTAATGTATTAAAAATCTTTGACTTCAAAATGAATTCATATTTAGCATATGCTGCAACATCCAATGGAACCTTTTCTAGGCTAACTATAAAAGGGATGTTGGAAACTAAGCCCATATATGAATATTAACCTCAATTGAATCTTTTTAAATACTTAAAGCACTATAAGAGGGTAAATGATGTATTTTTTTATGAAATCATTTATGAATTGAATGTTACTTTAAAAGCTAAGAGAGTATTTGATGTAACTTGGGAGGTAGTTTCCCATTTTGGATGTATTTTCATTCAATTCCTAAATTTCACATATATCAGAGTTAGAGGTTTCATAGGGACACCAATCAAATTACCTAGGTACCCTAGTGATAAATTGATTCTTATGGATTTATGTAGGTAGCTGGTAGAATTTCATGATTTATAGTCTAAAGCTCACCACTTTTTAGTTAGTTTTCCTATTGCTATTGGCCATTATCATTGTACAAGAATTTATAAGTCCAAGAATATACAAACAAAGATGTACCATAACTACAATCAATCAAACGCTGCATAAAAATTTTATTGTAGAGGTATAACACAAAACACAATTTCTCTTGAGTATATATATATATATATATATATATATATCCCTGCACTTGAAGACTTTTGGATTGATTGTAGAGATGAATTTGAAGTTAAGAAAAGAGATAATAGTAAGATGAATGTTGAAAAAATTCATTCATTTGATTTAACCAACATTATTGAAGACATGGAAGATGATGTACAAGTGATTCATGATTCTTATCATGCAATGGGAAGAGACAATACTCCGCTTATAGAAATTAACTTTAGGAAGAATCAAGTAAAGACTATTACTGAGAGAACTTCAAGGGATACTACATGAAGGAGATAATAATAACAAAAATGGGACAAGTAAGTCATAAAAGGAAATTATTTCAAGGATAAAGTAGCCAAGAGCCAAAGAAAAATTTGAAATTGAAGAATAATGTTAATGATACATACTCCTTGGTAAAATAAAGAGAACCAATTTAACTAGTTGTTGCTACATCTCCTTTGGTCCCTTCCTCTACCACTCCTACTTCCACCATTCCCACTTATACCACTCCTAGTTTTACCACATCCACCACATATTCATCTTCATTATTATTTTAAGACATATAATGAGTAATGAAAGATGTGAACCCATACACACTCATGGCACCTCAAAAGTCTCCAAGTTTCAAACCTCTTGAAAAACATATTCAGAAGGAGACTAATGTTCATCCTCCTCCACCTTCATCCTCTCCACCTATTAATCCTCCTCCACCTCCTTCTGAGGATCAGCCCACCATTACTTCTATTCATACCCAAAAAGATATAGAGTAAGAAACTATTAGAGAGGTGACTACATCTCAAGAGGTATCTCAATAAAAAGTAATAGCTGAACCAAAAAAAGAGAAAGAGGTAGAGAAAGAGTTATAGAAAGAGGTAGAGAAAGATTTATAGAAAGATGTAGAGAAAAATAAAGAGTTATAGAAATAAAAAGGTGAGCAATTAATTTCCAATGTTGTTCAAGATATTCTAGATGAACAAAAAGTTTCTTCTCAGGAGTTAGTGGTGAGAAATAATCAACATCAAATAGTGATTCATTTAACCACTTCAATTGTTATGGATTTATCTTCATGATTGGAATTACAAACAACTCTTAAGTCAAAATAATAAATTAACTTGGAAGATATAGACATGTAGCTTCTGAGAAGTCTTGATTGCAAGAGAAAGAAGCCCAAGAGTGCTAAATTGACTTCAAAGATGATAATTGAACCTTCAGGTTAGAAATTTGTAGAGATAGTAGTTCCTCCACAAGGTAAGAATAAAATTGAAGTAACTAAAGAAGACTTAGTAGTTACAAAAGTATCCCTTGGAAAAGTCACTACAAAAGGCCTAAAGTAGGACACACAGACCCTATCAACAATCTTTTCTAGAAGCACGATGAAGATAAGGTTGATAAAGCCAAGTTGAAGGAATAAATTTCTAAATTATGTGAAATAATTTCCAAGGTGGTAAGATCTACTCCTCAACAATCATTTCTTTTATGAGATATGATTGATCAACACATAATAACTGAGATAGAGGAAACTAGTGACTAGGCTAAATCAATTAATGAATAAATAGATAAAATGTTACAAATTGCATAGAAATGGTTTCCTAAGGTCCCAAGTACTTTAGATGATATTGAGAATAAATTATCATAGATAAAAATAGTGATAAAGGATATTTAAAATGAGAATGGAATCTCTAATTTGTAACAAGAAATATTTCAGCAAATAAATTCTTTAAGAGAAAAGCTTTTGATTGAAGAAAAAATTGTTCTAAAAGGATCAATAAAGAAATCAAAACAAGAGGAACACCTTATATCATTTTACATGTGTATTCTTGGAATAATTCTTAAATAAATGAAGGCTCTATAATAATATTCTTGTAATGTAAATGTATATCTAGAGGATTACATCTTCTACCTCACTAATGTTTGGTTTGATAAAATACCAAGAATACCTGAGTAATTGCATCACCAATTCAAGCAATTAATTGGAAAGGCCACGACTCATTTCACAACAAAATATATAAAGGAGTTAATAAAAAATAAATAAGAGGTCAAGAGGCTAGAACTTAAAGTTGAAATAAAAAGAGAGAAAGAGGTAGAGAAAGAGGTAGAGAAAGAGTTAGAGAAAGAGGTAGAGAAAGAGTTAGAGAAAGAGGTAGAGAAAGAGGTAGAGAAAGAGGTAGATAAAAATAAAGAGGTAGAGAAATAAAAAGGTGAGCAAGTAGTTTCCAATGTTGTTCAAGATATTCTAGATGCATAAGAAGTTTCTTCTCAAGAGTTAGTGGTGAGAAATAATCAACATCAAATAGTGATTCATTCAGCCACTTCAATTGGTATGGATTTATCTTCATGATTGGTATTACAAACAACTCTTAAGTCAAAATAAGAAATTAACTTGGAAGAGATATACATGTAGCTTCTAAGAAGTCTTGATTGTAAGGGTAAGAAGCCCAAGAGTGCTAAAGTAACTTCAAAGATGATAATTGAACCTTCAGGTTAGAAATTTGTAGAGATATCAGTTCCTCCACAAGGTAAGAATAAAAGTGAAGTAACTGAAGAAGACTTAGAAGTTACAAAAGTATCCTTTATAAAAGTCACTACAAAGGGCCTAAAGCAAGACACACAGACCCTTATCAACACTCTTTTCCAGAAACATGATGAAGAGAAGACTGATAAAGTCAAGTTGAAGGAATAAATTTCTAAATTATGTGAAACAATTGCCAATGTGGCAAGATCTACTCCTCAGCAATCATTGCTTTTAGGAGATATGATTGATCAAAAAATAATAACTGAGATAGAGGAAATTGGTGACTAAGATAAAGTAGTTGATGAATGAATAGAGAAAATGTTACAAATTGCATAGAAATGGTTTCTTGAGGTCCCAAGTACTTTATATGATATTGAGAATAAATTGGAATAGATAAAAATAGTGATGAAGGAGATTGAAAATGAGAATGGAATATCTAATTTATAACAATAAATATTTCAAAAAATAAATTCTTTAAGAGAAAAGGTTTTGATTGAAGAAAAAATTGTTTCAAAAGAATCAATAAAGAAATCAAAACAAGAGGAACACCTTATATCTTTTTACATGTCCATTCTTGGAACAATGCTTAAATAAATGAAGGCTCTATAAGAATATGCTTGCAATGTAAATGTAGATCTAGAGGATTGCATCTTCTACCTCACTAATGTTTGGTTTGATAAAATACCAAGGATACCTGAGTAATTGCATCACCAATTCAAGCAATTAATTGGAAAGGCCACGACTCATTTCCCAACAAAATCTATAAAGAAATTAATAAGAAATCAATAAGAGGTCAAGAGGTTAGAACCTAGGATTGATAAGGAAAAAGTTTATTACAAGAAGCTAAAAAGGCAATTAGTTGCCAAATCAAATGATGCAGCCATCCAGTTCATGATGTCTTAATATATCAAATATAGAGAAAAGTGTAGATCAGAGGTTCATGAATTGAAAAGATTTATATTGATTCTATTCTCAACAACTTCTTTTATCTTCTTCATGTTTCTAATGCAAAATTGCTTTCTACATTCAAAGAAGAAATAAGAAACTGAAAGATGGTTAAGGCTAGAAGTACCTGATATAGTCGTGCGCACCGAAATCAGACGTTGAAAGATTCTCCTCTTTTGCTGTGGAGGAATGACACCTACGAAGAAAAGGCTAAACACGAAAAAACGTTAATAAGAGATATGGTGGGCTGTCAGGCGAACGCCCGATCCCGGAAGTACGAAGACTCCCTAGAAGGATATCAACCCACTGATAAAAAAAAGCATAATATTAGACGAAAGTAGATGATAATGACAGAAATAAATGACAGAAAATAAAAGGCGTACCTGATATGTGGCACTATTCTGCACAGTCGCCGGCGTCGGTCTCTGTGGTGCCGGCGTCGGTTAAGGAAGGTGCCGACGTCGGTTAATGTGCCGTCGTCGGTCGGGGCAGTGACCGGCGTCGGTAGGGGCAGGTTCTGGGAAAAGGTTCGGGACAGGTTCTGAGAGAGTAGGGACAGGTTCAGGGAGAGTCTGGGGGGTTTGAACAGAGTCGGGATAGGTTTGAACAGTCGGGACAGGGTCTGATATGGTCAGGGTAGGGTTTGATAAGGACAGGGACGAGGTTTAGATAGAGTCGAGACAGGTTTTGATAAGGACAGGAACGAGGTTTAGACAGAGTCGAAACAAAGGCCGGGGGTTTGAGGACAGAGGCAGGGATAACAGAACATAAATAATAACTAAGAAAAGAAAATGAAAATAAATAGAATAATGACTTACCTGGTAGAAGACCCGATGAAAGCCATGGTGTGCAGATTAGTTGATGTCGTAGTGTCGATGATTGCTCAGAGTTCACAGGTTCGTGGAGGAATTCGCAGGTTGGTTGCTCAGCGTTCGGTTGATCAGCGTTCGGGGATCCGGTTTGAATGACTGGCGGAGGTTGATGAATGCGGAGGATGGGGACGGTTCCAGAAACGGTTCGTCAACCGTTTCGGGAAACCGAATGCTAACTGATAACGGACAAGGGGAAGGTGACCGACGTCGGTAGGATTGCCGACGTCGGCCGATAGGTGACCGACGTCGGCGACATCGGTCGGGTAAAGACCGACGTCGGCAGATGCATAATGGGGATAGAGTCTACCTTTTGCTCTGTGCTCCTCTTTACATGCTGCCAGGGTCAATGCTGGTGAAACAAGTGATCGGCAAGGGTTCAATAAGCGAAGAAGAAAGAAGACGAGGAATGACCAGGGGAGTCGACACGATTTCGGTGTCTACATTTGCCCCTTTTTGTCTTGTTGGTTGTTCTGGACGAACTGCAAGACAAAAATAGGAGTGAGTGCCCCAGGTGAGGGATAAGGTTGATTTCATCTTGTTGGTTGTTCGAATGAACTGCAAGACAAAAATAGGAAGCGAAATGCCCCGAGTAAGGATGAGGTATTCCCCCTCAAAGCAGGAGTCGAGGAAAGGGAACCGAGAATCGAGTGCTGATTTGATAAAGAGTGGATGAAAAAAGGGGTGAGGGTGAACGCTGCAAAGGTCGTGATTGCGCGTATACCACTACACAAGATGGTCAGGTCAAAGTGTCGCAGGTCAAGGGTCGAGGAGTGCCAAAATTGAAGTAACTGGGCCCCAGCATTTAGTCGTCTGCTGATCGGGTCACTCAATCTAAGCTGAAGCTCCAAATGGGTCGTCGCGTTCCAGGTATCCCGGGCTCAAGAAGTGCTCCTAAAAACGCGAAAAAGTCACAAGTATTGTGGATCAACCGGTGTGCGATCCTATACTTGTGAGGGTCCAAAAAGGTCTGCGCACAATTCTGCTAACCAGTCATGAGGTAGCATACATGCAAAAACAACCAAGGCAACAACGTCTTGGAAGTGGTCGAGGTCGGAGGAGATAGGCATGATCTCCAATGGCTGGTGGTCGATGGAAGGATGAATGGACGAAAGGATGAAAGGATGCGGCCGAGCTAACCCCAGAAGACCCCATGTCAACTGAGTGCTACCTACATAGCCCTGGTGATAGGGCCTCAGGCTGATGTAGTTCTCCCTAGAAGGGAGGAAGGGTCAAAGGGATGGTGAGGAAAAAAAAGATGTTGCAGCCTTTTCCAAATGGTGTATTCTGCAACATTGGTTGAGGGGTTTTTCATCCCTAGCAATATTCCATTTGCATGATGGATGTATGCTAAAAATGAATTGAGGTCTATTTATGCTTCAGCAAGTATTGGTTTATGCTTAACACAAATTGGGGCGAGTCGATAGTTTCCATGTGTATTGGTGTCCATAGAAACTAGGGTGAATAGGCAAGGTCATGTTGATGGTCTGAAAAGAGAGTTGAGCTGAGTTGATCGACAAGTGATGAAGGTGAATGTGACCAAAGGGCAGAAGAAGATGAAAGGGGAATTGCTCTTTCATTGACAAGGACCAAAAAGACGGCACAGATAGGGGTTATGAGAACCAAGAGCCCCATTTATGCGTGACGTCGTTGACCATAGTTATGTTAGAGCGGTAATCGAATCACTTAGACATTAAAGTGAGCTCGAAGTCCCTTGAGTAGGTAATAGGAGGAGGAAAGAGGGTAACCCATTTTAAGAGCAGAGATAACTTTGCCCCTTTTTATAGGAGACCCTGAGACAACCACAAGCCAAGTCCGTGACTCGTTTTTTTTTTTTTTTTTTTTTTTTTTTTTTTGAGAGGCAGACTGATCGATGCGGGAAGCCTGCATAGAGATGTCATTTGCTTGGTGGTCAGGTTGCGAAGCTGATCAATGCGGGAAGCTTCTAAAATAAGTTGTTGTTTATTGCCAGAGTAGTCATAGCCATCCTTCGAGGGAGTGGTCTATATTTTTGTTTAATAAAAAGGCTTTTGAATAGCTGTCCTTCGAGGGAGCAGTCTATTTATTACAGCAATGATAGTATAGCTGTCCTTCGAGGGAGCAGTCTATTTTTTTTTTGATTTTGATATAGATATAGTGACCATGGATATGTTGTGACATCTTGATTCGTTTTGATAGAAATGGAGTCATGGACAAGACTGTAGAAGGTCAAGGGCTCCCTTTTATTAGGACAAAGCATCCATACATCATAAAAGGGGTATAGGAGTTGTTAAGAGGAATAGGGTTGAAAGGAAGTAGGATGAAGAGGACGGGGATTGCTCAAGGGACGAGCTCAAGTTAAGTGTCAAGTGGACGAATACTCGACTAGCAGTAGAACGGTCGCAGATGCAATGCATTAAGAGGCTCAGGTTCTGGACGTCCATCAAGAGAAGACAGACGGTAAGTCCCTGATCCATACTTGTGCGTGATAATAAAGGGTCCAAGCCAATTAGGAGCAAACTTGCCTCGTTTACTTCGCTCCATATTGGTCACGTGTTGATTCTCTTTGAGGACGAGGTCTCCGATGTTGAAATCTCGTTCTCGCAGATTTTTGTCATAGGTGCGTTTGATGCGATGTTGATAGACATGGAGATGATTAAGGGCAGCAAGACGGTGTTCGTCAAGTAACTCAAGTTGAGCTAAGCGATCTTGACGAAAGTCATCGTTGGAAAGGATATCATGTAGAGAAATGTGGAGAGACAGGATCTGTACTTCGAGAGGTAAAATAGCCTCTGTTCCGTACACAAGAGAAAAAGGGGTAGCACCCGTAGAGGTTCGGATGCTAGTGCGGTAAGCCCACAAAGCGAAGGGAATGTGAATGTGCCAATCCCTGCCTGTGTCACTGACCACTTTCATGAGAATTTTGGTGAGAATTTTGTTGGAAGCCTCGGCCTGCCCATTTGCTTGTGGGTAGTAAGGCGAAGAGAAACTGAGTTTGATGCCGAAGGAGTCGCATAGCTTTTGGACAGTTTTGTTTTTGAAGGACTTGCCGTTATCAGTGATGATTTTATGAGGGACACCGAAACGACAGATGATGTGGCTGTTGATGAAGTCGACGATCTTGTCGGCTTTTGTGGAGACGAGAGGAATGGCTTCCACCCACTTGGTGAAATATTCAGTGGCTGTGATGATGGATTGATGACGAAGAGACGAATGAGAGTTAATCTCACCGATGAGATCTAAACCCCACTGAGAGAAAGGCTAGAAATACTGAGCAACTTGTAAGGCGTGGCTGGGGAGATGAAGCAAGTTTGAGTGCTGCTGACACTTGATGCAACGCCGAACATAATCGCTACAGTCTTGATGAAGGGTAGGCCAATAATAGCCCAGACGAAGGATGCGCGTGGCAATCGAATTTCCACTGAAATGCCCACCACAAATCCCGTCGTGGACTTGTTGGATGGCGT
This sequence comes from Torreya grandis, assembly GCA_037957365.1. Lineage (NCBI taxonomy): Eukaryota > Viridiplantae > Streptophyta > Pinopsida > Cupressales > Taxaceae > Torreya > Torreya grandis. The sequence goes on from JARHVA010000827.1 coordinate 3,298,110, forward strand.
GAGATGCTTCAGTGGAGGTGAGACAACGAAGAAGGAGGCCGTCGAAGCCTCGCTTATAGAGAAGACCCCCTAGCATGGTATAGCGAGCAGTACGCTTGATAAAAGCTCATCGTGCATTACTAGAGAGGTTGGGAGGAATGATAGAGAGAGATAAGAAGTCCACAAGTTGCTTATACCAAGCATCTTGCGGGCTAGGGTCTATAGTGTTGACATGATGAATGTGAGGAGAGATATATGAAGGCAACGGCACACGACGTACCGTGACAAAAAGTCTGGATGCAGATGAGGAAGATGGGATATGGGAAGCGAGAGAAGCCATAGTGTCAGCAAACTTGTTCGTGGATCGAGGAACAGTCTGCAAGAGGAAATGGTCGAAAGATGCAAGGAGAAGGTCAGCGCGATTTTTGTACCTTTGCAAAATTTCATTTTTACAGAGGTATGAACCGTTGACCTGATTGACGACGAGCTGCGAGTCGCCGAAGATATTGATGGACTTGATGCTGAGAGAGAGAGCGGTCTGAAGTCCCAAAATTAAGGCCTCGTATTCGGCCATATTATTGGTATAATCAAAGTCGAGTTTAAAAGACAAAGGCATGGGCTCCCCTTCGAGTGGGATGAGAATGACCCCAGCACCTCCACCTAGTTGACATTTGGATCCGTCAAAGAACATAGTCATCTGATAGGTGGTGTCGTCAGAGGAAAGCGCAGCGATAGACTCGTCAGGGAATTCACACTGCGAAGGTTGAGTGTCAGGAAGAGGGGCATCGGCTAGTTGATCAGCGATGGTTTGCCCTTTGATAGATTTCTGCTGGATGAATTCGAGATCGAACTCAGCAAGCAGCATGAGCCACCGAGCCATACGTTGATTCTGATATGGCTTGGAGTGCATATACTTGAGAGGGTCGGTGTGGGTGATGACAAAGGTTTTGTGACTGAGAAGATAGTGGCGAAGCTTAGTAGCAGCAAAGACTAACGCCAAACAGAGTTTCTCGATATGGGTATACCGAGTTTCATAGTCGACCAGTGTTCGGCTGATATAATAAACGGCTTGCTCGCGGTGATGTTCGTCTCGGTGCGCGATCATGGCACCTAACGAATGGTGAGTGGCTGAGATATAAAGGTAGAAAGGTTGGTCGTCTCTAGGTGGAATGAGAACTGGTGGAGAGACCAGATAGCGTTGTAAGGCTTCAAAAGCCTCTTGACAGTCCTTATCCCATGTAAAAATGACGTCCTTCTTAAGGAGATGATGAAAAGGTTGGCAGCAGTCAGAAAGCTGCGAGATGAAGCGACGAATGGACTGGAGCTTGCCTTGCAAACTGCGAAGCTACTTGAGATTGGTCGGGGGAGGCATTTCGAGGATAGCACGAATCTTGGCGGGATCTATCTCGATGCCACGAAAGGAAACGATGAAGCCGAGAAGCTTGCCAGAGAGGACCCCAAAGACACATTTCTTGGGGTTAAGACGGACATTATACTGAAGAAGACGAGAAAAGATGATGTTGAGAATGGTCAGATGGTCACGGCAAAATTTGGATTTGCCGAGAAGGTCATCCACATAGTCCTCCATGATTTTGTGGAGGAGATCGTGGAAAATGTAAGTCATGGCACGCTGATAAGTGGCGCCTGCGTTCTTCAAGCCAAAAGGCATGACTCGATAGCAAAAGGTCCCCCATGGGGTGATGAAAGAAGTCTTGTGCTGATCTTCCGGAGCAATCAGAATTTGATTGTATCCTGAAAACCCGTCCATAAGAGATAGCATCTCATGGCCGGCCGTAAGATCAACGAGCTGGTCAATGTTAGGAAGAGGAAAGTCGTCTTTAGGACAGGCTAGATTAAGGTCACGATAGTCTGTGCAGATCCGAATCCCCCCAGTTGCCTTGGTGACTGGGACGATGTTAGAGACCCACTGTGGATAATCGATAGGCTGGATGAAGGAGACAGAAAGGAGCCGCTGAAGCTCCTCCTTGACAAGGAGGGCAATGCGAGGATGCATCTTTCGAAGCTTCTGCCTAACAGGCTTAGCCTCTGGTTTGGTGACAATGTTATGGGTAACGATGGAGGGGTCGATGCCAGGCATATCACTGTAAGTCCAGGCAAAGGCCTTGCTATGGTCGGAGAGGAACTGGGTATAGTCAAGCTGCTCCTGAGCGTCTAAAGATTGGCCGATCTTTAAGACATGAGGAACATCAGAAGAAGGAAGGTTGATGTCAATGGTTGATTCATTTAACATAACCTGGGTCTCAGAAGGAAGGGAGCGCTGGATGAAAGAATCATCAGCGCCCATGTAGGAAAGAATGGCGTCATCGTCAACGCAGTGAACAGTGTGAATGGTTGCCGACTCATCTTCGATCATGGTGGGAAGAATGAGAGGGAGAGACTTGGATACCCCATTGAGCTGATAAGTCAAGGGGTCTAGGCGGATGGTGTTTATGGAAAAAAAAAACTAGGAGGAATGGAAACCACTGACTCCGTAGGTGAAGGTGGCGAAATAGGCGAATGTGGAGGAGATTGGTCGAGGATTGGTTCAGGATAAAGGTCTACAGGGTCTTGAGTGGGGTCGTGATATCCCAGACCATACCGTTTCTTGGCGTCGTCATCGTTGAGCGGTTGGATAGGCTGATGGGAGCCCTGCTCATAGCGTCCGAAACCAAAACCCTTCCATGCACACCTGTAAAGGTAAGTATGTGCAAAGGCAGGGTTGCCAAGAAACGAAAAATCTGATGTGAAAGGTTGGGGTGAAGAAAGAGGATTACCGTCAGTAGGAGCTTGATTAAGCCCTCCATAGACGAGGTTGGTGCGGAGGTGAGGGGGACCATAAGGTATGATCATCCCAATTCGATGGTCGTAGCTGGGGCTGTGATGAAGGCGTCCATACTCTTGCAGAGTTTGGAACATGTCTAAAGCCAGCAAGCAATACTCTCCCAATGAAAGTCTTTAGAAGACGTCTTCCATGGGGTCTGTGGTCGTCGCTTGAAGGGGAGGTGTAAGGGTGACCACCTGTTGTGAACTGGTTGAAGCTTCTGCGGATGGAGGCGGTGCTGAGGTTGACGGCTTGATAGGAATGAGGACATCGTTTGGACGGTAGGTGGTATTGCATGTTTTGAAAGGTGAAGGGTCAGCGGGAATGGTGTGGACTTGTCCGTCATGCTCAAACTTCACACAACGGTGCAGGGTGGAGGGGACACAGGCCATGGCGCGGATCCAGGGTCGGCCCAGCAAGATGTTGTATTGGAACTCTCCTTCGATAATGTAGAAGAGCTCCGGGACTGTGCGTGGACCAACGCGGATATGAAGGATGACGGTGCCAATGGTCATGGCAGTAGTGTCGTTGAAAGAGCGCAAGATCGCGTCAGTTTTGGAAACGCAATTCTTGGGAAGAGCCAACTGATCAAAGGCATGAGTGGAGATGATGTTGATGCTAGCGCCCCCGTCGATCATAACGCGTTTAATGCGTGTCCAATTGATGTAGGCAGTGATGAAGAGGGCGGCGTCCTGATCTTCCGTGTTGGATGTAGGAATTTCAGAATCGCTGAATGTTATGGAGGCAACAGGGGCTAAGGAGTGGACAAGGGCAGCAAGTGGCTGGGGATCCTCAGGTTGGACCTCCGCTGCCTGCAGGGCTTGGATGAGGGCCTGACGATGTTGAGGTGAGGTTTGGACTAGATCGTAGAGGGACATCTTCACAGGCGTCTGGTGAAGTTGTTTCAACATGGAGTCGTGGATTGGTCCGGAAGAGGAAGAAGAAGAAGAAGAGGGTTGAGGCGCGCCAAGGATAGAAATCTTAGGCTTAGGCGGTTGAGGTGGATTGACAAAAGGGTAGGTCCAAGGAATGGCGGCTTTTTCTTTCACCTTATCCTTTTGTGACCTAGTGGTGATGTGAATGGCATTGATTTCAAAGATGGGAGGTGAAGATGATGAAGGGGTTGTAACCGGTTGATGAGATGTGGATGGGTTTGAAGAGGTTGAAGGGTTGTGAGAAGGAGTCGGGGGGCGGTCGAAAGTGTCCTCAAAGAGAAGAGTGTCTTTCTCTAGATAACGGCGAATGACAACCTTGAGGGCACAGCAAGTCTCAGTGTCATGTCCTGGTGTACGATGATATAAACAAATCTTCATGTCGTCGAACCAGGAAGGTTTAGACCCGAGAGGTTGAAAGGGCTTGATGGGTGGAAGAGTTATGCTAGAGGTTTGCAAAAGTCGTTGCAAGATCAACGAGTATGAGCCCACTAAAGGGTCCATGCTCATCGATGTATGCGATGTCGGTGACTTTTGCTTGGGCGAAATGGGAGGAGGTTTTCGTACCACCTTCTGGGTTGATGGTGCGATGATAGGCGGAGACGGTACACTCTTCGTGAGAGGTATCGCCCTTTTGGGAGAGGGTAGGCTAGTGGTAGGTAAAGGAAGCAAAGGAGGCAACCGGTTTTGGTTAGAGGTTGAAGCGGGAAGGATTTTGGTTAAGGTTGAAGGATGCGGGCCCAAAATGGAGGGCAATGGTGACGGAGGAGGAGGCGTTCGCCTCTGTGGTTTGGCAGTCTTTTGAGATTTGGGTTGAAGACTACTATTAGTTGAAGTTTGGGTTAAGTCCACCTTCACTTGTGGATGAGTGAGGTTGGAGACGGGGCGAACGCCAAGTGATTTGATAGGTTTAGGCGGAGTAGATGAGGGTTTTGGTTTTGATGAAGTTGATGAAGATGTAGACGGTTTGGAAATGGAGATTGGATTTTTGTTGATAGTCTTAGGAGGTTCTGTCATTGGTGGATTAGCGGTATGAGATGAGAGGGCCCGGGCTTGTTGAAGAGCTGTGAGATGGTCCCACAATCCCTGATGTTCCACTTTCCTAGAAGGGAGAAGTTTGAGTCTCTCCACTAGTCGGGAAAATGGCTGAGAAGATGCGGGATGAGGTTTAGGCTCTTGAGAAGATGCCAATGGTTGTGGGACTGAAGGTAAGACGGATGTAATAGTCTCGGGTCCAAAGCATGATGAAGTTGTGACAGGTTCATGTTTGGTTGGAGATGAAGGAGAGAGAGGTTCTTCTCTGGGTGGAGAAGAAACTGGTGAATGAAGCTCCTCAAGCGGATAAAGGGCAGGGATGATAGTGCCCTCCACTTGTGGCCGAGGAGTAGGAAAGGTTGGGTCCTCTATGGGCAGCAAGAAGGAAGATGGTGAAACTGGCGGTGCTGGTAAGGTCGAGGCGTCCTCCAAAATGAGAGAAGTTGAGGGAGAGCTAGCCAGAGAAAGAGTTTCGTCCTCATGTGATGGACTGATGGATGAACTCACCTCTTGGGGTTGGTTAGAAATGAGGGGCAAGACCGTATTGACTGTCCGAATATTATGTTCATGGGTATTGTCAGTCAAGGTCTGGACGTTGTTTTGGGTTGGTGGATGATTAGGGAATGGTTGTTTGAAGATATCGATACCCTGATTAGGAAGGGCGTTAGGATTGTCGAGGATGAGGTCACCCTTTTCCAACATGTCTTGAACTATGTTTTTAAGGGTTTTACAGTTGCCCGTGTCATGACCTTTAACACGGTGGTAGTGGCAGAAGTCATTCTCCCTATACCACGCAGGGATGGCGCGTGAGGGATCAAATTGTGGTGGAGGTCGGATCTGAGGAAGATTGATGGCCCCTTGTTTGACGAGTTTTTCCAGCACAGACGCGTATGATTCTCCAAGTGGAGTAAACTGTCGCTGTATGTATCTCTGCTGAAATTGATGAGTGGCGCTCATGGACGTGGATGGTTCAGATTGATTAGTTGAAGGCGAAGAAGAGGAAGATCTAACAACCACAGCATTTGCTGAAGCTTTAGATTTAGGATTGGACGAGGAGGGCTTAGAAGAAGGGTCATTGGTTTTGGAGTTGGGATTCTTACTCCGCAACTTGACTTTATTCTCCTCAACGGCACGTAACTCAAGTTTACGAGCCATCGTGAAGGCTTCGTCAAAAGTGCGGAAGGTTTGAACCCTCAAGGTAGAAGAAATATGTTTAGCACAGGCTTGAGAGAAAAGTTCAATAAGCTCAGGCTGAGGTAAAGAAAATGAAAGTTGATTGATAAGGCTCCTCCACCGAGCGACGAAATCAGCAATAGATTCATCCTCAAACTGGCGAATAGAATAGAGGTCTGTGATAGAGACCTTCTTGGTGATATTGATGGAGAAATGATCGAGGAAGAGCTGGGCCAGCTGAGTGAACGTGAGGATGGAATAGCTAGGAAGAGAGCTGTACCAGTCAAGTGCAGCACCCGAGAGAGACATGGGAAACGTGCGTAAGAGCAACGCATCGTCGTGGGTGATAAGGTAACAGGCATGTCTGAATGCCCGTAAATGTTGTTGTGGGTCTTCCTTACTCTGGAAACGAGAAAACTTAGGAAGTTCCCACTGGCTGGGATATGGTCTGATGGGGACAGAAGGATGGATGGGCTCGTTACAGATTTGTTCGTACGAGAGAGTGTTGCGTGAGCCAGTAATGGAGGTCTCTAGGTTGGACATTTTATCCATCAGCATCTTGATAATATCTACTGACGGATTGACGGGTGGAGCACCTCTTAGATTGTGAGGCGCTTGAAAGAGGCTGGAAGAGGTGTACGACGTAGTCGGTTGTACCAATAAGGGCGCAACGTACGGATGACTAGTCGTAGGGACGGAAGAAGTGACTAAGGATGATTGGCTGGAAGGCATGGCTAGGTTTGATGTTGTCATGGGAGGTTGGTTAGGGGTAACATGGGCTAACGGATGGGTAGCCACCCTAGTGTTGATAGGAGTAAGAGTGGGCGGAATAGAGACGACCAGGTTTTGAAAGGGGGTAGAAAGTGGTTGAGTGGACTGAGATTGATTGGGGGCTGAAACCCCGGTGAAAGTGGGCCCAACGACGGAAGGAGAGGCCACACTTGGATGGTTGGTGAAAGGTTGGTCAGTGGTTGAGGCAACAGCCTGGGTGTCTAAGGGTTGGACTACGGACGTTGTTGATACGACCGCAGTTGCGAGGAGAGAAGTCGGCATTCCATAAATTGGATTGCCAAAGGGGTCTCGCGTTTGGCTATTCGCGAGATAGTGTTGCAGGGCTTTGGTGTTGAGGTCCAAGAATCGTGCGAAGTCTTGGTCCCCTTCTGGAATAATAGGCGTTTGGGACGGAGATGGTCTGGTAGGAGTTCTTTCGGTTTCCGAGTTGAACTCCATTGTAGGGTTGGTTGTAGGCGGGGTAGATGGAAGAGGATGATGCCTCGCGTGATCGACTAGAGCCTTGGCTTGGCTACGAGTCAGAACCATTCAAGACAAGGAAGAACGTCCTCACAAGCTCAAACAATCAGATAAGAACCAAAAAGATGAAGACACAAACAGATCCTAGAACCCTAGAAGTAAATTATTAGGATTATAGTGGCTTATGCCTTAGAATGTGTGTGTAGAGGAAGATTGGCTGAAAAATGGGTCCTAGAAGAAGCAGTCTATGGATGGTTTCGGGTTTTGTTATGGTGCTCAAGAAATCTGTGTTAGCTTCCGTACAGGCCTGGTGCTAAGGAGCAAGCTCCCCTCACTTCACGATTCCAGTGGTTAGCTGGTTTCGCTTAGCCAAAATATACTTCCACTAGAGTTTATCCTCCGCCAGAGAACGGAGTGGGCTTCCCTCTTGGTGATGAAATCCAAGTAGGGTCACCGGGACGGGTAAGGTATCTGCTGGGTGATGAAATCCCAGTCGGGCCTTGTCTCAGGTAAGTTTTATGTTTGTTTTGTGCAGGTGGTTTGGTCGTGTAACATCAAGTGATCTAGATTAATTCAATATGCGGTTTAATTACTATGTGTGGTCTAAAAGATGCAGGCAAACAAAAATGAATGCAAAGTGTTTTAATGTCCAAGTCGAAATGTTTGTTCGTATGAAGACGAATGGAGAAAGAGTCGAAGAATATGAGTTTTAGCTAGTCTAGAAATGCAAGAAAGAAAGAAGTGTTCGTTTTAGTTCTGCTTATGATGTTGTTTAAGAAGAGACGAAAAGGAGGCGAAAAGGAAGAAACCTAATGCACCTAAATGAACGGAAGAAAGAAAGAACCCAAGGAGGACCTAGGGTCCCACCGGGCGTGCCAGAATGTTTCTAATGCAAAATTGCTTTCTACATTCAAAGAAGAAATAAGAAACTGAAAGATGGTTAAGGCTAGAAGTACCTGATATAGTCGTGCGCACCGAAATCAGACGTTGAAAGATTCTCCTCTTTTGCTGTGGAGGAATGACACCTGCGAAGAAAAGGCTAAACACGAAAAAACGTTAATAAGAGATATGGTGGGCTGTCAGGCGAACGCCCGATCCTGGAAGTACGAAGACTCCCTAGAAGGATATCAACCCACTGATAAAAAAAAGCATAATATTGGACGAAAGTAGATGATAATGACAGAAATAAATGACAGAAAATAAAAGGCATACCTGATATGCGGCACTGTTCTGCACAGTCACCGGCGTCGGTCTCTGTGGTGCCGGCGTCGGTTAAGGAAGGTGCCGACGTCGGTTAATGTGCCGTCGTCGGTCGGGGCAGTGACCGGCGTCGGTAGGGGCAGGTTCTGGGAAAAGGTTCGAGACAGGTTCTGAGAGAGTAGGGACAGGTTCAGGGAGAGTCTGGGGGGTTTGAACAGAGTCGGGATAGGTTTGAACAGTCGGGACAGGGTCTGATATGGTCAGGGTAGGGTTTGATAAGGACAGGGACGAGGTTTAGACAGAGTCGAGACAGGTTTTGATAAGGACAGGGACGAGGTTTAGACAGAGTCAAAACAGAGGCCGGGGGTTTGAGGACAGAGGCAGGGATAACAGAACATAAATAATAACTAAGAAAAGAAAATGAAAATAAACAGAATAATGACTTACCTGGTAGAAGACCCGATGAAAGCCATGGTGTGCAGATTAGTTGATGTCGTAGTGTCGATGATTGCTCGGAGTTCACAGGTTCGTGGAGGAATTCGCAGGTTGGTTGCTCAGCGTTCGGTTGATCAGCGTTCGGGGATCCGGTTCGAATGACTGGCGGAGGTTGATGAATGCGGAGGACGGGGACGGTTCCAGAAACGGTTCGTCAACCGTTTCAGGAAACCGAATGCTAACTGATAACGGACAAGGGGAAGTTGACCGACGTCGGTAGGATTGCCGACGTCGGCCGATAGGTGACCGACGTCGGCGACATCGGTCGGGTAAAGACCGACGTCGGCAGATGCATAATGGGGATAGAGTCTACCTTTTGCTCTGTGCTCCTCTTTACATGCTGCCAGGGTCAATGCTGGTGAAACAAGTGATCGGCAAGGGTTCAATAGGCGAAGAAGAAAGAAGACGAGGAATGACCAGGGGAGTCGACACGATTTCGGTGTCTACACTTCTATTTTATTCCATTTTCTTCATAAATGTATTTTAAGTAAATTTTATAACCAATTACTTTGTAAGTAATATCAGTTAGAGAAGTTACTAGTAAAATTAAGTTGATTTTTAAAATGTAAGACTCAAGCAACTTGGCTAGATGCCATTACTTGAAGTCATTTTATAAAAAAAAATTACTTAAACAAGCTCTGCACTACATGCAAATAAATTATATTTGATCCAAATAGTGAAACCAAGAAAGCATTACATGTTATCAACCATTACATGCCACATAAGAGAAATTCTGGGAGGGCGCCTCTCAATGGTTTTCAAATTTTAATGTGGCATATGAAAATTCAAGGAGTTTTATTCTAATTGATTTTGACATCTAAATCAATATAAGTAAGAGTGAAGGCCTACATGTCAAGGGGGATGGTAATTTTTGGAAATTAATTATAATTTCCAAGGAAGAAAGTTTAAGCAATCTGAAACTTTGAATTTATATTTTTGAATATTTTTGTATGAACTTGGCTCAAAGTGAATAATAAGAAAGTTGATTTCTAAGGAACTTTATGTCTAAAGAGATCTTTTGGTGTATTTATGATGATTAAAATGGTAAAATTTATGTTATCCTTAAATCTGAGCATGAATTCTAGTTTTTCTTAATCATTTGCTGAAATAATTATAATATCTTGTATGTTTATCTACTTCTTATGGAGACAATAAGCTCTATGAAACTACTTGTTGTGAAGTATAACTTCTTTATTCTCACATATTCTAGTCACTTCATTCTCTATTTCTCAAAACTTCTTTACATATTCTATAAATTAGCTGCTTATTTTCTACAAAATCACTTTGTTATGGTTCATAAACTTTGTGATTAAAGTAATACTCCAAGATAAGATAAATTATGTGTATCATGTGAATAATTAGTATAAATTGTGAATAACTGAAAATGTGAGTAGTTAGAATAGATAGACATAAGTATATGGGAGCTTCACTATTAAATTAAGGGGATTTAATCCCATGACTACCTAGGTATTATTATTAGCCTACAAAATATATAGCCAATGCAAAGATAAACCAAACCCAGCCTCCTCTTCTAGCTATGCCCCTTCCTATTCTTTTTGCTTCCTCTACCTCCAAACCCTCTAATATCAAACATCATACTTCTAACCCTTTTATTTTCAAACCACCCAATACCAAGCTTGCTATTTCTAAAAATTATACCTCTAAACCATCAAACAATAAGAATACTCCACCACCCAAAACTCTCACTACTAAGCCTACTCCTAACAAGGCCGTTTCAATGAATTTCAACTTATATTTCAAGAAGGGAAGTAGAAGAAACAAAATAAAGGTATAGTTGGAAATTTTTTTTGATTGTGCAAGCATTGAATCATAAGATTGTGAATAACTCCTCTTTGGCTTGGGAAGATGACATACAAATAATATAATACTAAAATAAATGATTGGTTAGATAGATAGCTGAGTGGGTTGCCTAGCGCTAGCTATAGCCCATAAACAAGAGCTTCCTTGGGGGCTATCAATCAACATATTTAAAAAAAATAAGTTTATAAAAAGAATGATAAAGTACTTGCATCAATAATCAATAGCTATTGATATTGAACAAAGAAATGCTTGCTAAATAAAATAGACTAAAAATGATTAATATAACAATGAACAAGTCAATACTAGTGCTAAATAGCTCAGGTTTATTTTAAAAAATTAGGAAAAGGTCTATGAATATGCAAGGACACAAAAAAATAGGTTTAGTTGATGCTAAGAGGGTGAAAATAACTTGCTATTATTTTTTTCCGTAGTGACCATCAGTGGTTAAGGTGACCATCGGTGATTAAGGTGACAGTTGGTGGTTAAAGTGACCATTGATGGTTGGATGGACTATCACTAGTTGAGATAATTATTAGTGATTATTGTGTGTTGGTTTTAGGTAATAAATGGTTGATTGATGGGATCAAAAATTTGGATTTTGAGAGATGGGTTGGTGTTAGGATGATTTTAAAATATAAATAAAGTAATTAAATATTGGAAAATAAATACTTAGCTTGCAAAATATTAATTGGATGAGTGGTCAAGGTGATTCACTCATTAATAGAGTCTGGCATGATTCTGGTAGAGTAAAAGTACTTGACACTTTGACAAAGTGGTGGTGGTAAGTTGGCTCTCTGATGTAATGGTTGGGTCACTAGATCATTGATGATGATTGACCTATAAAAAAAGAAACTCTAGATGCACAAGATCTTGATAAAAATTGTAGATGATATTCACCTCCCTACTCCTCTCTTCTTATAGGTAAGGAAGACAAGGTGAAACAATATGTTAACTGGGTCTTCTAATCATAAATAATGTATGCAATGGCTCACACACAAATTTAGATAAGTTATTTTTAGGAAAGCAAGGTAGGTGTTTATGTATTAGCTTTTGAGATGATGGACCTTGATCATCGATAGTCAAGGTGATCATCAACAATCATCCTAACTATCAATAGTCAAGGGCCATGGTATAAAATGGGTAAAAGGGTAATCTAAGTTAGTTGGTCAAATAAACCATGGTTAGACTTGGTTAGGGGTCTAAGGGTCAAATTAGTCCTAAGGGGGTCCGAAGGTGGTCTAGGGGTGTTTTGACATTCAAAATTGTGATGTGTAGATTTTTGGTGTCTACATTTTGCCATTTTTTGTTATGTAGCTTTGAATTAACAAGATACAAAACAAAAATAGATTTATAGTCAAGGGTTTAGTTACCTTGAGTATAGGATGAGGTTTTCCCCCTTAGATCATGAGTTGACAAGGTAAAATAGAATCAGGTATAGGTTTGATAAAGTGGATGAAGGTGATGATGAAGGTAGATGTCATGAAGGTGGGTGATGGGTTGGGAACTAAACCATAAAAAAGTACATAAAGTGTAATAAAAAGTGGGATAGCCAAGATCATGCATAGATGAGGTTGCTCTATCTGGTAAAAAATAAGGTTGGTGCTTAGAAGGATTACTGACAAGTAGACCATGTGACCACATTTAGGCATGGTAATTAGGTATACTTGTAAATTAAAGTCTCCTAAGTGATGTATATGTCTCTGTGGGTATCCAAGGTAGGAAGTGCTACTAGTGAAAACATAAACTAATTAAGCGTCATGAGTATCCAAGGTAGGAAGTGATCTCAAGAAGACATAAGTTGGTCAGGTATGCATGAGGTGGTGTAATTTCAAAAAGGTGGTCAACATGGTAATTTTTTCACTACAGTCTAAATACTAAGCAAAAGTTGTCACAAAATGCATGTTATTTGGGCCAAAATGGACCAATAACATAGTGACAAGGTGATTGGGGTAGGTAAAGAAGTCACTCTCATGGGTGGGTTGGTGTAGAAGGGGTAAAGTGAAAATGATTTCCCACAACCATACTATTAGTGGTCATGGGGATAGAAGGTGACTATTGACGGTCATCCTGACCATTGATGATCAGGGGTGAACCTTAAAAAGCTATAAAATAAAAGTAAAAAATGAATTTCATTTCACTCATTGTAATTTTTTAACCTTGAGCTCTATCATTTTGGTATGTTTAATTGAAAATATGACTGATAAGGACCACAAAGGAGTTGACTATTAGCTGAGGTGGAGAGTGGATTGAGTCAATCGATGAGGATGTAGGGTGGCTATGGATGAGGATGAGGATGGGAAAATCTATCGATTAATCCTTGGTAGAGGTTAAGGAATGAGTTAGGTGGTGCTTTTTTATTGATATATGTAGTTTGAAATGCATTTTCATTAAGTGTGGAAGTTGATTATTGGGTGGGAAGGGTTTAGAATGATTATACTAAGTTATGCCCTAGGGGTAGGGTTTAGTGTATTTAGGTCAAAGTAGTAGGTGATTCCCAAAATTGGGGAGGGTTATGTTTAGGTAGGGATGGGAGAGGGACAAAATTGAGGTAAATACATTGGGTTGGGGGGTTTTGGATGTAGGTTGGGGTAGAATAAGGTTTGGGTGTTTCACTCATGTAATGCACACAATGACCATCAATGGTCAGGTTCAACCATCGATGGTTGACATCCATAAAGTGATATATGTCTGATTGTTAGTACTCACTATGACTACCAATGGTTGAGCCATATACTTTTTTATTGAATGTTTGCAAAGTGTCTTAGGTTAGGTTTGGTGAGAGATAGCATTAGATTTAGGGATGGTTGGTCAATAGGTTGGTTGGGTAAATGTTTATGGGTGATAACAAATAATAAGTGGTTGGTAAAAGAGTATATATTATAGAGGTAAATACTAGTAGGGTGATGGTTAAATGGTTTTAGGGTGGTTAGGGTGTTTTAGGAAGATAATCTTGTATGTAATCATATAGATAACTAAGGTTGGTTGATCTATGAAGGTGTGAGAGTAGATACAGATGCATGATCAAGTGATATGCATATTTTTAGAGATCTACTAGGGGATGACCCTATTGATTGGGCCTATATGGAAGAGGTTAGGCTGGGAATGATGTGACACTACTAGCATGTGCCATGTGATCCATCCATGATCATAGTCCTTATTGAGAGATAGGATATATATATGAACACATTGTTAATGTTGATTAGTGAGATCATGATCCTACTAGAGGATGTGTAAATGATTACATGATTACCCCTATGGGGTGATGTAATCTACCACATAGAGTGGGAGGATCATGAGGATCACTTTGAGCTATTATATAGTGATGATCATGATTGGGTCAAATGGCATGCTAGGGGATTCAGCTACAACATGATGTATGAGAGGGTGCTAGGTGAGAGGAGAATCATGACCATATTGATGATTATCATTTCATGTTTTCCCTTCTTGATTCAAGTAGATGGAGGTTACCATACTTGCTATTAGGGGTGCTAGTTGAGTTTTTATTGGGATGGACTATAGTTAGATAGGTACCTATTCTCTTGGTTTAGATATATAGGGACATATGGGGATTTAGGGCCCATAAGAGGTATGACATTAGTGTCAGTCGTATTCTACATTATTGGGCCTATGAGCACATCCAAGTGGTAAGGTCAATGGGATTGTCATGGTGAGATATGCATAGATTGAGTTCCTAGTTGATTACATGAGGTGGATATCTGACTTTGCTACTTTAGGCATAGGAGGAGGTGCACTTGATGTATATTAGTTTATGGGTGCACTAGATGCACTAGTGATTAGATATATTACTTAGAGACCATATGTTTAGTTTTCAATATGTCCTATCTACAAAAAATAAACTTTCTCCTTACAGAGTTATAGGTGGATTCTTGGCTAGAGGGATGGAGAGGTGGAACTCATCCCATTTGATAGGGTGTAGAGGTATTTTATCCTTATACATGGTATTAAAAATACATTTCTTAGGTATACGCATGAGGATGTGGATATCATTCTACCAAAGCCACATCTAGTTAGGACATTACTAGATCATGAGGACCTATCAACTAGGCCACATATAAATGATGTTAGCTTTGTAGATGGGTACATGGCATGGTACCAAGATTTATATGTGGCTATAGATTTTATTAATGGTGATGATTGTAAGAGGTCAATATATGTAGACCCAATTGGGAGAGGAGGCCAGAGGGCTTAAGTATAGGGGGCTAGCCTTGATGCATAGACATAGCAATGTTAGCCATAACACAACCAAAGGTGGTAGTATTATAAGGGAAAATGGCTACACTATAGGATCAGCTAACCACTATGATAGGTGAAAGGGATGAGGCCAAAGCTACACTAGCCTAGGCCACCCAAGAGTGAGATGCTCTAAGATAGGTTGAAGGAGTAGTAGTAGCCCTAGTAGGTCCAATAGGGACCATTGATATGTAGAGGTACATAGCCACTGTATAAGTTTTATCATACTATGAGGCTATAGTCTTCACTCATTTATAAGTAGATCCCTAATGGGGTGAGTACAGAGCTAAGCTAGTAGGTGGCATTAGTGTAATGATACCTAGTGATATGTACCTAGGGATATGATATATTGATGTATATGGGTTGATGGAGATGCCAACATGTGGCACACATCCCCTTAGTTAGTTATATGGGTACAATATATTAGGATAATAGAGTAACTTGTGGAAGTAGTACATTGGGTAATGGTCAGCCTACATTGGGATTAAGAGGTTATCCATCCATGGGTTATATATATATATATATATATAGAGAGAGAGAGAGAGGAGATGATTATCATGGTAAAGATATCAAGTAAAGCATTGAGTCTTCTATTGTAAGAGGATATTGGAGGTTGTCCCCTCGAAGAGACATTGTGGAGTTATTCCTTCCTAAAGGAGTATTATATGGTGTTTCCCTACCTTAAGGGTATTTCTACATATATTGAATATCAAGATCATTACAAGCCTAGTTAGTGGTCTACATCTATAGCTGGATTGGTAGGTACCTCAGGATAGTTACCAGGAGGTAGTGATGTAGTATGGGCTAGTGGTAGTGGTGTTCTAGGAGATAGTGGTTCCCTTGGGGCATAAATAGGACATGGTTTATGACATACTATATTATGTTATTTATCATTTTGATTCTAACCCATGAGCCGATGCGGTGAGATATATATTTTGAGAGAGAGAGACATGTATATTTTTTGTATATATTATGATGATATTTAACTCATAAGTTATATATATGGTCTTTATCTACTTTTCATTGCTCATGGTCTATGATTTGCTTTGATGTTAATGCTTATGATGTGATGTTTATATTTATTATGGTTAATGTTATGTTATGGGTGTTTGACACTAATGTAGACTCACCTAGCTAGGCATGAGATGGATTTTATTTATGGGTATGCTTTATGCCATTTATAAGTATGGTGATGCTTATGACATGCTAAATTTCAATGAGTATATGATTCATTATTTATATTTAGACATGTTATGAAAATGGTTGTTTGTTTTATTGCTCATGGATGCTATGGTGTTATTATGCTTGTTATGGTTATGAATTTACTTATGACACATGTGCATATGCTTATTGTTAATTTATTTTAAAATAAAACACATAAAACAAGTTAATTAATAACACAATATGGGAGAACAAAGAAGATAACAAGATACAAATGTCATAATGAAATTATCAATTAGTCATGATAGAATAGGAAGAGGGCACAATGCTTATCTTTGATAAGGACTAAATCAAAACCAAAATTGGATTTCCTTAATGAACATAATCCCTTCAAATGATTTGCATTAGCATTTGTTAGTTGGTTAAAAAAGGTGTTTGGATCACATAATGTTAAGTAAGCTCAAAACCCCTTGCTTATAGTGTATAAAGGGGAGATGGATGAAATGGAACCTTATTGTGAGAATATAATGAATCTTCTATAGGTGTCTAAAGAGTCAGTATAAACAAGTCTATTTCATACAAAGTGTAGACTGATCGATGTGGGAAGTATACTCATTTAGAGCTGATTAAAACTTTAAAAATTAATTTGCTTATGAGAACCAATTGTGACTTTCAAAATTATTATGTTTTTGTGTTTTACTCAATAATGGGTCTTTGCTTATTTTCTTAGGAGGGTTAGGGAAGCTAATTGATGTGGGAAGGTTCCAAGAAATTGTTTGCTTTGAAAAATGATTTACTCATCCCTCCTTCAAGGGAGTTGCCTAATTTTGTGTTTTTTGTTTAATTCTTTTGATATATTTCTTTCAAGGGAGAAACCCACCTTACATCGAGTAATTGAAAATATGTCTGCAATAGCTATCCTTCAAGGGAGTAGTATGTGTATGCTAGGAATGACTCATAATTGCTATTAGTAGGGATTTTGATTTCTTTAATTTGTTTGATTTTGCTTAACATAGATTTGTTTATATATAATTAAGGGTTTAGCTTTATGAAGGCAAAACTAAAATCAGAAAAAGGTTGATTAGGTGTAAAGAGGTTTAGGTGACAATGATCATGGGAATCCATCTTGGGAAAGGAGCAAAAAGTACCATGAGAAATCATGCCAGGGGTATAGATATGGTACCCATTGTTCAACATTAGGATATGACTATGATGGATAATCACATGATTTAGTTTTAATTAGATGCCCCTAAAATAGGGAGATGAATGTGTTTGAAAGTGAGGGATGAGCTTAAGTTAAAATAAAAGCTAAATTTGATCCTTCTTAACCAGTAAGAGAGGATGAGGTCATCGACATTGAATTTTCTCACTCTAAGGTGTTTATTATAGGCATGAATGACATGTGATTGATAGACATGAAGATGGGTAAGGGTTGATAAGTGATGCTCATCAAGTAGCTCAAGTTAAGCGAAATAGTGCTGATGATAATCATCTTTATAATTTTATCCCACAAAGATATGCAAAGAGAAGGTATTTAGACATCAAGAGGTAACATGGCCTCTACTCCAAACACAAGAGAAAAATGGGTAGCTCATATAGGATTTTTAATGCTAGTGTGATATGTCTATAAGGTAGAGGGGATGTGCAAATGCTAATCCTGACCAGATGCATTGACCATTTTAGTGAGCATGTTGTTAATAGTTTTGTTAGAGGCCCTAGCTTGTCCATTCACTTGGGGGTGATAGGGCAAGGAGAAACTTAAATTAATCCCAAATGCATCACATAGTCCTTGGACTTACTTGTTTTTAAATGATTTACCATTATCCATGATAATCTTGTGAGGAACATTGAAACAATAGATGATGTGATGGTTTATAAAGTCAATAATCTTCTCTACTTTGATTGAGACTATAGAAATAACGTGTACCTATTTGGTAAAATATTTAATCATAGTGATGATAGAATGGTATCACTACAAAGAATGGGGGTTAATTTCACCAATAAGGTCTAGACCCCATTGTGAGAAGGGCCAAAAATCTACAGATACATGAAGACTATGGCTAGGTGCATGATGACAATTTACATGTTATTGACACTTAACACACTCTTTCACATAATAACAATCATGGTTAATGGTAGGACAATAATAGCCAAGGAAAAGGAAGCATTTAGCTATAATGAGGCCACTAAAGTGTCCCCATAAATTCCATCATGCATTTCCTTGATAGTATGAGAGATTTCATGACTATATAGGCAATGAAAGAGGAGTCCATCAAAGTCCTATTTATAAAGAATTCCCCCCATAATGGTATAATTTGAGGTACTCTAGATAAAATTTTTTTGATCATTCCTAGAAAGGCCAAAAGGAATGATGGTAAGGTTAAGATAGTCAAAGGTCTATTGATACCAAAGGTCAGGTTGGGTTTCCTCCACATAGAAGATGGTGGGAGAATATAGTTTGACATAGGAAGATTGGGTAAGTATATGGATAATGATATATATCTTAGAATCAAAGGGTGAAGACGGGATTTGAGAGGCAAAGAAAGCCATGGTATTGACAAATTTATTGGTAGATCATGGGGTTGACTGGAGGTAGTAGTGTTCAAATGATGCTAAGAATTTGTCAACTAGTTGTTTATACTATTACAAAACATCATTTTTACACTAGTAAGTGTCATTGATTTGATTTAACATAAGTTAGGAGTCACCAAATATGTTGATCATCTTGACTCCTAGGGATAATGTAGTTTGAAAGCCTATGACTAGGGATTCATACTTGCCCATATTATTGGTACATTAAAAATCTAGATTCAAGGACAAAGGAAGAGGCTCACCATCAAAGGGGATAAAGATGATACCATCTCTCCTATCACATCAACATTTTGATCCATTAAATAACATGGTGAATTGATAGGTGAAGTCCACATAAGAGAGGGTTACAATGGACTCATCAAGGAACTCAAGAGGAGGAGGTTGATTGTCTATTAATGTTGTTTTAACCAATTGGTTAATAATAAACTACCCCTTAATTAACTTTTGTTGAAATAAATCAAGGTCAAACTCTGCTAAAAGCATAAGCCATTTGGATATGCATTGGTTTTGGTATGGCTTAGAGTACATGTAATTGAGTGGGTTGATATTGGTTATGACATAGTTTTTATGGTTAAAAAGGTAGTGGTGAAGTTTGGTGGCCACAAATACTAAAGATAAGCAAATTTTCTTAGTGTGGGTATACTAAGTCTCATACTCTACAATTGTCCAACTAATATAGTAGATGACTTGTTCTCTATGTTTTTCATCTCGATGAGCAAGAATTACCCCTAGGGAGTGGTCAGTGGTAGAGATATAAAGGTATAAAGGTTGGTCATCCTTTTGAGGGGTGAGGATAGGTGGAAACAAAAGGTAATTTTTGAGTGAATCAAAGGCCTTTTTATAATCACTATTCCACTTGAAAGACACATCCTTATTCAGAAGGTGGTGGAAGGGTTGGCAATGGTTCTAAAGTTGGGAGATAAAGCAATGGATGGATTGGAGTTTCCCTTGCAAACTAAAGAGTTGCTTGAGGTTGATTAGAAGAAGCATGTCGAGGATGGCTTTTATTTTAGCCAGATCAACCTCTATTCCTTGAAGGGAGATAAAAACCAATAAGCTTTCCTGACAAGACCCTAAACATTCACTTCTTAGGATTAAGGTAGATGTGGTAATGGATAATTCACTCAAAGATGATCTTGAGAATGGATAAATTATCTTTTTAGAGTTTTTATTTTCTAATAAGGTCATCCATATAGTCCTCTTTGATCTTATGGATAAGGTCATGGAAGATATAGGTCATGGCACACTGGTAGGTTGCACCAATGGTTTTTAGTCCAAAAATCATGACTCTATACAGAAGTTCCCCCATGGGGTGGTAAAGGTGGTCTTGTGTTGATATTTAGGGGGTATTAAGATCTGAGTATAACCCATGAATCTATCCATGTGAGATAATATTTCATGGTCAGCTGTAAGATCAACTAGCTAGTCAATGCTTGGTAGAGGAAATTCATCTTTAGGGAAAGTGAGGTTGAGGTCACAAAATTCCCTACAAATGTATAATATCCCTATGGATTTTTTGGTAGGCATGATATTTGAGACCCATGTGTGATAGTTAATGGGTTGAATAAAATTGATAGATAAAAGATGCTAAAGCTCTTCTTTGATGAGAAGGGCTATACAAGGGTGTGCGCATTGAATATTTTACTTGATAGGCTTGGCATCATGGTTAGTGACTATGTTATGGTTGGAAATGGTAGGGTTAATTCTATGCATGTCACTATAAGACCAAATAAATGTTAGGATATAGTTTTGGAGAAAGGAGGGGAAGTCCAAAAGTTTCTTAGTATTTAATGATTAGCTAATTTTGATAATGTGGGGGTTATATAGAGTGCCTGAGTTGATATCCATGATGTATTCATTAAACATTGGTCTAAGTCTCAGAAGGAATGGATTTGTGGATGGAAGAATCTGGTGCACCAAGGTAGGTGAGGATGGAATCATCATCCTAGCACTAAATAATAATGGTAGGAGAGTCATCTCCTATCATCTTAGGATGGATCAAAGGGAGGGTTATGGTTTCCCCCTCCTTTTGATAGGTTAGGGGTTTGAGGCTGGTCATGTTGATGAAAAAAATTTAGGTAGGATGATGTCATCATCCTCACACATAGGTAGAGGAGAGGTCAATGAGGAAGGGGTATCTTTCTCAATAATGGTGATGGTAGGTGGTTTGGTTTGCTTCTTGGTGGGTAGAATGAAACCAAGGCCATGTTTCTCATGAGGCTTTTTGGTCTCAATTGAAATCAACTCATGTGGGCCATGCTCATATCATCCCATACCAAATACTTTCCAAGCACACCTATGAAGCTACATCTTGGTAAAACTTGGCTTGTCTAGATACAAGAAGCCAAAGGTGAATGGTCAAGGTGAAGAGGAGGTGGTAGAAGCATCAAGTGGTTTTTCAAGTCCCCCGTAGATGAAATGGGTTTGATATTGGGGAGTTCAAAAGGGAATAATGGTTTTGACTTTGGGGTCATGTTTGGGTTGGTTAGTAAGTTGTCCATACTCGTGAGTAGGGAATGCATCAAGGGATAAAAGGTAATATTCCCCCAGTGAAAGACATTGGAATGTGGATTCAAAGTGGTCTAAGGTGGGGATTTGATCAGAGGGGATGGATGACCTAGTTAATGCCTCATTGGTAGAAAAAGGTATGACTTCCTCTTTTGTGGTTAAGGCCCTATCTTTGGTTGAGGAGGGTGTACTAAATGGAGGTAGGAGAATGTCATTGGGTTGATAAGTCATGTTGTATGTCAAGAAGGTACTTAAGCCATATTAGATGGTGATGATGTGACCTTCATGCTCAAATTTAATGCAATGATGAAGGGTAGAGGGTGCACAACCCATAGATCAAATCTAATGTCACTCCAATAAAACATTGTATTAGAATTTACCTTTCACTACATAGAAGAGTTTGGGGATTGTACGTGGTCCTAGATGGATATGAAGGACAATAGTTCCCAAGGTAGTGGCCATGATATCATTGAAAGATCAAAAGATGATTGAGGTTTCAAACATGACATTGTTTGATAAGTTGAGTTGGTTATAGGTATGGGAGGAGATGATGTTAATACTAGTTCCTCCATCAATCATGACCCATTTGATGCATGTTTGGTTGATGTAAGTAGTAATAAAGAGAGGGGGATCTAGGTCATCAGGATAGGTAGAGGGTATTTACAAATCCTTGAAGGTGAAAAGGTTGGAAATGTGGAGACCAACAAAGGCTACCAAAGTTCAAGGGTCTTCAAGTTAGACCTCTACTGACTTTAATGCCTCTATCATTATATGGTGATGATGAGTTGAAGTAGTATTCAACTCATATAAGCTCATCTTTATGGGGGTCCAATGGAGTTGTTTGAGAACCGCTCTCCTAATATATTCAAAGGGGTTAGATTGGAAGGTACCCAAGATAAATATTTTGGGTTTGGTTAAAAGTGAAGGCATTTGATTTTGACTTGGTTGGGAGGTGGAAGATGGGTATGTCCATAGAATGGACACTTTAACCTTCCCCTTATTCCTCTATTGAGCAAATGATCATGTGACCACATGGATAGTATGGATAGAGGGAAGAGTTGGGGTAGGATATTGGTTTAGCTCTTCATCACTTAGAGGCAAGAGTGGAGCAATAGGTAGGCATTAGGTAGTAGTTGTTGTTGGTTAGATTAGTAATAGGTTAGTACGATGTCCATTTGTTAATAGATTATACTCATCATAGATCTGATGGATTATGGTTTGGAGAGCTTTGTACTTCTTTGTGTCATGTCCTGGTGTCCTATTATAAGAGCACACTTGGTGGTTGTTATACCAAATGTGTTTTAAACTAAGAGGGTTAAGCAACCTAAAATGGGGTAATTCCAAGCAATAAGTTTAAAATAACCTTTGTAAAATATTTGAGTAGGATTCAAGAATAAAGGTAGAAAGGGTTTAGAGGTTTTGGTCTTGGTTAGTGAGATGTAAGTCTTTTTTAGAGTGGCCTTGGTGGTGGAATGTTTAGGTAAGGTAGTGATCTTAGTTGATGGTTTGGGTTTTTATAAGGTAAATATTTATAGGTTGGAGGTGAGAGCTTTTAGGGTAGGTAACTTGGTCATTACTGGTTTGGTGAAGATAGGTGTGTCAAAAAGCAAGTGTGTTGGTGTAACTAGTAGTGGTGGTTAGGTTTTGGTTGGGATGGTTGGTTTCCTAATCAGAGTGGAGGGATGAGGCCCCAAGATAGAGGGAAAGGTTAAAGGAGGTAATATTTTAGTCGTCTAGCCTTTTGTTAGCTTTACTTCCTTGGTCATTTTGGTTTTATTGTTGGTTTTTGGGTTTGATGAGGTAAGCTCAACTTTCACAGATAAATGATTAAGGCTTTATGTTGGGAAGGTGACAAGGTTTTTGGTTGGTTTAGTTGGAGAAGGTGATTTAGTTGTTTGGGGTTTATGTGCCTTGGATGTTTGAGGAATTGTTGGGTTGGTAGAGGTTTTTATTAGTTTGGATGGTAAGATAGGGATTTGTATAAAAGGAGTAGTGGTTTGGTTTGCCAAAGTGGGGGTTGGAAGTTCCTATTTGGTAATATAAGGGAGCCCCAATTGCTGCCAAAAGGTGGCTTAATACATGTTAGGTTTGGAGAAAAATTATAATTTATACACCAACCTAAAGAATGGTTTATATACTAATTTTATACCTTGGATAGTGGACTTGAAAGATAAGCCCATAGGTTCAAATAGAAGGATGGTAACTTCATCCTTTTCCTCAATCAAAGGATGCAAGGTTTGAATGGGTTACTCCTCTATGAGAGTTAAAGACATGGTGGTTTCCTCTATGGGAATGACCTACAAGGGGGTAGTGAATTTCTTGGTAGTTGAGGGAGATAGTAAAAATGTTGCTTGTTCCAGTATGTCAGTGGAAGGTGGAGTTGATGGCTCACTATATCAATAAGCAAAGGAGGAGAAAGGGGTGTTTCCTTGGTTTGGGTCTCCGAAAAAAGAGAAGGTAATTCCACTACCTCAATAAGTGGAGAGGAAAAATAATAGGTGGATTGAGTGGTAGGTTCTTCAGTATTGAGTGTGTCAAGAATCATATTAATAGTATGGGAATCATGATAACACTCAACATTATTGCTCTCATTTTTGGTAGGCACATGATGAGGGAAAGGTTATCAAAAAATGTCAATATCTTGGTTTTGAGGTGCATTGGGGTTATCCAACACAAGTTCCCCCTTGTCAATGAGAGATTAAATAACTCTCTTGAAGGTATTACACCTACTAGCGTCATGCCAAACTACTCAATAGAAAACACATGGGTCATTCTCATTATACCAGTTAGGCTTAGGATGAGAAGAATAAAAATTTTGAGGGGGTTTGATAAGAGGAATTTGTATGATGTGTTCTTTTAGTAACTTCTCCAAGATTGAAGCATAAGATTCTACAAGTGGAGTAAATTTCTTTTGGTTGTTTCAGTTTTGGTTCCTTGTGTTTTGCTTTGAGGAACTAGAGAAATTAGGTTGGTTGATAGATGGTAGAGGAGCAATTTTAAGGACAACCACATTCACAATTCCCTTTATCTTGACATTGGTATTGGTTTGGTTATTTGTTTAGAGGAAGATTCCTCATTGGTTTTATAGGTAGAGTTTTTGTTTTTCAACTTTAACTTTCCTTCATCAATGGTTCTATTTTCTAGCTTACATGTCATGGTAAAAGCTTCATCAAAAGTTCTAAAACTCTAGACATGCAATGTAGAAGAGATGTGTTTGGCACATTCTTGAGCAAAAAGTTTTATTGGTTTGAATTAAGGTAAAGAGAAGGAAGGTTGATTAATTAGGCTCCTCCAATGAGCTATAAAATTAGTAATGGATTCATCATCAAATTGTTAGATAGAGTAAAGGTCAGTGATGGAGACCTTCCTAGAGATATTTATCAAAAAGTGATCCAAGAGGGTTTAGGCTATATGGGTGAGGGAGAATAAAGAGTGTTTGGTTATGGAACTATACTAGTCTAATACTAGACTAGATAGGGACATAGGAAAGGTATAAAGAAGGAGGGCATTATCATAGGTAATAAAATAACATGCATGCCTAAATGCCCTAAGGTGATATTGGGGGTCTTACTTACTCTAAAACTTATAGAATTTGGGGATATCCCACTCAGGATCTAATCATATGATATATGGGTGGATGGGTTTGTTATAGATCTAATCATATGATAAGTTGTTATGAGCTCTAGAAATGGATGATTCTAAGGTAGTCATCTTATCCATGAGCATATTCATTAGGTTTTCTTAGGGTTGTGCACCTAGAAGGTTATAAGGTGCATACTATTGTGGTGATTGGGTGATATACTGATAATTGGTAGGGGGTTGAGGAGTTTCTAGATATTGGTACATGGACATCAATTGTTGGGTGGATGCTATGTAAGGGTAGGTGGATGCAAGTGGTTAGGTAGTAGGTAGAGGTACATGCCCTTGAGGAATGTAACCTAGATTTGGTACAATGGTCACCTATTAGGTAGGATTAGTGGTTAGGTTGGTGATCAAAGGAAGGGTAGTGACCCTTTTGGTGATTGGTGGTAAGGTAGAAGGTATAGGTAGCATGAAATTTTGAAGTGGGGCAGCGATTAGTAGATTAGAGGTAGATAATGAAAGGTTGGAAACGCTAATGGTAGGTGTTCCCATGGTAAGGGGAGTATAAGTGGATAGTGGTTGTGTTGCACCTAAGGTAGAGGATTTTTTAGTGGGGGTGGAAGGTATAAGGGTATTTGTAGGTTGGGCAGGTTGGTTTTCCATAATAGTGTCAAAGGCATTATTGGTGGATGAGGAAATTTGGGTGGGTGGTGACTATGGTAATAATAGTGTTTCCCATGAGGTGGAAAGGCATGCCATAAAGTGGGTCCATAGATAGAATTGAAGCAGGGGTACGGTGAGGTATGGTGTTAAGGTAATGCTGAAGGTCCACATGGTTGTTATATAGGAAGGTGTCAAAGTTCATATCTCCTTGGGGAAATTCTTGATGGAAAGAAGGACTTCCTAAAAGGTGAGGAGATTCTATTGGTTTAGAGACATAGTCCATGTGTGAGGAGGTAGAAGACTTTGATTGGTTTGGTGTGGTTTTGTTCTGCTAGATTTTTTCACTGTTAGTGGGTTAGAACCATCCAAGGTAAGGGAGAGAGAATGCACAAAAAATCTCACCACTCAATTAGAGAGAATAAAAGAAGTGATCAAGAAAAGCAATTACACTCTAAAAAGTATGTTAAGTCTTAAAGGTTCTTTTTAGTTTCTCTTTTGGCTTATGCCTTAAGCTTTCAAAAAATTATGTAATAAAAGATTGACTTATAGAATAGGTACTAGAAAAGAAATATATGGATGGTTTCAAGTTGTTTAGGTGATCAAAAGGAATTTGTATTAGAAATCAATAAGTATCTTGGAATTGGGGCCTACCCCCTCACTTCACATATCGTAGTGATAAGGGTGTCAGGTGCTTAACCAATATATAACAATTTTTAGAGTTTATACTCAACTAGAGAGCTAAGTTGGTCCTCCCTTTGGTAATAACCTCCAATTAGGATCACCGAGAAAGGGTAAGGTGACCGCTAGGTGATAAAATCCTAGTCAAGCCTTGTCTCAAATTTGTTTAATGTTTAATTGATGAAGGTGTTTTGGTTTAGTGTGTACAAAAAGAGTGATGCTATGATAAAATTAATTTGATTTACTTTATACTATGTGAGATAAACTTACAATTGTGATCTAATAATTTTACTTAAGAGAGGATGGTTAATATTGTGTTAGTTTCAAAATGAAAAAAACACACTAACTAGCATAACATCTCTAGGCCTAGACACTAGCGAGAGCTTAGTTAATAAACATGAATAAAACACACAACTAAAATTCAAAATAAACCTTATTTTACCTCCCTTGGATGCTCTAAAATTCTTGTTATAGTGGCTTAATTGGCTTGTGCTCATGAAGTCCTTGGTAATGGAATCTTGGTTACCTCCATCTCTCCTTAGCATCTTTGGATTATGGCTTGGTTTGGATTTGAATCAATTTGTCATGTTAAAACTAATTGAAATGACTTTTAGAATCATTTATGTATTATAAATTTGCATTATCAAGTTTTAAAATTCATGTGGTAAGGCCTCTTTTGAGAATGTCTAGAATCAACCTGAACCGTCCATCCTAAGATTGAGATGTATGGTTGATAATTAATTCAATTTTTAAAATTAAGTTTATAATTATCCTCATCATGACATTGGAATAAGGGGAAATTAATCAACATGGAGGGAATCATGGAAGGCATTTATGAGGCATGGAGGGCATGAATCCTAATATTTGTGGCAATTATGGCCTAGGGATATCTTTCCAAGAAATGAGGTCACTTGATGATGTAGATATTCAATAGTCATTTCCAAGACAAATTATTCAAAAAAATTTCGTGGAATTCTTGATTAGGATCTAATTTGGTTTAATTAGTTCTTAAGCATGTTTAAGCACTTTGTGCAAAAATTACTCAAATTGATTAGAATGCCTTATTATTGGTCCAAAATTTGACTGAATTGGAATTGGAAGTCAATGTAAGATGCATTGGAACTATATTCCCATTTAGGATGTTACCAAAAATAAATAACAAAGGCACATTTCTTGTGTAATATATTTGATAGAAAAGATTAATCTAGAGCACTTAGGTGCAAAATTGGCATTTTGACTCGAAATGATTTGATTAAAGTTAGCTAGCCCACAAATTGCATTGTCCCATTTAATGATACTCTAGCCAAAATTAGCCCTTGAATATGTCAGTTTCACATCATTTAACATGTTTTAGTATTTTTAAGCCAAATTGTGCATTTTGGGTGAAAATTAGTCAAAAGCCTAGTTGGTTTGAAACACTGAAGATATATGAAGATGAAACCATTGCATCTTACCTATTGAGTTTTGATGAAGTTATCAATGTCATTAGAGGATTGGGAGAAGAAGTGAAAAAATATATTATTGTTAAAAAAGTGTTGAGATCACTATCTCCTAATTTTGACTCTAAGGTGTCTATAGTAGAAGAGATGCAAGATTTGGACAACCTATAGATGGATGGACTTCATGGCATTTTTACTACCTATGATATGATAACTAATGAAGGAAGACCTCCCAAGAAAGAAGTAGATTTCAAAGTTGAGAAGTCAAAATCTAAGAAGGTCAAGGATGATGAATACTCATATGTTGATGATGATCAACTAATAGCCATGTTTGCAAGGAAGTTGAGGTTTAGATATAGTAAGTACAAAGGTAAGTTGCCCTTTAAATATTTTAACTATGGAAAGATTGGTCACTTTATATCTAAGTGACCTAACAAGGATAAATCTAAGCATAATGAAGAACATGATGAACATCATGGAGATAATAAGAAGACTTATAATCCTGATAATAACAAGAAAGAGTTCAAGAAGTATGAAGGCATGAAAAGAACTTTAAATAATAAAAGAAGCTTCTATACTAAATAAGACAACTCTTCTAATGTAAGTGACTCAAGTGCATCTGATAGTGATGATGGTAGTCGTGAACCTAAATATGACAATAATAAAACCTTGTTTATGGTCATAGATTTAGACAATGAGGGTTGTTCAAGTGGGAAAGGCATTATGGTTGATGTGGAATTAGATGAATAAGAAGTTGATATAGATCTTGAGGTAAAATTGGTAGGTTCCCTAGAAGAGTTGAAGTTACAAAGGAAAAAGAATCCCAAACTAAGATCACTAGTTAAGTATTATGAGGAGCAGATTGGCTTATTTGAGAAAATGTTGAGTAACACTTGCAAGGAGTATGATGAGATCATCAATCAATTTGAGGCATATATGGAGGTATTCAATACAAACCTAAAGAATAAAGAAAAAAAATGCATCATTTATGAAACTAAAATAGAATCCTTAAAATTTGAGTTGAATCAAGCATCGAGAAAATTGAGGATCTTTGTGAAGTTTAAAAATAGCACTAAGGCTTTAGATGATATCCTGAGTAGTCAAAAGTTTATAAGTGACAAGATAGATCCTAGTTTCAAAGAAGACCAAAAAAGGCACCTCAAGTCAAGGAGAATATTTTTGAAGATAAGGTCAACATGAAAAGATCTATCAGACAACCTAATGATATAAGGTATGTCAATTCATTCAATGGTTACTATTTTATGTGTAATCAATTTGGTCATAGAGCAAGAGAATGTAGAAGACCCTCCAATAATGAGTACTCATGGGACTATGGAAAGAGTCATAACTCACACCAGTCAAGAGGTATATATAAGGTGTTTTATTATAGTTTTCATGATGTAGGACACATTATTAAAAAAATTCCTAACAAGATTAGAAGGTTATCAGGGCCAAATAGGAGGTTTGAAGCCTCTAGAGTGATAGAGAAAAGACAAATGAATGTATAAAAACCAAAGATAATGAAGATGAGTCATGATCAGTCTACAATCTCAAGTGGACTACTTTTTGTGATAGATCATGCTTCAAATTTAAAATCAAATCAAGATTGTTTATTGTTATCCCACATTGATAATCAAATGGTTGATGAAGAGATCAAGCCTATAGTGTTAATCAAGCCTAAAAGGGTATTGAACATGGTAAATTTTAGTGGTGAATATTCATTAATTCATGAATATTTTATTTTAGGGATTTTGAATTTAGCACTTTTTAGGGTGCAACATATGACCCTTTCACCTAAAATTATGGGATGTCATTTTTTTGAGGGGTTAGATCATAAATGATTTAAAATAATTATGGGGTTATCCATTTAATTTTCCATCTATATATAGTACATACATTCTCGGGGGTCTCAGGTCATGAACTCACTATCAAAGTATCTTTTTTTATCAGATTTCAAAGATAGAGACTTGAGGCTACACTCTACCACTAGATTACTTTCAGCAACCTAACCTTTACCAACATTATGTCACATGATGAAAACTAGATTCCTAGAAACACAGTGTTGTGTGGTGGTAGTTTAACATGTGATATCAACTTGTCATGCAATGATAATCTATTGCATAATGGTAATATGTCATGTAATAGCAATCTACCACCTTGAAGCAATGTGTCATGTGATGGCAACTGGTCACCCAACCACTATATCCTATATAATAGTAACGTAACATCTAATAATGGTATGTTGCATAGCTAGGGATTAACACCCAATCACACTATGTCATATAGTAGTAGGTTTCCACCCAATAGATTTATGTTACATGATCGTAACCTATCTCTCAATAGTGGATAGGAAGCTAAAAGTAATAAATTACCTGATAATAAAGCTCAAGCATTAGGAGGTTCTAGCAAGGCTAAAACACCATAGGAAACACTAAAAAAATATAACATCATGTCTTATTTTATAAATTTAGGAAAAATAACTACACAAACTATAGGAATTTCAAATAAAGGTAATTCTAAATCTTTTTTAAAAAATATCAATTAATGTTTTTCACTATATAATAATAGAAAAACCATTTCAATGCAAAAATCAATATGCATATTGACACTATTTCATTAGAAAGAATTAATCCCACTAACTTCTCACCACCTAAATATTTTATTTATGAAATGCCAATCCTAGAAGACACACCTCTGGGCACTTGACTAGAACATACTCCTCTGGGCACTCCACAAGAGAAAAGTAGTTCTTTTTAGACACAACATTTTGTTGAAATTCCACTCAAAAAAGTCAACAGAGGAAGATAAGTACATGGATAATAGTAAGGTCTATTCAAGTTGATTGGGCTAAAAAATATCCATTTATAGAACTTGTAGACCCAACAAATGGTAATGAGCCTTCAAAATTCAGATATATAATTTGTAGTTAGAAAATTGGAAAAGAACATAGAATGCAATTTAAATTGGACACAATTGATAAATATTATGGGAAAATATATATATCAATGAAGCACCCAGACAGATAGATAATAACACATAGATGGAAAAATGGAGAAGAATGCATGCATGTTAGATATGTACATGAATATGAAAATGATCAGAAATGAAAAAAACATCTTGTTTAAAAAGGGGGAACCATAAAGTACAATTTGGAAAAGTTATGTAGTCCAAACTTAGGGAAAAATATGTATAGTTCTCTACTATTTTCCACATTTTAAAAAAGGTAAGACCCATTTCTATATTTATAGATTAACAAACTTTTTTCAGTATAATGGCTTTCTAAATATTCCACAGTCACATTGGTTAGATAATAGTGCTTGGGAAATGGCAAAATGTCTAGCCATTGTTGATAAGGAATATTTGAATGAAAGTGTTAAGAGATCATTGTTTATCTCTCTATCCATCGATGAGGTCACTGCAGTTGATAATATATCATGGGTTTGCATGCATGTGTATACCTTTGAAAACTATTCAAGACAATCTCATCTTTTAGTTGTCCATAAAATGGTAGAAAATTGTAATGCAAAAAACCTCCATAAATTGGTTGTATCTAATTTAAGAGAGAGATCTGGGATGGATGATTATGCCATAGCTAAGAATATGGTATGTGTTGATGCTAATAGTGCATTAGTGATGTAAGGGCATAGAAAGGGTCTTTGTGTTCACCTACAAACAATAATTTCTCCATTTATGATTCTAATCCATTACATGGCACATAAGATGACTCTTGCTTACAAAATTATTAGCGCATTCATTAATGTTACAAAATTGGAAGAGATTATTTTTGACTTGTATGCGTACATGTCAAGTAGCCCAAAAAGATTCATGGAGTTCCAAAAATTTTCAATTGGGGTGATAGATGGTTAAAAACTAATGAAAGAAGTGGAAACCAAATGGATTTCCATGTATGAACCTACCTATAAAATTTTTGAGGAATATCCATCTTTAACAGGGTTTATATATAAATATCATATGGAAGTTGACAAATTAAAAGATTGGTTGTGTCATTTGATAGATTTAGAAACTTTACTCATAATATATGATATTTTTCTAATGTTGAAGGAAATCAATTGTTTAATTAAACACACCCAAGAGAGATCTAGAATGTAGAGAGTTATTTTAAATTCAATATACATGATCATCTTTATGTCATGGTAAATAGCATTGAGATCCCAATGCACACATGCTCTAGAAGACTCGAAGTTGTGGGAGCTAAGCTTGAATATGTACCTATGACATGTTTTCTATATGATATTATTTTGTCTAAAACATGAATTAAATTGATCAAAATCTTATAAAGTTTAGTTTTTGAGATCAAAGAATTTTTTCAAAGGGATGAGTTTTTGGAGGTCATGGGACTTGTGAATCCCATTTTTTAGAATAGTGTTAACATTCAAGAATAGATCAGCACATTATTTCACAAATACATGGGTACAACTGTTGTGTATTTCTATAAATTTATAGATGTGAATGGAGTTCAGATTAATGGTATTTTAAATAAACAACTATTGACATCTCAGTCAACATGGTTTGGGATTACAATGATGGATCAATTTTAGTATTTAAGTGACCCAATAGAAAATGGTGTCATTACTCATCTATGGAAAAAACTTTATCCAAACAATGTTTTACAAGAAAATATTAGTGAATATTTCATATTATATGAACTTGCTCAAATAATGATTTTGGGTTATGTGGAAGATGAGTGAGTGTTTAGTGCATTATCCTTCATGAAGTCAAACCTTAGAAATAGATTAGATAAAAATCTAGAGACTTGCATGAGATTATATGTTTTGCATTATTTTATAAACAATTTTCCATATGATAGAGTAATGGTAACATGGATTTTTCTAGTGGAAAAAAGAGGCATGACTAATATAGCTACCAATATAGAGGAAGAGACTACTAAGATTGAATACGACACTAGCATGGTAGTTGTGAATCACACTTAAGATGAGCAAGTTTCTCGAGGATTGTTTCAGCTACCCAAATTTTAGTTTGATAAGTATGGAAATTACTATTTTCTAAAATATTTCTTATTTTTTCATCTTCAAATACATTAAATTATGTAATCTATTTTCTAGATGTTACATTCATGAATCTTACTCAATACATTAGAATTAATATTTTTTGCCCTATTAAAATTATGTATTTCAAATAGTACTTTATCTTTGCAATGCATGTCATTAATTAACAATCATAATTTTCATTAAAATTCTACAAAGCATGAGAATACTGAGACTGAATATGACACTATCATGGTAGATGCAAATCAATCTTATGATGAGCAAGCTTCTCAAGGATTGTTTCCACTACCTGGCTTTTAGTTTGATAAGTATAGAAATTACTATTTTCTAAAATATTTCTTGTTCAATCTTATGTAAACACATTCAATTATGTAATTTATTTCCTAGATGTTACAATCATGAATCTTATTCAATACATTAGATTTAATATTTTTTGTCCTATTAAAATTTTGTGTATTTTAAATAGTACTTTATCTTTGCTATTCACTTCATTCATCGAGTAGCAATCATAATTCTCATTAACATCATACAGATCATTTTAATTTTCCTTATAGCATTCATTGAAGCATACAAGTCTTATGTCTAGACATGCATGGTGCACCATAAGACACCAGTTCTCTTGCCATTAAAATTTGAATTATTAAGATTTATTGTTATACATGCATAATAGTGTAACTATAATTATTCTATTGCATGTTTACATTAGTACCATTACATAAATATATAGAAAATATTTTTTTCTATAGTTGTAACTTGTGGTTGCTTATTTTCAAATTTCACCACAATCAATCAATTCAATGCTACAGCTACTAGAACACTAAAAATGTAACAATGCATTCAAATCTACAACTACTAAAACAATATAACACTAATGATGAAATCAATAGTACAACTACTAGAATAATATAATTCCATAGAATATTTACTCTACAGTAGGTTATGTTTTCTACAACTACTATAACTACAATATTCAAATACTACAACTACTAGAAATATTTTACCTATAGTTCACATATTTAACAATCAATCGATGCATTCCACGCAACAACTACTAAAACAGTTTAACAATGCATTCAATACTACAACTAATAGAACACTATAACACTAACAATGCATTCAATGCTACAACTACTAGAATAGTTTAACAATTCATTCAAGGCTACAACAACTAGAAAATTATAGCCATGTATTTAAAGGCTACAACTAGTATATTTCAACTACTAGAAAATTAAATCCATCCATACAATATTTACTCCACTTTTTCTCCTACCAATGCATTCAATACTACAACTAGTAAAATAATTTAAATCCATATAATACTTATTGTATCGTAGGCTATTTTTCCTACTACTACGACTACTACAATATTCAAATACTACAACTACTATAAATAGTTTTCCTACGGTTGGGTTCACATATTTCCAAATTACACCACAATCAATAAATTCAATGCTACAACTACTAGAATAGTTTAACAATGCATTCAAGGCTACAACTCCTAGAACATTATATCCATTCATTCAAACCATAACATCCATAGAACATTAAACTTGACCACTAGTATACTTCAACTACTAAAACATTAAAACCATCCATAAAATATTTACTCTGCTTTTTCTTCATAGAATATATATACTTGACCAATATATTTTATATATATAAAATATTAAAATTATATAACTAAGAGTATTTGGAACAACTATAAAATATCATTTAATAAATCAAGTGTTTTTCAAATAAACATGATATAAAATATTTTAAATAATAGAAACTATCATTGTCAACAATATAAACTCAGACAAATCATCATTTTTATGGTTAAGACTCTCCAGCCCTTAGTTTCATGCCATCCCCACCCATGAAAACCCCTCTATTTGGAGTTGCCTATGAATCAACCATTATCACTCCTTCTTTCTAAAGATCCTCTGTAACAAAATTCATTTGTGTAAGAATCAACCTCTCCTCATTCACTACATCTCCTATTGAAAGAATTTTAGGATCCACATCCTTTTTTTTTGCTTCAATAAAATACTTGGATTCATACCATGTTATTTAATTATTTTATTCAAAGTGTTGTTATGATTATTTAACAAAACTAGCTTTTCCTTCAATGGAATTGTTGAGGAGATACTTTTGTAGGCATTTTTCAAATTCACATTAAAAATATGTGCTTCTTGCTTCAAATTTTCATATTTTGCCTGCAAATAATAAATAATAGATATGGCAATCACATACAAAGGTATTATAATAATCAAAACACACATTACAGATAAAGAAAACTTACCACCATTTTATCCTTCTTTGCTTGTGCAATGGTAACAAGGTTGATATCTTTAGCCCATTTATTGAAATATGCTTGGGATTCTCCATTTAAATTTTCCAACTTATTTATCATAATATCTAAAATCCTATCATTATAAACATTTTCCAAAAATATCAATTCAGATTGAGCTTGCTAAAATAAAGCGTCAATCTTTGAGGGTTCATTTTAAACAAGAAAAAACAAATTCATTCTTTGGGAATGGTTGTGATAACGGGCATTGATTTTTTTGATAAGTGATTTTGGCCTTATCTTTTATTATTTTAAATCATTAAATTTTCCAATAACATCATCTTTCAAATTCGTAAGCAAATTTTTAGAAACTAGATTATCTAATGAAAAACTAGTAAGGGAATCCTCAAAGACATTTACATTATCAATGTGGGGTGGGGAAGAGCTAGTTAGGGAAGAGGGAGTCGTAGGAGAAATTTGTGAAGGCACATTAAGAACTTGAATAAATTGATGTGGATCGAATCCACCAACAGTCGAGGGTCTACTTTCAATGCCAAGAAACTTTTCATCTAGATTAATCTACTGTAAACATGTAAGAACCCTCTACATTCGAAAGGCCACCAATAGAGAAATTTGAGAAATCAAAAATTTGAAGCATTCCTTGACTTTGTGTAGAGAGGGAGATATTCTTTCATCTTCTCTGAATCTAGATGGGTGATGGAGGTGGTAGTTTACTCTGAGGTCTCCTAATAGATGTTGGGTGGACTGCAAAAAATATTTATTCAAAAATGGTAAATTCAAAAATATAAAATCAAAGCAAATTCAAATTGAATCTGTTAATGTTATTACTTATCAGGGTAACTACATCATCCACTATGATTGTCCTTGCTAGAGTTATCTCTTCCCCTCTTGGCATCCTTGTTGGAATTGACTCTTACCATCTCAATGTGCTTGTTGGAGAGACATTGGTGGTTTTATAAGTAGCTACAAAATGAGTAATTTATGCAGTTAATTAATTAGAAAATTTTAACAAACTTCAAATCAAAAAGAAATTTATAATGGCAAACATTGATGGTGTTGTGTGGAAAAATCCTCAACAGAAATGATACGAGAGTCAACTACAAAAATAAATACAAACCAAATTGAATATTAGTTTTTTTAATTAAATAAAATAAGAAAAAGACATTAAATGAAATTTTGGGGAACCTATAAGTGGAGATGAAATAGAATCAGTTCTTAGGTGTTTTGCAATTCAAAAGGAATTGAATGAAAACTATGTGGACTGAGTATCACCAGATCCCTCTAGAACATGTTGACCTCTACTTGTAGCCTATTTTATTGTGTCATAGACATGTAATATCACCTGTAACAAATAATAGTCTAAAAAATATTAAAATTTGAAATATATATAAAGCAAAAAAATGAGACTTGGAAAAACTAAACTTGCCTCTTTTTTCTTGAGAGACAAAGCATTAGATTTAATTTTTGGATGAAGGGAAGTGGTAATGGTAGTACTCTAGATTTCATATAAGGCTTCAAAGTACAAGACTAAAATGTAGTTATAAGAGGAAATGGTGAAAATGTCCTTTGAGAAATCAAAACTCAATTCCACCCTAATCTTGCTGAAAATAATGGTGCACCAGTCACAAACAACACCTGAGAGAGAATGAAGAATATAGTATATCACCTAAAAGGTAATTTTCAATGGTCTTCCCTATAAAACAATTATTTTTTAAAATAAATGGATAGTAGATTTGAGAAATGGATTGGTGATATTTTCTATGGGGATGCCCCTTCGATTTTGACTAATTATAATGAATATAGAAAAGTAAAACATGCAATTAAATTAGGATACCAATTTCTAAACTATTTATAATAAATGATTCAAGTATAATTAATAAATGTAAATTTCATTAATAAATTCAGCACTTACCATTAGGGTCAATGGACACTTTGTAGATCAACTCCAAGTAATTTTTATCATCATCAGATAACACAACCTTGGTGTTAGCAGGACTTGCATTACAATGTGGAAAACCTATTAAATTATGGATATCCAATGGAGAGGTTCCAAAGGATATGATTTTATTATTAAACTAGATGTAGAAACAGCCCTTGTTATGGTTAAAACACCCAACCAAAGATCACAGTAGCTTATTG
This sequence comes from Torreya grandis, assembly GCA_037957365.1. NCBI lineage: Eukaryota > Viridiplantae > Streptophyta > Pinopsida > Cupressales > Taxaceae > Torreya > Torreya grandis. The sequence continues at coordinate 3,335,150 of JARHVA010000827.1, forward strand.
TTGATAGCCATATAGTGTTGAGGCATCTACACTAGGCCTCTAAGCTAGCATTGATCAATCTAGTCAATAAATAACTTGGGCTCATCTAATATGTGGATGAAATCCAAATAAAGTATATTTTTGAAAATATAGTTCTAGATCCCCCTACTTAACTTTGAGTTTTTATAGATGTGGAAGCCATTAAAAGTAAGTAAGTAAAAGTAGGTGCGTTGAGTTAGAAGTAAGAAGGTTGAGGTGGAAGGAATCTGGTAGGACAAGAAAAAGTTTAAGCAAAGTGTTAAAACGAGATTATTGTAGAATTATTTATAATTAAGGTAGGGAACCAGAGTAACTAGTTAGCATCACTGAGGACTAGGGGTATGTCACCATATGGTAGCAGAGTGCCACATGGTAGCATGGTGTCACAAGACATCATGATGCCATCCAAGAGTAAGGTAATGTGAGGGAATATGGTGCCATATGACAGCATCATGCCACATGATAAAAATGTGTCATATAATAGCATGATGTCAAGTGATAGTAGCAGTTTTATGCAATAGCATGGTGTCATGCAACAACATGGTGGCATGTAACAATATTGTATTGTGCAACAATATGGTACCATGTAATATAATGGTACCATATGATATCATGGGTCCACACAATATCATGGTGTCACATAATAGCATGGTGTTATACAGTATCATGGTGTCATGTGATAGCATGGTGTTGCATGTCATAATGTTATCACATGGAAATGATTTGATGTTTGATAGAATAATGATGCTTGGTAGGATAATGAATCTCAAGAGTGGAATGTCATCCTGGCCCCTTTAATGTTATGACACCAATAAAAAATAAATAATGATTTTCCACATGCTCTATGCACTCTGATTCACTAGTGGAGTGAATCTAATTTGCCTAAAGAAACCTAGGGGGTTTTATTGTGGCCTCTTAAAGTGAACCCTGGTATTGAAGGACATTTAGTCTTGTGAGAGTATGAAGATCTATAAATCTCCTGAACTAGTGTTTTTTTAGTCCCCTATGTAAAAGGGTGACTTCATTAGGATTCATGAAGACACTCTTTAGGTGTAAAATAATGGTGCATTCTTAGTTTGAGGGGGACTATTTAGGTTTGTGACTGAGTTTGATCTGTGTTAAAAAGTGCTCTAGTAATCAATGTTCATCTAAAGGAGGTATGTTTGGTGTAAGGGGAGAATGTTGCCTTAATAATTCATAGTCTATGTGTTGATCTCTTGTATTAACAAGGTATGGTTCCATTTGATAGTCTATGCAGGACCCTTTACCATTAATGTCAAAGGGAAAAAAAATCTAAGAAGGGATCTTGACCAGCTTGGCGAGATGAAAGTGAGTAGATTGAAGAAATATTTATCATTAATGATAAAAGGGGAGTTTGTTGAGAAGTATTGTCTTTGATGTCAAGGCCAAGGATTGATTTCATTGATGTCAAGGTCAAGTTTGATGTCATTGATGTCAAGATACATCTAGTAAATATGCATGGTGAAGTGGTATGTGACAAGGAAGCCATGTGACAAGAGAGAATATGAAAGAAACTTATTGTATCTCTATTGATAGATAATTTGAAGATAACCTGATGATTCTTCTGAGGTTCATGTCAAGGTTTAGTACAAGGTAAGAATGTTTGTAAACTGCTCCTTGAGTACAAGGTTCTTGAGAAGCCTAGGCATAACAAACATAGTCATATCATGAGCATGTGCATGATCATGGAGAGATGTGTATATATGTATGATAATATCTAAGGAGCATGAAAGGAATTTTATAAATGTATAGAATCATCAAATAATGTTTCAAGATCAGTTGCCAAGGTTGTCAAGTGTTTGAACCTAATAAGAGACTTAAGAAGGCTTGTCCATAAGATGCCTAGTCTTGTGCATGAAGGAGCATGGTGGCCTAGTGACATGAATTAAAAAAGTAATAATAGGTTTTATGAGGTTATTTAATCATTCATATGAGGCATTGGATCACTCATGAAGTGTCTCAGAGTAAGCTTACAGGGGTAAGTCCTATAAAACTAGTATGTAACTAGACTAATTCTATACTTTTCCTGACCTAATGAGGGGTCATGAGATGTTTTAAAGACCTATGAAGAATTAATAATAGTGTTATAACATGTGAATGATGTGGAGAGTTCATGGATAGTGGTTATAAGGTCAGTTTCAAGGCTTAATACTATAAGTAAGTCAAAAGCCTATAGAGCCAAAAGTGAGATGGTGGTCTAATGGGGTATTAAGATCAATTTCTAAGGTAATAATGAACATGTGATAATTATAAATTGTGTTATATATTTTCTAAAGTGTTTTTACCAAGTTTGAGATCAAATTTTGAATGAAAAATTAATAAAAAGTGTTTCAAGGTCTCTCGAGTGTATAAAATGAAGGACTAACCTGATAAGGACTTTCATATGTTCATTGGCATGTGTAACCTTTGCATAATAACCTAATTAATTCATGGTATATGTGTAAGTTTCCTATCTCAAAGATACAATCATTGGTTTATGTAATAAGAGGCTAAGCTTTATGAATAATTATTAAGATTGTAAGGTGGTTTAAACCTCTCTAAAACCTTAACTTTGACCCGATATGGAATATCTTGATGGAAATGTATTAGAATGGAATGGATGACCTATTTTTATTATTATAACATTTATTGGACTCTCCTAGGTACCTCCAGGTGGCATTGGTTAATCATGTGAATTTTTGGATCCTATAGAAAAGGCTTTATTTCTCAAAAACTTATTATAGCAGGTAGAGTTGATCAGGTAAAAGTTGATAAATGGATGGAGGTTCAAGATTGAAACTTTTATTACTTGTCCATGGTGTTTTTTAAGCAATTTTTATACCTTAGATGTTCTAAATTTATCATCAAATCTGACCTATCATTAAAATGCCTAATGATGCAGATAGTGAGAAAACCAGGTAGAAGTGAGAAATTATTTAGGGAAGTGTTATCATGGACTAGGTATGATTAAAATTACATGAATATGTTTTTCAATACCTTTATTACATGTTCATTTTGGATATATGTTTTGAAGGTCAGTGGATATGTTGAAAATGGTGCCCATAAGTTGACCTATCTAGTGTAGATGAGACAATGAAAGTGTAACATTATGGATTGGTTTGCAAAATAAATATTTTCACTTGACCATGGTATATTTATATCTAAGAGTTACCTAATGATCTCATATGATCATACACATGCATCAATAGTCTTTAAAAGTGACATAGGTGTTGAAATTCATTGTCACCATGATTGTGTTTGAAGGTAAACTGGCAGATCTAAGTAAGCAAGTGGAAGTGATGAGTTAGAGGCTCTCTACCCTTAGCTAAATCATATAATGTATATGATGGTGTTTTTTAGGACATGAATATTCTATTCATTATTTTCATAATTTTGTAAATTATTGAAAGTGATTGAAATGGTAAATCTAAAATGTGTTGACTGATTTAGGTTTGACTATGTATATTGAAGACAAAAGATTGGTCTACATTACACCCTGAAATATTTTTATTTAAGAGTTATATAGATATGTCAAATAATCTCTTGAAGGTATAATAATTTATAATAAATATTCTTTTAGGGATTAAGTTCAAGTCTTCATGACTGTGTTTTGAGACCAGTTAGAAGTTTTAAGTGGGCTACTTACAGAGAAGGTTTTAAGTCTTTTACTCTGAGCCATGAAGTATAATGCATATATTTATAACCCTAAGTTCATGTTTATTATACATATGTATTTTATTTCCATGTTTTTTTAAAAAAATTGTGTTTATGCTTAAATTATTTGAGATAGACTTTCTGGGTATGCATAGGTCTAATATGAACAATACTAATGATGTGCTCCAAGTAGTGGTTTGATCTAAAAAGTGTTATGGAACCTAGATGAGCTTATAAATGGTATATTTTAATTATGTTTTATGTTTTTATACCATGTAATGTGTTTTAATTTTCTCCAAAAGATTAAATGGTAACATGTGCTAAGTAGGCCTAATGGGATTAGGTCTCCATGAGACCTAAAAGAGAGATAAGACCTAATATAAGTAGATCAGACCTAAAGGGACTCAAAGCACATTTATCCATTTCTATGATATGTCCTAATATATATTTCATGTCCAACCAAATAAAGATAATATTACTTGCCCAATTAAGAAGGATATAAATAAAAACTTATATAAATACTAGGCATTTTTAGGCCTATTTGAGTGAGTAGTGTGTAAGCAAACAAGAAAGGAAATTACAGAGCAAAAGGAGGTATTGTAAACCATAAAACAAAGATAAATTATTATTGATGAACATTTTATAGAGGTTTTATGTGTGAAGATCAAGGTCACATGACTTAAGCAAGTCAAGAAGAGGGCTAGTTGAGTGAAGAAGGCTAGAGGCCAGTTTGACAGGGATAGAAGTGTGAAAAGAGTTAAGGAAGAAGATAATCATATATTGTGTGAGAAATAAGTTATTATAAATTTTATCAAGTGTTTTAGGTGGCTTAGTTAGTGTTGACTCATCTAGGAGGTTGGTGCCTCCTTTCAAGTGGGTGATTGTTAAAGCCTAACTGAATTAGCGCTTAGCTAGTTGGGGTTGGTGCTCCATGTGAAGTTGGTGATTTATGAAATTTAATGTTTGAATTATAGTAATATAGTCTATTTTTCATATATTAGTGGGATTTATTCCCCTTGAGGGTTTCCCACATATATTATGTGTTGACTTATGAATTCTCGCTTCATGCTTGTCTAATTGATTATTTATGATTTTCTTTTTCTATATGTTGATGATTTCCTATAAGTATTTATTAAGAAATTTTTGAATATTAATTCACCTATCCCTCTCAGTCAAATTCCTTCCAACATTTGGTATCAATTCCTAGTCCTTTAAAGTAGGCCTAAAAAATTAAAGATCTTAGAATCAAGGATAGCTAGTCAATAAGCTCAATGTGGTTTCTCTACCAATAAGGATCCATTGTTCAATGGGTCTAACTATACCTTTTGGAATGTCAGGATGAAGATATATTTTATGTCACAAGTACTTGATATTTAGAAGTTAGTTATGGATGGATATATTTCACCTCTTATTCCACCAATAAATGCAGTAGGTAAGAAATCTAATGAAAAAAACTCTAAGGCTATGAATGTTATTCTTTGTGGCCTATCAAAAGGTATATATTATGAAGGTAATGCATTATGAATCAACTATATATGAAAAATTAAAGACTATCTATGAAAGAGACACCAAGGTGAAGATGGCCAAGTTGTAGACCCATTGAAACTAGTTTGAAAGCCTGAAGATGAATGAATATGAAACCATTGCATCTTACGTATCAAGGGTTGATGAATTTATCAATGTCATTATAGGATTGGGAAAAGAAATGAAATAATCTACTATTGTTCAAAAAGTGTTGAGATTACTAACTCTTAAGTTTGACTCTAAGGTGTCTACAGTAGAAGAGATGCAAGATTTATACAAGTTAGATATGGATGGACTTTATGGTATTTTGATAGCCTATGAGATGAGAATTAATGAAGGAAGACCTCCCAAGAAGGAAGAAACTTTCAAATTTGAGAATAAGTACAAAGCCAATAAGTTCAAGGATGATGAATACTCAGATGTTGATGATGATCAATTGATAGCCATGTTTGCAATGAAGTTGAGTTTTGGATCTAGTAAGTACAAAGGTAATTTTCCCTTCAAATGTTTAAATTATGGTAATATTGGTCACTTTTCATCCAAGTGTCCTAAAAATGATAAATCTGAGAATAATAAAGAGCATGATGAACATCATGGAGATGAAAAGAAGGCCTATTCCTGATAACAACAAGGAGTTTAGGAAGTATGAAGGCAGAAAAAGAACTTTTTAGAACAAAAACTAAAGAAGATAACTCTTTTGATGTAAGTGACTCAATTTTATCTGATAGTGATGATGGCAGTCATGAACCTAAACATGACAATAATAAAACCTTGTTTATGGTCATACAATTAGAAAATAAGGGTTGTTTAAGTGGGAAAGGTATTATGGTTGATGTCGAATCAGATGAAGAATAAGTTGAAGTAGATCTTGAGGTATAATTGGTAAGTTCCCTAGAAGAGTTAAAGTTTTAAAGGAAAAATAATCAAAAACTAAAAGCACTAGTTAAGGATTATGAGGAGTAGATTGGCTTGTTTGAGGAAAAGCTGAGTAACACTTCCAAGAAGTATGATGAGATCATCAATCAAGTTGAGGAATAGATGAAGGTAGTAAATACAAACATAAAGGCTAAAGAGAAATAATGCATTAGGTATAAAAATAAAATATAATCCTTCAAATTTGAATCAAGATTCTACTAAAGTGAGGACCTTTATGAAGTTTAAAAAGAGCACTAAGATTTTAGATGATATCCTGAGTAGTCAAAAGTCTTCAATTGATAAGATAGGTCTTGGTTTCAAAGAAGACTAAAAAGAGGCACCTAAAGTCAAGGAGAAGACTATTGAAGACAAGAAGGTCAACATAAAAATACCTATTAGATAGCCCAATGCTATAAGGTATGTCAATTCATTCAATGGTTATTGTTTTATGTGAAATCAATTTTCTCATACAATAAGAGAATGTAGAAGACCCTCTAAGAATGAGTGCTCATAGGATTATAAAAAAAGTCACATCTCACACTAGTCAAGAGGTATATACAAGGTGGTTTTTTATAGTTTTCATAGTGTATGACACATTGAAAAATTATATCCTAACAAGGTTAGAAGGTCATCAAGTAAAAATAAAAGGTTTGAAGCCTCTAGAGTGCTAGAGAGAAGACAAATGAGTGTATGAAAACCAAAGATAATGAAAAAGAGTCATGATCAGTCTACAAGATCAAGTGGACTACTTGTTGTGATAGATCATGCTTCAAATGTAAAATCAAGTCAAGAATGCTTATTGTCAGCCCACATTGATGATCAAATGGTTGATGAAGAGATCAAGACTATAGTGTCAATCAAGCCTAAAAGGGTATTGATGGACATTCAGTCTTGTGAAAGCATGAAAATATGGGAATCTCTTGAATTGGGGTTATTTCAATTCCCTATGGAAAAGGGTGACTTCATTAGGCTTCATGAAGATACTCTTTAGGTGCATAATCATGGTGAATGCTTGGTTTGAGGGTGAGCTATTTAGGTTTATGACTGAGTTTAATCTGCATTAAAAAGTGGTCTTATAATCAGAGTTCATCTGAAGGAGGTATGTTTGGTGTAAGTCGATCAAGTTGCTTTAATGCTTCATATTTTATATGTTGATCTCCTATAGAAAGAAGGTATGGTTCCATATGGAAGTCTATGTAGGACCCTTTATCATTAATGTCAAAGGGGGAGAAATTCTAAGAAGGGATCTTGATAGACTGGGGAGATGAAAGTGAGTATATTGAAGAATGATTTTCATTAATGACAAAGGAGGAGTTTTTTGATAAGTGTTGCCATTGATGTCAAGGCCAAGGATTGATGTCATTTATGTCAAAGTCAAGGTTGATGTCATTGATGTCAAGATATATCTAGTAAAGATGTATGGTGAAGTGGTATGTGACAAAGAAGCCATGTGACAAGAGAGAATTTAAAGTCAACTTGATGATTATTTTGAGGTTGATGTCAAGGTTAAATACAAGGTAAGCATGTTTGTGTACCAGTCCTTGAGTACAAGGTTCTTGAGAAGCCTAGTCATAACAAGCATAGTCATATCATGAGCATGTACATGATGATCATGGAGAGGTATGTATAGATGTATGATACTATCTCCTAAAAATCATGTGAGAAAGGTGAATAAGAATCAAATAATTTTTCAAGATCAGTTTCCAAGGTTATCAAGTGTTTAAACCTAATAAGAGACTTGATAAGGCTTATGCATATGATACCTAGTCTTGTGCATGAAGGAGCATGGTAGCGTAGTGATATGAATGAACATAGGAAAAATAATTTTTATGAGATTGGTTAATAATTCATATGAGTCATTTGAACACTCATGAAAGTGTCTCAGAGTAATCCTACAAGGATAAGTCCTACAGACCTAGCATGTAACTAGACTAATTCTAGACTCTATCTGACCTAATGAGGGGTCATGATATGTTTTCAATACCTATGAAATATGCACAATAGTTTTATATCATGTGATAATTTTTTTGATCATGTGAATTATGTGGAGAATGCATGGATAGTGGTTAGAAGGTCAGTTGCAAGAACTAATATGGTTTGTAGGTCAAAAGCCTAGAGAGCAAAGAGTGAGATGGTGGCCTAATGGGGTATTGAGATCAGTTTATAAGGTAATAATGAACATTCAAGAATTATAAATGGTGTGATAAATTTTCTTAGGTCACTTTACCAATTTTGAGGTCAAAATTTTCAAGAAAAGGCAAGAAAAAGTGTTTCAAGGTCTCTCGAGTGCACAAAATAAAGGGTTCTCAACCTAAGAAAGACTTTCATATGTTTATTGGCATGTGTAACCTCCACATTAAAATATGATTCATTCATGGTAGATGTGGAAGGGTCCTAGTTCAAATTCTTGAGCATTGTTTTATAGAATAAGGGGTTAAGCTTTATGAATGATCGATAAGATTATAAGGTGGTTTAAACCTCTCTAAAACCCTAACTTTAACTTGATATGGAAGATATTGATAGAGATGGATCAGAATGGATTAGATGACATATTTTTATGATTGGTGCATGTATTTGACTCTCCTAGTTACCTCTAGGTGGTATTGGCTTTTCATGTGAGTGAATGGATCCTATAGGAAAGGCTTTGTTTCTCATAAATTTATTGTAGTAGGTAGAGTTGATAGAGTCAAAGTTACTAAATGGATGGAGGTTAAATATTGAGATGTTTATTAGTTTTACATGATGATTTTTAATTATATTTAGGACCTCATATGTTCTAAATCAATCATTCAAGTTGACATATTGTTAAAAGGCCTAATGGTACAGATAATGCAAAAACTAGGCAAAAATGAGAAGTTGTTTAAGGAATTGTTATCATGGACTAGGGATGAATCCAATTACATTAAGAGGTTTTTCAAGACATGCAATAAATTTTAATGTTATATATATATATATATATATATATATATATATATATATATATATATATATATATGTGTGTGTTTTTAAGGTTAGTGGATATGTTAAAAATGTTGCTCATAAGTTGACATGTCTAGTATAGATGAGACAATGAAGGTGTAAAGCTGTAAAATTAGTCTGCAAGATCAATATTATCACCTAACCATGGTATCATTCTATGTAATATTTACCCAATTATCTCATAGGATCATCCACATGCATCAATATTCTCTTGAAGTGTCTACACTTGTATTTAAAACCATTATCATCATGATTGTGTTCGAAGGTAAATTGGCAGATCTGAGTAAGCAAGTGGGAGTGATGAGTTGGAGGCTCTCTACCCATATCTAAATAATATAATGAATATGATGTTTTTTTTATGAAATAAATATTCTATTCATGATTTTTAGAAGCTTGTAAATTTCTGAAAGTGGTTGAAATGGTAAAGCCAAAATGGGTTGACTGATTCAGGTTTGACTATGTATACTGAAGATAAAAGATTGGTCTGCAAGACCAACATTTGGTATTAGACCTTGAAATATTTATATTTTAGAGTGATATATAGATTTAAAATAATATCTTTAAGATGTCATAATTTATAGGAAGTATTATTTTAGGGATTGAAGTTCAAGTCTTTATGACTGTGTTTTGAGACTAGTTGGTAGTTTTGAGTGGGCTACTTGCAGAGAATGGTTTGAGTTTTTTTACCCTGAGATATGAAGTCCAATGTATATATTTATGACCCTAAGTTCATGTATATTTTTTATATGTATTTTATTTCCATGTATTTTTGGGAAATTTGTGTTTATGCTTCAAGTATTTGAGATAGACTTTCTGAGTATGCACAGGTCTAATATGAATAGTACTAATGATGTGTTTCAAGTAGTGGTTTGAGATAAAAGGTGTGATGGAGCCTAGAAGAGATTATAATTGATATATTTTAATGATATTTGATGTGTTTATACATTTTTAAAAAAAAATAATTTTATAAAAAATATCAAAGGGTAATCTTTGTTAAGTAGGCCTAATGGGATTAGGTCTCCATGAGACCAAAAGGAGAGATAAGGCCTAATGGAAGTAGATCAGACCTAAAGGGACTAAACTAATATATGGTCCATGTCTATGATATTTCATAAGATAAATTTCATGTCCTACCTCAAAATGGTAAGATTTTTTGTTCGACTAAGAAGGATATGAATAAGAAACTTGTATAAGTACTAGGCATTTGTAGGCCTATTTGAGTGAGTAGTGTGTAAGCAAATAAGAAATGAAATTGTAGAGTATAAGGAGGTATTGTAAACCATTTAAATAAGATAAAATATTAATGATGAAAATTTTACATATGTTATATGTGTGAGGATCAAGGTCATATGACCTAATCAAGTCAAGAAGAGGGATAATTGAGCGAAGAAGGCTAGAGGCTAGCTTGACAGGGATAGAAGTGTGTAAAGAGTTGAGGAAGAAGATCATCATCTGTTATATGAACAAAAATTTATTTTGAAGGTGATCAAGAGTTTTAAGTGGTTGATTTGGTGCTAAGTCATCTAGGGGGTTGGTGCCTTATTTTAAGTGGATTCTTATTAAATCCTAACTGAGTTGGTGTTCCATGTGAAGTTGGTACTTCAGTAAAGTTGATGTTTGATTTATAAGACTATAGTACATTTGTAGATATCATTGGGTTCTAATCCCATTGAGGGTTTCCCACATATATTATGTGTTGACTTGTATAATCTTAGTTCATGTTTGTCTACTTGATTGTTTATACATTGCTTATTCTATATGTTGTTGATTGCTTAAGAGGATTTGTTAAAAACATTTTGAAGATTGAATCAACCCCCTTCTTATTTATTTTGCTTCTAACATATTGTTCTCATTTTTCATGAATCTCATTGATGATCTGGTATTCATTAGTACCATGTGTATATGTATCACATATCTTATAATATAGTGATACTTTGGCTTGGGTGGCTTGGATAGCTTCATACATCATGGTCTTCCTTAAATATTTCATAGGACTATTTTAACATGGAATTATAACAAACCCTCAAGATGTACTTATAAAATGCAATAATTTTTTAAAAAATAAAAATAACATTCATTCCATAAAATAAAATAATACAATATACCATAACCATAACAAAGAACAATAGTGCTTATACTTCAAATATTGCATATAATATAATTCTTATACAACTCCAATAAAAGTAAACATCATAGGACATAGTTATGAATGGTCTAACAATAAAAATTTTGCTAAATAAATATATAAGTACATAGTATAATTACATTACTTCAAGCATACAGCCTAATACAATGATAGATACCAATCTCTTCAAAGCTTGAGTTGAACCAAATCATGTATCATTGATAATCACAAGTGTCATCTCTAGATAGTACTACATTGGAGGAGGGAGAGCACCATCTGAGTGCTTTACCACACCAACCATAGACCAATGATCCCCCACACAATCTCCTATCAGGAAATGGTCCTTCCTTTATAGATAGGTAGATAGAATGATGTGACAAACCCAGTGAGATGTGTTAGTGCCCCATGTGTTGTAAGATTTATAAAAATATGTAGTGTACCATAAATAAATATTCTCTAATATGATATCACATAATATGAAAATCAAACATATGAATGACAATGTATATAACATTACTTTGGATAAAGTTTTCAAATAATATACAATCATTTAGATCAGTCAATTCATAACACACCACTTGATTGGATTATCTATTGGTGGTACTACCTAGGTTAGTATAATATGTCTCATTACCTATTAGTATCATCAATATATGTGTCATAATATGTAACTCAAAGACTCATACATATTAAATTCTTTTGGAAATAATATCACATTATAAGCTAAATAAGGAGAAAGCAAGGTATACACATAATCATCTACTCATGAATGATTCTTATATTAAAATCAATCCCAAACTAGAAAATAATTTCCACTATTTATACCACCCAGACAAAACACATGATAAACTATAGACTATTTCAAATAGATCCATGTAACTACACCTTAAGACAACCCACATTATCTTAGTCTAGTGTTTTTAGGCACACCTACTAGTTTATCCATAAATAATCATACAAATCAGTCATATAAACATGGAAGCATATGATCATATTCAAGCAAGCATAAATATAGCAACAAGTCATACAATGCATATAACTCTATCTCAACAGTCATTTACACTATCAAGATGGTATGCATGCCTAAATTATATCTTACCAAATTCTATAACAGCCAATACATATATGATTATCCAAGTGTGGGTCTAGATATCACAGATCAAATATGTACCATCTGGGTACCTTTCATACTGTAGAACTCTAAATAAGTCTAACCATCTCACACAAATAATTACTCTCACAAAATATAATGTACACAAGATTCATCAAAACATGACTCCACCAATTCAACCTTATGGCTTTATTGCATACAATGAGTTTATAAGCTTACTATTGTTATGCATATAACATATAAATAGTTCGTACATAATCATACCATTCATGCATGTTAAACAAGGACTAAAACCACATTTTTACAATTTCAAATGCAAATAAGTATAGTTTTGAATCAAGTATGATAATAAAATGATCTTATATACTATTGAATCATATTTTAATTTGGTTCTAAACACCATGAAATTTAAAATAGGCTTTAATAAATAATCTTTCTTAGTTTAAACATAACTGATTTTAAACAAGTAACCACTTGAGTAATAAGATGAGTAAACCCAAAAAAATAATTAGTCTTGTCTAAGTTATCAACAACTTAAGCCTTCTTTTATAATTATGGATACAATCTAACTTATCTAGTTATATTATCATGTTGGGTTCGACTTAATGATTTAAATGTAATAAGGTACACTATCTGAGTCTATAAAACCTATTTAGTGAAACACACTAGTCTTTGTGAAAAATTACACTCATTCCTTTGAGTTGTCACTCAAACTAACCATAATTATAACTCAAGATAATCGTAACTACAGAAATCCAAGGCAAATAAAGTTATACCCAACATTCGATCTTGCATTTAAGGGGAAATATAGTTTCTTTTACCAATCTCCTTTTTCAGAATGAACATGGTTTTAATTTGAATTAAGTTTATCCAATCCATTTTAAACTCAAAGCTTTAATTATATGACTAAGCATTTAATTTATAACTCACTATTTTTACATATTGACTTGCCATCATAGTTGAAATGCAGTCCATAATTTTTAGACTCAGCTTAAGATTTCACTTTGAAATGCAACTCCAAAAAAAAATATTGATTGAAGCATTTTTTTAAACCTATCTCAACTTTATTTATAATAATTCTAGCATTTAAACATAGCCTTTTAGTTATTAAATTCATCCTTTCATTATGATAAACTCAACCCTTTGATAACACACTACATAGTTCACTCAAAGGGGAATGTTATATAAAATAAAACATAGGCTTGCCCAATTAAGATGCATCCCAAAAGTAATTTCAACATAGCACTTATAAACAAAATGCAGTCTTACTAATAATGATATATAGATTAAAATGCAAGCCTATATTTCCATCTATGGTTGGGTGCTAATTCAAGGACTTGGTATATACAAGCAGCATCCCAAAATTCCAATGCAAACTACTAGAATCGAAATAAATGAGTCTTTGGAGATGTGGTATAACATGTCAAGTTATATTCAAATCTAGAGAAAATAAAATGAAGCCTAATACCAATACAGCCTATAAACATCAAGCTCGTTATATTCCAATTAGGTGTCTAATTGCAAATGACCCATCAATAATTCAATAGTTATTGGATTATGTTTCAACTTGCTAAAATAAAGGAAATAATTGTCTATAACATGATTAAGATGAGGTAGAGGTCAAAGTTAATAAAGTATTTGCTTGCTTATTCTTTATGTCCTAAAAACATGGTTCTCCTGGACTCTTGTTATGCAGTACATAAGATCATTTGCACAGGAATAATATAAAAGCTCAACTCATGAATAAATTCAATGAATAAAGTAGAACAAACAATGACCTAGCTAAATAAAAGGTAACTTTCAAAATTTAATTATTGATTTCTATTAACTAAAATCAAGTTTCTACAATTTTATTTATGACTTATGTTATTTATTTATTACTTCTACGATTTGCCTTATGGCTTCAGAAAATAAAAAAGATACATACCTATCGAATTCTATTAAAAATTTAAGCCAATTCTCTAAAAACATCAACTTCCTTACAAATGACTAGATATTTTAAATGCCTAAGGCATTTCATAATAATGGCATTAATTAGCATATTTACGACTAGACATTTTTACTTCTGTGTAAAATGCTTTCAATATTAAAACTTAGCATTTTTCAATCATATGCTCAACATTGAAAATAGACTTGGAATTATATATTTAATTCTCTACCTTTCATAATGACTCAGCGCTTCATTAACAGAGTTCCAGTGCTTCATTATTAAACTAGGCAGTATAACATAAATACTCAACTATTTATATTAAGCAGTCAACCAATGCAATTATTACTCAATAATTTCATTACATTGAGGTAATGTTTTAATTAAATATACTCCAAGGACACCTATCACATCACTTTTTATAATTTCCTAAACTGTGTTTTCTCTAAATATCTAAATAGTGATTCTTAAATTTTCAAGTTGGGCATCTAAGTATGATATTGGGTGTTTTAATCAACTAGTTGGATTAAATATTTTCCTTAAAACTTAGACTCAACTCTATACAAGGTTATATGCTTGTCCAAATCAAAAGGATTAAACACCTATTTAAATAATATGCAGTCTTGATAAGGGATATGCAAAACATTTATAAAAAGACACTTACTTGGCACATTAAAATGTTGTACTACATAATTTCAACATTGTTGTATTTTCTATTGAAGGTTTCTCTTTCTTTTCAATTTCTTCTGCTTTCTCTTTGTCTCTCCATGTCCTTCTCCTTAATTTCCAACCATTCTCCTTTATTTATAAGACTTTTTCCTTATAATTTCTTGTGCTCCCCTTTTATACATGTAAACTCTCTATTTTAGTTTTTCCCCTGCATGTCTATCTAATCTTCATGTTCTCTCAATATTCACTTTATTTGACTTAATAGTATATTTCCTAATTTAATATTTAAAATATTTTTAATTTTTTTATTTAAATTATCAGTCCTAGTTTATTAACTTAACTTACGGTAAAGTTTACCAAAATATGTTATCAAATTTTTTATGTAATTTATGTATGAATTTCAAGATTTTTTCTCTAATTTAGAATATTTAGATAATTATAATTTCATGATAATTAATCATTACTAGAATAATCATATATTTAATGAAAAGATAAAATAAATCATTAATTGCATTTTATTTGTAAAATAATTATTTCTATTAGCACTTAATATTTATTCTCTAGACTTAAAATTTAAAAATCAAATCAATTAAACTAAATAAATCAAATGCATACTAAAATTAATTTCACACACATAAAATATAATCATAGACAATAATTCATAATTATACACTAACATTTCTACCTATAATTTAGAATCTGTTGTGTGTGTGTAAGGTTACTAGCATTTCCCACTGATATTTCTCCCAATCGTTCCATCTAGCTGACCCTCTTCGATAATGATCTCCCTCCTAAAAATCTAAGGGTAGGACTTATCCTGTATCCACTTCTCAAAAAATAGGTAGTTAATTTGAGTCATCATAAACCAATGATGTAAAACTAATATTATACATCCTCAATGTATATAATAATCAAAATATAACTTGTCACGCAATGTATAGTATTCAACAATATCACTATCCCATACCAGTATATGTCAAAATGCTCAAATCAAAGCAATAGTAATTAGACATTAACCATACCAATCCATGGATTAAAGGTTTATAATTTATGGGGTAAAATTAGGATGTGACATCCTCCCCCCTGAAATTGGTCATTATCCTGATGACTCTTACTCAAATAATGTTATGATTAACAAACAGAGTCTAACAACATAAAATCATAGTATCAATTATCATATTATGTGATTAAATGCAAATTTTACTCAAATAACTTATATTATATCTCCTAATTATTACTATTTTTAGAGAATTGATCTCATAAGAATCTATTTATGACATTTCCTATTCTATAAACAAGTTTCACGAAAGTCACTTTATGTTGATTAGTTCTATCATGACCACCCTAGGGTCTAGAACTATAAGAAAAGTCTAATAAATAAATCAGTAAAATCATCACAAAAGTCAAAACAAATGATCATACAATCAAATTTGGCAAGTTTTGCCTATCAAGTCCTAAATTCAACAAGTCTATTTATCAGATCCAACTTAGTAATAACCAAGTCAATGTGAGGCTAAGTAAGATACCTTCCTATCACTTAGAACTCATGTTCCTATTTCATCAATCATCCCTCAGGTCTCCATTATCAGACAATCTTTAAAAGGTGTAAAAATTTCACAAATCTATTCTAATAAATCATAAAAATCAAAACTTTATGCTAAAAGATTCTATATGCACTAACATACACATAAGAAAAATCATACAATCATCCTGAGATTGAATTAAGTTGCTAATAGTCAATCAAAACTAATATCATATCTTTAAACTTACCTCTAGTATTATATTCATAGTAAAAATGAATTAATACCCTAATTTACATAGCATACAAAGGCCAAAGATAATATCATCCTTAGAATCTTACAAAAGAGACAATGTCTCCTTGCTTATATAATAATTAAAAAGTTTATATCAACCCTTAGGCTTACCAAAATGTTATACACATCTTATACCTTGTTTTCTCTCAGTAAAAAGGTACACATAGTACTCTTTAGAATAATATCAATCTAACAAAGGTATTTAATAACATAATAATTATAATCATCTATAGTATAAATTCATTGTTAGCCACTCCTCATGATCAAGTCTATAAGTTAGATAAAATGATGACTCTAAAAATCCATAATTAAAAAAGTAGAGAACTAGCATCTCATAAACCAAAACTTCCTACATACCCTCACAGGGTAGAAGGTAACATTGAAATCCAAGTTGTTAAATCACTATCACTTTCCATCTTGCAAGTGTAGTATCATAAACTAATTCTACAATTGGGTAGAAAATATGAAACGTAAGGATGCATCAAGAAGAAATAGAAACACTTTCCCACATACTCAAGGGAATAACATAAATAAATAATTTAGAAACAAGTCTTCTATCAAAGGAAACTCTATATCAACAACCTAAAAATATGAATCTTTTCGATAGCTTAAAATGATATAAAAAGAGAGTGAAAACATAATAACTTGTCTCTAAGCCAACTAAGAGAAATGACTCCTCTTCACAAGTATATATAAAGATACTAATCCACATAATAAACTCCTAACACAAAGGAATACATAATCAAGACATCTACACTCAACTACAATAAAATTTTGACTACACTTGGTGGTGCCACTCTAGAATGGTATTACAAGATTCCTAATTCTAGAATCTGAATTCGAAGACATAAAAATAATACATAAGTGAGAAGCACTCTATGATTTTAAAACACTCATAAATCACAAAACACAATTGGTACTTACTAAAACTAAAAGATTTAAAAGATTAAGAATATGGTAGGAAACTCTTGTTCACAATTCAAGAACTAAGCTACGCACTCTCCTACCCAGCACTGTACACAACCATCACCAATGAGACACTCGATAAAGAACTCTAAAGGGGTATGAATTCTCTAAGGTACTTACTCAATGTACCATACATACATTCTCAATTCTCTTTTTTGTTAAATAGAAGGTATAAAATCTTAACATACTCATTAGGTCCTCGAGTTTGAGACACATCTCTAATACCAAATCATAACAACCCCTCAACATGTACTTAGAAAATGTAACAATTTTTTTTTAAACAAATAATATTCATTCCATAAAATAAAATAATGTAATATACCATAACCATAATAACGAACAATAGTATTTAAACTTCAAATATTTCATATAATATAATTCTTATACAATTTCAATGAAAGTAAACATCACAAGACACAGTTACGAATGGTCTAATAATACAGCATCTACTAAACAAATATACAAGACATAATATAATTACATTATTTTAGGCATACAACCTAATACAATGATAGATACCAAGCTCTCAAGAGCTTGATTTGAACCAACTCATATATCACTGATAATCACATATGTTGTCCCTAGGTAGTACTATAGTGGAAGAGGAAGAGTATCATCTGAGTAATTTACCACACCAACCATAGACCAATGATCCCATGCATAATACCTTATTAGAAAATTGTCCTCCCTTCATAGATAGGTAGATAGAATGATGCGAGAAACCTAATGAGATGTGATAGTACCTTATGTGTTGTAAGATTTCTAAAAACATGCAATGTACCATAAAGAAATCTGCTCTAACATGATATCACATAGCATGAAAATCAAACATATGAATGAAAATTTATATAACATTAATTTGGCCAAAAATTTTAAATAATATATGATCATTTAAATTGGTCAATTCATAACACACCACTTGATCAGATTATCTATTGGTGGTATTATCTAGGCTAGTGGAATCCATCTCACTACCTATAAGTATCATCAATAAATATGTCATAGTATGTAACTCAAAGACTCATACAAATTGCATTCTCCTAGAAATAATATCATATCACAAGCTAAACAAGAAGAAAGTAAGGTATACACATAATCATCTACTCATGAATGAGTATTATATTGAAATTAATCCCAAATTGGAAAATAATGTCCACTATTTATACCACCCAGACAAAACACATAATACACTATAGATTATTTCAAATATATCCAAGTAATTAAACTTCAAAATAATCCATATTATCTTATTCTAGTATTCTTAAGCACACCTACTAGTTTATCTATAAATAATAATACAAATCAATCATATAAACATGAAAGTATACGCTTATATTCAAACAAGCATAATTATAACAATAATTCATACAATTCATATAACTATATCTCAACATTCATTTACACTATCAAAATGGTATTCACTCCTAAATGATATCTTACCAAATGCTACAATAGTGAATACATATATAATTATCCAAGTGTGGGTCTAGAGATCACAAATCCAGTATGTACCATCCGAGTACCTTTCATACTATAGAACTTTATAAAGTCTAACCATTTATACATATAAATACTCTCACTAAATATGATGTACACAAGACTCATTCACCAATTTAACCTTATCACTATATTGCATAAAATGAGTTTATAAGCTTACTATTGTTATGCATATAACATGTAAATAGTTGGTGCATAATCATACTATCTGAGCATGCTAAACAAGGATTAAAACTACATATATACAATTTTAAATATAAATAAGTAGAGTTTTAAACTAAGTATGATAATAAAATGATCTTACATACTATTCAATCATATTTGAATTTTGTTCCAAACACCATAAAATTCAAAATAGGCTTTAATAAACAATCTTTCTCAGTTTAAACACAATTGAGTTTAAACAAGCAACCACTCGAGTAATAAGATGATTAAACCCAAAACAATATTCAATCTTGTCTAAGTTATCAACAACTTAAGCCTTATTTTATAATTTTGGATACAATATAACTTATCCTGTTATACTTTCATGTTGGGTTTAGCGTAATGATTTAAATGTAATTAGGTACACTATCTGAGTCTATAAAACCTATTTAGTGAAATACACTAGTCTTTGTGATAAATTACGCTCATTCTTTTGAGATGTCACTCAAAGTAACCATAATTATAACTTGGGCTAACCATAATTATGATAATTTGAAGCAAATAAAGTTCCACCCAACATTCAATCTTGCATATAAGGGGAAACATAATTTATTTTACCAATCTCCTTTTCTGAAATGATCATGGGTTTAATTTGAATTAAGTTTATCCAATTCATTTTAAACTCAGAGATTTAATTATATGACTAAGCATTCAATTTATAGCTCACTATTTGTATATATTGACTTGGCATCATAGTTAAAATGCAATCCATCATAGTTAGACTCAGCTTAAGATTTCACTTTGAAACACAACTCCAAAAAAAATATCGATTTAAGCATTTTTCTAAACCTGGCTCAACTTTCTTTATAATAATTCTAGCATTTAACACAACCTTTAAGTTATTAAATTCAGCCTTTCATTATGATAAACTCAATCCCCTGATAACTCACTACACAGTTTATTCAAAAGGGAATGTTATATAAAATAAAACACAGGCTTGCCCAATTAAGATGCATCCCAAAAGTAAGTTCAATGCAGCACTTATAAGCAGAATGTGGTCTTACTAATAATGAGATACAGGTTAAAATGCAAGCCTATATTTCCATATGTGGTTGGGTGTTAAGGCAAGGACTTGGTATATACAAATAGCATCCCAAAATTCCAACACAGACTATTAGAATGGAAAGAAATGGGTCTTTGGAGATGTGGCACAACATGCTAGGTTATATTCAAATCTAGAGAAAATAAAATGCAGCCTAATACTAACATAATCTATAAACATCAAGGTTGTTATATTCTAGCTAGGCATTTAATTGCAAATGACCCAGCAGCAATTCAACAATTATTGGATTATGTTTCAACTTGCCAAAATAAAGGAAATAATTTTCTATAACATGATTAAGATGAGGGAGAGGTCAAAGTTAATAAATTCTTTGCTTGCTTATTCTTTATGTTCTAAAAACATGGTTCTCCAGGACTCTTTTTGTGCAGTACATAAGATCATTTGTACAAGAATAATATGAAAGCTCAACTTGTGAATAAATTCAATGAATAAATTAGACCAAACAATGACCCAGCTAAATCAAAGGTAACTTTCATAAATCTAATTATTGACTTATATTATCTTAAATTAGAATTCTATAATTTTATTGATGACTTATGTTATTTATTTATTATTTCTGTAATTTTCCTTATGGCTTCAGCCAATAAACAAGATACATGCCTAGTGACTTCTCTTAAAAAGTTTAGCCAATTCTCTAAAAATAGTGACTTCCTTACAAATTAATAGTTATTTTAAATGCCTAAGGCATTTCATAATAATGGCATTAATCAACATATTTACAACTGGATATTTTTATTTCTGTGTAAGATGCTTTCAATATTAAAACTCAAATTCTTTCAAGCATATGATCAGTGTTGAAAATATACTTGGAATTATATATTTGATAGTCTACCTTTCATAATGACTCAGCCCTTCATTAACTGAGTTCCAGTGCTTCATTATTAAACTAGGAGCTATAACATAAATACTCAGCTATTTATATTAAGCAGTCAACCAATGCAATTACTACTCAGTAATTTCATTACATCAACACAGCATTCTAATTAAATATACTCCAATGAATCCTATCATAAATCTTTTTACAATTTCTTAAACTATGTTTTCTCTAAATATTTAAATAGTGATTCTTAAATTTTCAAGCTGGGCATCTAAGTATGAAGCTAGGCATTTTAATCAACTAGCTGGCTAAAATATTTTCCTTAAAAATTAGACTCAACTCTATACAAGGTTGTATGCTTGTCCAAAGAAAAAGGATTAAACACTTGTTTAAATAATATGCAGTCTTGATAAGGGATATGCAAAACATTTATAAAAAGACACGGACCTGGCACATAAAAATGTTATACTACATAATTTCAATGCCACTGTATTTTATATTGAAGGTTTCTCTTTCCTTCCAATTTTTTTTTATCTTTGTGTCTCCCCAAGTCCTCCTTCTTAATTTCTAACCATTCTCCTTTATTTATAAGACTTTTTCCCTTCTAATCTCTTGTGCTCCCCTTTTATGCATGTAAACTCTCTATTTTAATTTTTCCCTTGCATGTCTATCTAATCTTCATGTTCTCTCAATATTCACTTTAGTTCACTTAATAATCTATTTCCTAATTTAATATTTAAAATATTTTTAATTTTTTTATTTAAATTTTAAATCTTAGTTTATTAACTTAACGGTTAAGTTTACCAAAATATATTATCAAATTTTAAATGTAATTTCTGCATGAATTTCAAGATTGCATTTTCTCTAATTTAGAATATATAGACAATTTTAATTTCATGCAAATTAATTGTTACTAGAATAATCATATATTTAACGAAAAGATAAAATAAATCATTAATTGCATTTTATTTGTAAAATAAGTATTTCCTCAATAATTACTTCTATCAGCACTTAATATTTATTCTCTGAACTTAAAATTTAAAAATCAAATCAATTAAACTAAAGAAATCAAATACATACTAAAATTAATTTCACACATATAAAATATAATCACATGGAATATTTCATAATTATGCACTAACATTTATACCTATAATTTAAAATCTACTATGTGTGTGTAGGGTTACTAGTATTTCTCATTGATATTTCTCCCAATCGTTCTATCTAACCAACCCTCTTCGATGATGCTCTCCATCATCAAGATCTGAGGGTAGGGCCTATGCTACATCCACCTCACAACAAATAGGTAGTTATTTTGAGTTATCACAAATCAATGATACAAAACTAGTAATTATGCATCCTCAATGTATAGAATAATCAAAATATAACTTGTCATACAATGTATACTATTCAATAATATCATTGTCCCATACTAGTATATGTCAAAATGAACAAATCAAAACAATAATAATCAGACATTAACCATACCAATCCACGAATTAAAGGTTTATAAGTCAAAAGGTGAAATCAGGATATGATAGGCATGAATATTCCTTCATGGATAATTGTTCCTGTTATGACCCTCTACTTCATAGTCAACACACCATGTGCCACTGTGAGTGTCATGAGCGTTGTTGGCCATAATATTATTCAAATGAAAAGCCATAACATTAATTTAGGCCTCCATAAAGGGGCTTATTCCCATGTCTATATTTCCCACAACTTTGATGAAGGGTAGCTTCTAGTGCTTCGCATGGATCAATAAAGGTCTTGAGGGATAAAGCTCATTGAAAAGGAAGTAATAACCCTCCTACAAACCATTGAGCATGTTGCATTGAATTGATTTCAAATCAAAGCTTAAAAAGAATCATTTTAAATCAAGCATTATATACATGCACACTCTGAGTGAGATATTGCTTACTATATTTTAAAGCAACAATACTTTGTTTCTCAAACTCAACAATGCCTAATTCCTAAAGAAAAGTAGTTTTCAACAACTCATAGTTTAAAATAGTTTGTTAAAGATCAAACTTTGTATACCATATACACACATGATCTAATAAGGTAGGGGCATATTGAGTTGCCCTTTGGTTATTAGAAACTATACACTATACCCACCAATTGAGTTCGCACTTACAAACATGTTCAATTACATTCTAAACACCTTGATATTTAGGAGATGAAGTGTCATCTCATAGTAAATTGTGGGTACACTAAGTGGTTATTGTGGACCCTATAGTGGCACTCCTCTAATTCCTCATGAACCTTATGTCAAAAGTCTACCAATGCCTCCTGAGCCACGTCCTAATCCTCTTGCACCACCAATAGAACCATTTTTAGTACTACCTCCCACACCTCCTATAACAATAAGAGCACCTAAAATATTTGGCATTAAGGGAGGTTGATTAGTTAGAATTAGGCCTATATTTTGCCCCCTGCTTATATTTGATCCACCTCACATTCTAAGGTTAGCCATCTGTCTTAACTACACTAGAAAGGTAAAGGCTAATGGTAAATTTAGTTGGCCTTGCTATAAAATACTACTTTAAACTTGTACTCTCAAAGTCCCTTCTACAAATTTGGCTTCAGACTCCACGCTATTGGTATCCCAATTTCTCACAATAATTTTGTCAAACTCAGATGCATGAGCATAAATTGCAGTGGGGAAATTGGGCTTAATTTGATTGTGTCATACATCTTCTATGCATACATATGCCATTGAATGCACAAATCTATGGTTAGGGAGTACTCACCATGCCTTTCGATCTTCCTATGACTCCTTGTAACACTTATAGTATCCTCTCATTTTCCCTTGGGATTGTTGCCTATCATGACCTTATGTCACCTCATCATACTTATGCTTCCATAGTTCTCATTAACTGACTTCCATGCTAAACTATCAATCTTATACCAATGTATACCCCTTAATTTTCCCATCAATTGCAGTATTCATGCACAAAGAGTTTTAGTCATCCATTGGGAAGTTCTCAAGTCCAAAGTCAATCATAAATTTCTTAATTTCTAAGGGAAACTATCTTAGATACGTCTCATACAATTCCCTCAGAAAATTGACTTGTGCTTCCTTCAGACAAGAATATGTAGAGACAACATATTCTAATATGTAACTACTTAGTGTTCCTTTCTACTAGATATCTGATAAATTAAAAAAATAATAAATATGAGCAATGGAACTAGACATGGGTTAAAGATCAAAGGCATACATGAAACCAACACAAGATATATGTAAGAACACCTCTAAGAGGTAAAAACTCCATAAAGATTATTCATATTATAAGAAATTAACAAGTACCTCATATAGTCTTTTTTTTTCTCACTTCTTCTCAATCAATCTTTATATACCTTTAAAAATGTGTTCTTCATATTTCCTCATTTTTTTCAACTCTCATTTCTTCATTGCATCTTACAATATAAACTCTTTATTATATAGGAAAGTTAATCTAACCATTATAATATAACCTTTTCCAATCACCACATTAATGGTTTCAATCTCTCCAAAGGTCATTTAATATATTTTATTATTTATTTAAATGAAGATAAACTCATGATAAATAATAAAATATATTATTATTTAACCAATATAATGTAATGTATTAAAGATACATAAATAATACCATTTAAGCATTAATTGTTTCAATACTCTTTAATATTAAGTGGGGATACATGCCATAATCATATTTATAACAATCAAGTTATACTCCATGAACCATCTACATGATGATTTTTCAAAGTTAACAACATAATGAACTTACACTTTATGAACCATTCACATAATGAGTTTTAAGAGGTAAAAACTGAAGGAAACATCCTTCATCATGTCATAGTCACCTTTAAAATAATTATGCTATGTAAACATAGTCATCCAAAAGTATTACATTATTTAACTATATATACCTAAAGGTATTACATTATGTAATCACAACCACATAGTCACATTCAAATGAATTACATTATACAACTATAGATACCCAAAGTTATTACACTATATAACCACAGTCACATAATCACTTTTAAATGAATTACACTACACACTCATAAACACCTAAAGCTTTTGCACTATGTCTCTATAGGCACTTTTAAAGTAACTACACTATGTTACTCTAAACCACTTAGAGTGAGTTTAGGCTAGCATGATTGTGAGACTACATCCCATAATTTCTCATAGATAATCAACCAAGTATATTAGAGTCTTTTGTAACATAAGGATCTCTATGCTACTATGTGTTGGGTACAATGTAGACTTTCATATGAAGTTTACCAAAATCACATAAAATGATATATTATAATGCTTTACAATGAGAATCATTATAGAGATATAAAAGAAAACACATGACCCACATGGCTATTAAGAAGTGGCATTGCCATGCACACTCTCCTTCAATGGCAACTTTGATAGGCCTAGCATTGAATGAAATTCAATAAGCTTTAGTTTATTGGTGCTACATTGGATTTTTTTTTAAAAACTATATAACTTTGACTATCATCAAGAAGGGTGGTAAAATGAATAACTTTTATATGATATTCTTTTGTCATCCTTCATAGCCACAAAGCTTCTTTAACAACTTTCATATGAAGTGCTCTGAGTGATAGCACCTACACCAAATATAAACACATATCTAAAAGTAGAGTCATCATAGTATGGTTAGCATCACAATAACTAAATAAATTAGTATTATCAAATGAAGAATAATATAAATCAAAGTTTATAATTTTTTTAATATATCGAAGTATCCACTTTGTTAATTTCTAACGATCCAAGTATGGATCCTGCATAAATCTGAAAGTAACACTTACATCATCTAAAATATCTATCCTAGTAATGGTTAGATAAATTCAACTACCAAAAACATATCTATAAAGAGAGGTTAGCTTTATCACACAAATTTTGGCTAAAGCTTAACATCAACTTTAATAGGAGTGGATGTAGGCTTACAATCAAGCATGTTAAATTTAATAAATATATTATGTGATATACATACAATAAATTCACTAATAATCTGATACTAAGTTAGTTAAATATTAAATATATTATTAGGAATAACTCATATTATAATTTGAGTCAAGAAGATTTCTTCTTTCTTTTAAAGTTGACACTATAAGTGTACATTTTATACTAAACCAAAACAAAAAAATATTTAGAAAGCAAAATTTTTAATGTGTTTTATACTTGATTTTACAAAAAAAAATTCTAGTGAGTAAACAACACTAGTCATTTATTTGATTGTAAAACAATTTATAAAATACAAAGAACCACAATAAGGGCAAAAATCTAAGTGTCATAAGATAACTCATACATTAAAAGTCATATAAGGAGGCTCCAAATCAAATAAAGGACCATCACAATGCGTCTCAAATGTTCAAAAACTTAAAGATTCACTAATCACATGACCATCTTTGACAAAAAATATGATAAATCTAGGGTGTCAAAAAAATGTCTAAAGGGTCACTATTCACACATGAGAGATTGGACGACTAACAAAAAGTTATTTAAATTAATTATTTTAGAAGTAATAAATTAGTTTTTGACTAACACTAAACTTGGGATGGAGATTTGAACTCAATGCCTTATTTTTGCAAGTGTACTCCAAAATTAAATTTACCACCTTGCCTTAGACACTACATAAATTTTACATGCAAGATACATAATTAATAGTGGATTTATTTAATTCTATATTTTTTAAAAAAATAATAAATATTAATTGCATGTAAACATTATAATAAAATATATATTTTAAAGAAAATGTCTTTAATTTGAAAAAGACAACGCATTAAAGAGGGGCCCACCAACCACTTGCATGGAAATAAAGGTATTAAAAATTTCTTGTATTTATTAAATACAATCATTAAAACATTAATAACCATTATTTTCCATTTGCCTTCCACTTGCCTCTGTTTGTCTTGAATTTTTGTTAGGCATCCTAATTTTACCAGATGAAGCGATAACAACCTTCAAAATCTCATTTTTGGTTGAGAATAGACTGCAGCAAATGGCCAGGCATGTACATGGTGTCATAGAGGATAGAGAAAAAAATGAACAGAGAGAACCTATCCTCCTCAAGGTCTAGAAATTTGTATAGGTCTTTAATATCATAAAACTAAATAGATGAAACATATTGTGCTGATTTTCATACCAAAAAACTTTATTTATTAAATTTTTGGAGCCACATGGCCGTACAATAGCCCCTGGGAGGAGAGAAAAAATATTTAAATAGGATTTAAAGTCTTAAGAGTCATCAGAGGATCTTGAATACTTAATCTTTTTTATTTCTCCCTTCCAGACCACAGAGGGATCAAAGAATATGCAAAAAAAAAAAAAAAAAAGTAGTTTTCTACCTCACACAAGCCATACATGGATGCTTGGGAAGAGAGAAAGAAAAAGGAATTGAGCTACAAGTGTCTAAATCAAGTGAAATAAATATCAAAAATGCATGAAATGGTCAAACTAAGCCAATGGAGGATTTAGAATTGAGATTTTCTGCTCAAAAATTAAAAATATACTAATTTTTAGCTTTCACATGCTAAAAAATGGAGCTAAGAGGAGAGAGAAAAAATGAAATTCTTCAAAAAATGTCTTAGAGGCTCTAAAGAAGCTTATAAAGGCAATTTGAAATATTTTTGATAGATTTAAATGAAAAAATAATAATAAATAAATTTGAAATCCATTTTTGTTACCAGATCCTTAGGTAGAAGATCGTATCATAGATCGTGCAAGTCCTCCACGGAGTTGAAAATTTACCAAAAATGGCTTCAGTTGGTTAGATATGTCAAAGAATGCTTGTAGTGCACATATCACGATCTTGATGAAGAGAGACTCAACAACATTCTTGTAAATGTGTCATAGGATATACAAGTGGATTTTTGAGCAAAAATGAGCTTAAACATAGCTTAATAACCTTGATCTACAACCTTGTCACTTGATCAACACATCACAAGCTCTTATACCATAATAAATTAAATAAAAAACTACATACGAGAAATGCATCTAGATATGAGATCAAGAGAAAAGGCATACATGAAACCAACATCAGATAAACGTGAAAAAACTTTCAAGACATAAAAAAAAGCACAAAGATTATTCATATTATGATAAAGTAACAAGTAACCAATATAGTATTTCTTCTTCTCACTTCTTCTCAATCAATCTTCATATAACTTGGAAATGTGTTCCCCACATTTCTTCATTTTTCTCAATTCTAATTTTCTCATTGTATCTTACAATACAAACTCTTTATTATATAGTAAAAGTAATCTAACCATTATAATGTAACATTTTCCAATGACCACATTAATGGTTCCAACCTCTTCAAAGGTCATTTAATATATTTTATTATTTATTTACATGAGGATAACTCATGATAAATAATAAAATATATTATTATTTATTCAATGTAATTTAATGTATTAAGGGCACATAAATAACACCACTTAATCATTAATTGTTTCAATAATATTTACTACATATGTACAAGTAGTTCTTAACTTTGTCAAGGTCATCTAACATTTTGATAACCAAGGAGCTTTCCATCTATAATTTCGCAAGCAATCTTGTACATATGATGAAAGCCAAACATACAAACGAACATGTAATTATACAAAGAAAGTTTCATTGGCACACAGAAAATATTGGTCCAATATATTAAAATGCAAATTTCTCTTCTATTGTGCCAATCCAATGCTCGATATTTTTCAAAGAGAACTATTTGAACATATTTTTACCATTGCACTAACAATTGTAATGGGTCCTAAAAATAAAACAAAAAATTTGGGTTCTTTTATCCCTAGTTTCGCTTGACTAAGTACTAGTTACACGCCCAAAGGTAATGAGGAAGCCAACAAGCTAGTGCATCGGCATACCACATGAATAGTGATGTCGCGTGCTCACCCGAAGCACACAACCAAGACTGGTTCCCATTGATGATGTTATGCAGTGGTGGATAAACCCAATTGTCTATAGTTAGGCACTTTGATTAGTTACATTTAGTTATCATTACTACAAATAGCATATTAGAGTTAACCCTTTTATTTGTTCCATGTGTTCCACATTCTTCTAATTAATACCATAGAAACATATTAACACATTAGAATTCGTACTTAAAAGTAGTGATTTCATTCATTTCATTTGAAGAAGATTACAAAGATATTTCAATAGTATTTTCTCTCTATTATTATTTATTTGTCCATCTACATCTCCACTTCTAAACAAAACTAAGGGGTATTTATACATAACCCAACCCCTCCCCTTAAGTTACATCATTAATATAATAAAGATGATTAGTTAATGATTATTTCAGAAAAAGAAGTCGTGGTAAGCCATTGCAAGAAAATATTTTTGACTCGGCCCTAACAATGCCTATATACTCTTTTTATGCTAGATATTTATGCTTGTGCTCTTATCCTCTCATGAATTGGTGCTAGATTCGTACTTGACTAGTCTTTGAAACTTCTACGAGTTGTTTCATAATTACCTCCACTTCTTGCACCCTTGTCCAAGTATTATGCTTTTGTCCAAGTCTTGTGTCTTTTGTTTCTCCTTATTTTATGTATCCTTGTCTTTTGCAACTCAATCTTCCATGCCCTTCTCTTCCATGCCTCTCTTCTGCATTGTTCTCTTCCGCACTCTGGCTCCAAAACCCTTTGAATATATAAATCCAAAACTTGGGGTCCGATAGCAACTGAAGGGAAGAGACACTCAGAAGCTATTTATAAATGCATGTACTCTTTATTTCAATCTCTTAAGGAAGAATCCATTGTATTCATGTGTGAGCATTAAATGTATGAATAACTATGGACATTTAATACAAAATTCCCTAAGTGTATTGATTAGAGGAATAACTATTTAGATTTGGTTTTATTTTCTTTATATATATATATTTAAAAAAATCTTTTAAGGTGTGTGGAAGTGGTGTGTTACACTTGAAAGTCGCACATGGAGGGTGAGACATCTTCAAAATCTTTAATGCATATTAATGATTCATTCATAACAATGTTTGTTATGCAGTAAGAAGCATGCCCTAATGAATTTAGTTTGTAAAGCATGCAAAGCCCTATTGTCTTTAGTAGACTTAGTCAATAACATCATTTAGGGTTTGTCTCCTTTTGGGAACCCTCTAGTTTATAACTAAAATTTTGTAGGTTTTTCATATCTATTAGAAAGTGGAAATTTTCAAGGATTAAGAAGTCATTTTAAGTCTGATGCACTTTCAATAGGAGTATATAGGTTGAGTTTTTCAAATTATCAAGGGATAGGTGGTGGTTGTGCAATTGTTAGCACAAGCCATGCTTATCAATGAATTTGAAGACGTTGAGGAACCAGAGTTTTTGTTTGAGTCAGAGTGTAAAGAAGAGGAGAATGTCACAATTGACATGGTTTCTAAAAGGTTAGTTGTAGAAGCAAGTGTTTGCATCCTCTTATATCCAATTCATGGACTCAAGTGTTTGTTAAATAGGTCAATTATCCTTTGGGATGAGGTGTTTACTCTTAAGTATGGTTTTATTGTTTAATAAATTTCTCAAGCAACGGTGAAATTGTAGAATTTGATGTTGTTAAAAGGTGTTAGATTTAATGTAATTTTGGTCTTCTATCATTGTCTTTGAGTTTGTTCATTGTCTTTGATTTGGTTCACTATCATAGAGAGTTCTTGAGATGCAACATTTTTTCATTACATAAGAATGAGTTGGTTAACTATCACAAGTAGATCTTGAGATGCAACATTTTTTCATTGCATAAGTTGTTGAGATGTAATGCTTTTTCATTACATAGGCAAGTATTTGAGTTTGGGCAATTCTACATATCAAACATTATTTGTGTTTCTTGGAGGATAATTTCAACTAAGTGATCAAGAATCCTTCTTGTAATTTCCTAATAGGTAAGATATAAACATCGAATTATACTATCGACGTGATATTTAAGAAAATAGTATAGGTTTCATTCCATAAAAGATACAAGAAACCTAATATGAATTCAATGTTTTCTTTTTGTAAAGAATCATATGAATCCAATGTTTTATTTTTATAAACATATGAATCCAATGTTTTATTTTTATAAAGAATTTAACCGATTCTATTTGATTTATGCATATAGCATAATTTTATTCTATAGGCACTATTTATCCAATAAACCAAATATACTATCGACATAATATTTAAGAAAATAGTATGGGTTTTATTCCATAAAATATTACAAGAACCTAGATATGAATCCAAACTTTCCTTTTCTAAAGGATTTAACTAATTCTACTGGATTTTTGCATATAGCATAATTTTATTTTGTAAGTGATGTCTATCTAATAAACTAAGGTCATTATTTTTTGGTCCTACAACTGTACATAAAAAGAAAGAATAATACTTGTTAAGGGTAGTAGCAGAGCAAGCCAGAACACTAATAGCTATCTAGGGAATTCCAATAGTTATCGAGGTAATTTCAAACTGTAGATGCTTAAGAGGCTTATTACAATTTTTCGCATATCCCATTGGTGACGAAAGTGTAGAAGCTGGAGATAGAAAGAGCAAACAACTATGCCAACCCCTGTAATAGGTGGAAAAGCTTTCTACACATAATGACAACCCCTATCACCAATTTTTCTTTAGGTAGCAAAACTTTGTAATATTGTTTTCTTGTAGCCAATAAGATGTAGAAGGGTTGGTTAAGTGGATTGGTTGTGCCGAACCCCACTCAAGTTCGAATCTCACAAGATATTTATAAGTTGGATGTGACCAGTTGAGTTGACTTAGTGGTTTTAGTGGTTGGTGGTGGCCATTTTTGTTGGTTTACTAGATCTCGGGGACTAGGCCCCCTTATTGTGCCCCAGATTTGATTCATAGCTTCTAAACCACCAACCTCGAGAATAACCAACTATTAATAGCCCAGAGAATATAACCAACAGTCACAACCGGCCTCATATGCCTTTCCTGAGATTTAAACCTAGGTGGGACTTGAAACAATCAAACCACTTAACCAACTCACTCACATCTCCTTGATAACTATACTCTATATATTATTAACAAATAATGTAAAATATAAATACTAATATTATATTGTACTAATATTATCTAATTTATATTAGTATATAATAATATATTGTAGTGTATTAGTTATAAATAGTAAATATTAATATATAGATAGCTTATATTATTAAATAATAATAATTTATTATGTTATATTGTATATATTATTAGCAAACAGTTTAATATATAAATTCAAAAATATACTATAGTGATAGTATGGAGTATTTTGCCCTATATATGACATATGTCCATTAATAAAAAAAAAATACTATGTAATTATAGTAAAATATCAAAGGAGATTACTCCCACTCAAAAAGAATTTCAAATTATTGAGGATCTTCAACAATTCCTCCACCTTTTGTTATGCATGCATCTGAAGTTGACTTGGTTGTGCATTCCATCCCTCCTTGGAACAGACCTAGTCATGGCAGATGCAGACTCAACTTGAAGTCTCTTCCTCGTTCTTTAAATAAAGATTCTAAGACTTTTCTTGTCCCTAAAGTTGGGGAGTCTGATGCTGGGGATTGTGTGGAAGAACCTACTGTTGAGACAAAGGACAATTTCCATGGCCTATGAAAAGGGTTTCTCGACTCTGTCAACACCAGTAATCCTACTCTTTTTGTTTTGATGGACCACTCTCCTCGGTCAAAGGGTGACCATTATTTACATGGGAGGATTGACTCTATCAATGGGGTTGTAGTGTCATATGCCTCAATGGTTGCTATAAATAGATCATCTTCCCTTACTTCACCTTCTCCTATGGGTTGGCCTAGTCTTATTCATGTTCTGCCTCAAACTGATGCAGACACCTTGGCCAAGCCCTTTGATGCGGTGGGGCTCCCACACTTGCTCCTCTTAGTGACCCTATGTCCTCTCCGATTGCAGCTTTATTAGCTCGCTATCACCCTTTGGAGCCTACGCTTTGTGATCATTTTCTTGTTCCTCCATCGTATATCTTAGAAAACGTGGTTGGAGGTCTTGAGACTCGTTGGGTGTATGCAAAATACACGAATGTTCCCAACCCGTTCCATCACTATTTTGATTTTTGTAAATCTTGGATCCCCTCGTGCTCTGACTCTACAGTTGCTCTTCTAGTGGAGGCTTCTTGTGATCCTTTTCTAGTCGTAGCTGAGGATCTTTTGGTTGGTGATGTTTGAATTCAGGTCACCTCATCGATCCCTAAGCTAGTTATCCCAGATTTTAAGCCCTCATCTACTAGAGATGGAAGTGGATATTGGCAACAAATCCTTGATCAATAAATCTATGGGATCATTCACTTCTCCTTTAGCTCTCTCAACTTGGGCCTCAAAGGTTTGGCAATCTATGTTTAAAAGCAGAATATAACATCTCCTTTCACCATACATGGTGTGAGTTTTCTTACAATAGCTGTTGCGTGTTGGCTTGTTTAAATGCTTCAACCATAGTTACAACATTCCCTCTTTGATCCTCCCTGGCAGTTGTAATGGTGGAATCAAGCATTTCCACTAGGTTCAGGCATCCATCTAGTTAGAATAACTAGATCAATCTATTAGGGATTTATTCTGATGCTAAATCACTTCGAGCTGGTTTATCATGATGCATGCCCAAGAGGGGACAAAGGTCACTCTCATGTAGTTGGCTTTGGTAATGGTCGTTTAAGGCCACATGTCTATCCTATAGGTCTCAATGATGCCATCTGATCCCAGGAAATCCACTCTTGACTCAAACTAAAACATTATTGAGTGTGGCTCCCTCATGCTTGCTTGACTTAGTCAAAAATCAACTCTTTGACCTCTACCTAAGTCACTTGGCTCCCCTTTATTTTGATTGGTCATCAAGAACCAGCTTAGATCATTAATACCATGACTCATCTTGCTCCATCAATTTGTCTAAGCATGGATACATGTGATCCATCGCTATGCCTACCAATCAAATGTGTTTATGCCATGTGTCAACCCCTTGAGCTCTCTGACTATCTAACTTATCTCGCATCGTTGGATTGAGATGTACAATTGAGCAAGGATCGTTGATATTGTCAGAACCCATTATTTGAAACCCAACGACTATTTCATGGTCTTAAAAATGATGATCTGTGGGATGTCATTTAACATTCGTGCGACCATCATTGAATATTCAAATCCAAATGGCTAGTTGGAGGGGATTGAATTTGATGTCTGTGGGTCTGCCCAGGACCTTTTGAAATAAAATATCTATTTCCTTCAAACCCTTTCGTTGGATAATTCTTTTAGGCTTTGTGTCTCGGTCACTTCCTCTGAAGGAAAAAGCTTGTCGCATCTTTGCCTTGAGCAATTCTTTCGGATAAAATGTCCAAAAGAATTTGAGTCTTTGAGATCTCTGTCTCAGACAAAATGTTCGAAGGAATTATGCCTTAGTCTTTTGCCTCAGGACAAAAGTTCTGAAAGAAATTTATCTTTGAGAAAATTGTCCTAGATAATTTTCTCGAATGAATTGTGCCCTTAGAAATGTCCTTCGGCCTCTTGGAAATGCCCTTCAAAACTTCTACATTGGACCCCTTTTTTTGAAAAATTGCCCTTCAAAAAAAGTGTGTAGGGCACTTTGTTTGAGAAAAGACCCTTCGGGGAAAGTGAACTGACCCATTTTCTTGAGAAAAGTACCCTTCAAAAAAATTGCATTGGACCTTTTGGCGAATAAAAAGCACCCTTCAAAAAAAGTGTGTGGGATACTTTCTTGAAGAAAAGACCTTTAGAGAAAAGTGCATACTACTCTTTGCTAACAAAGTCCCCCTTAGGATTTTTATTTCGGGTCAACTCCTCCAAAAGATATCCTTCGGAACTTTGAAAGAGGCCCTTTCTTGTAAAAGAATTCTTTTAGGAAAATTGTTCAAACAATTTTCCTAAAATATCTTTGTGTTGCCTTTGCCTCGAACATTTTTTAGAAGGAATTAGTCCTTTGCCTTTGAAAAAGTGCCCCTCAAAAATCTTAATAAGTGTCCTTTAGGAAAAGTGTTTTAGACACTTTACTCCTAAAGAAATCCTTCAAAAATCTTGAAGTGGACCATTTTCCTGAGAGAGTGCCCTTTGAGAAATTTGTAGAGCACACTTGCTTGAAAATGTACCCTTCGAGACCTTGAAAAGTGCCCTTCGAAGAAATGACCTTTCGAGGAAATTGTTTCAGATAAAATGTTTGAAACAATTCCCAACACTTAGCCAAAAACCCCAAAACAAAAGTCCCAAAAGAATTAACACTTGGCCAAAAGACCGAAACAAAGTTTCCGAAGGAAATAACACTTGAACATTTGTTGCGGGCTTTGTGTGGAAACTTCTTCCAAAGGAAATTTGAATGCTCCAATCACTTGGCCAAAAGTTGAAAAATATTCCAAGTGTAACCTTGGGCTTTTTTGGACCTGCTCTTGCAACTGCTCAACACCATGAAAATATGCTACTTGCATATATGATCAAAATGATTATTAAGACACCAGAAGATGCAAGGACTAGGCTAGGCCATGACCCACTTAAAATGGCATATGAAATGACATCAAACAAAGCCACAACATATCCTATGACATTATAAAAATCTCTTATACAAGATTTTGACTATAGGGGGTTGATCCATTTTGGCCTATGGGAAAAAAATGGTCAACATCTTTGGCAATTTTCCAGGGGTGGTATGCTAGCTATGCCATGACTAGTTGCCTAATCCTATCCATTGCGATATGGAATCACAAGTATATATGCTAGACATATAACTGCTTTGAACAATGCATGAAACACATAAAACAATAGGGACAAAACACAAAGCAAAGAACTAAACAAAACACACTATGATTCAGAGCACTTATTGGGACACAACATAACAAGAGACAAACACCTAACCTAATATGTACAAAATAGACCTTCAACTCTCAATGGTAGGGTTTTCAATGTATCCCATTCACAGGGATAGGCAATTCTTCTACATTCATCCTTGTTAACTGAAAGGAGTTGTTTTGCTTGCACTTGGTGATGACATATGGTCCACTCCATAGGGCATCAAAATTAGTATGCATGTCCGGCTTTGCTCTATATTCATCCCAATTCAAGACTATGTCACCTTGAAATGATCTTGGAGTTGCCTTCTTGTCAAAAGACCTCTTCATCAGTACCTAGTGATGCTCCATGGCTTGATGAGCCTTACCTATAGTCTCTTGCAACTCCATTACTTCTATCAATCTCACTTCCATGGGAGCGTTCTCAAGCAACTCTAGTTGATGTGTTAATTCCAAGGCCGACAGCTCTTGAGATATAGACAGCCTAGTTTCCCTTCCATAGACAAGCACAAAAGGAGAATTCCCTATTGACCTCTTGGGAGTTATCCTATCATCCCATAAGGTTGTCTTCAGTTTAGTGTGCCAAGCTCTTTGGTTATGCTCCAAGGTTCTCTTAATGATTATGATTAGGTTCTTGTTGGTAGATTCAACCAACCCATTACCTTGAGGGTAATAGTTGGATGAAGTGCTCAAGAATACGCCATTGTTATTTGCCCAATCAGTTATTTTAGCACCCATAAAAGCAAGAGCATTATCTAAAATGATAGTAGAATGGTTGCCAAACCTTGTTATGATGCTCTCATAGAACTCCAAGATGGCACTCTCATTAGCCTCCTTTTATGCTACTACCTCAACACATCTAGTCAAATAGTCAGTTGTTGTATCTATTTGTGATCAACACTTGATGGGGGGTTTATCATGCCAATGAAGTCAAAACCCCATTGCATGAAAATTTGGTCCACTTGGATAGGCTTCAGAGTAAGAGCTACAAGATTTTGCTTTCCTGTAAAGAAGGCACATTGTCAACACCTTCTCACCCAAGCATGGAAATCCTTGAAGAGGTTGGGCTAATAATAGCTAGCCCTCATGATCTTGGCAATTGTGGTCCTTGGAGAGAAATGGCCTCTTGTTATCCCATCATGGAACTTTTCAAGCAACACTCCAAACTGGTCATTGTCAATGCATCTCAATAGTACACCATTGACATCTCTCCTAAATAGCATGCCATCCACAAGATAAAAGGGTATAGATTGCAATCTAAAATACCTCTTTTGTGATCTATTCATATTATCGGGGTACTCACCATTTTGGAGAAATATGATCATATCCCATGTCTAATTTTTTGGAGACAATGGACCAACTAGTTGGGGACACTCATGGTTGACTAGAGCTTCCTCTTTTGATTCATGAAGATCTAAATCTAGATGCTCACAGAGGCCTTTACCCCTTACCAATTTTGTTACTTTGATATCAACATCATACTCCATCACTTTAGTGATCCACCCTGCCCTCTTTTCACTGAGGTCTCTACTCAAAAGAAATTCCTTGGCACCAGGATGAGAGACCATGACATGAATCTTGTTATTTGATACAATATGTTTGAATTTATTTAGTCCTCTTATAACAGCAAGGACCTGATTCTTCACAAAGGTATATCTGGTTTCATATTCTTTTAAACCTTGACTAAAGAATGCAATTGGTTGCTCCACATCCTCATTATTATTCTGCATCAGCATGGCTAAGATAGTATCAAGGTTAGCAAATGAATACAACATTAAGTATTTAGTAAAATCCATATTCATAAGGGTAGGAGCTTCTACAATTGCTTTCTTTATGGCTTTAAAACTGCTTTTACCCTCTTTGGTCCAAGAGAAAACCTGGTTCTTTTTTAGCATATCTATGATAGGTTTTACTAAAGATGCAAAACCAGGTATGAATATTCTTACAAAATTTATTTTTCCCAAGATATCTATGATAGACCTTTCTTACTGCAAGGGATGATAACCAGGTATCAGAATATTCTTACAAAATTTATTTTTCCCAAGAAACTTTGAAGACCTTTCTTATGCAAGGGCAATGCATCTTCTTATAAGCAAAGGTTAGACCTAGGATAGCCTCTATTCTACAGAATATGTTCCATCGAGGGTAGAGGATAGTGATATTTAACTGAGATCGATAGTCAGACCATTCTTGGAAACAAGTTCCAACTCAATGGTATGGTGTGTTAGGCTAGGATCAAATCCCTTCATGTTGTATGTTGAATGCATTAAAGTCTTCAAGCAGATCCCATACCCGATGCCTATATGACTTAAGCAAAGGGTTTTCTAAGGTCACCAAACTCTTAGGTATTTTCAGCAACCACCTTCCTCACCTGGTGCACAACCAAGCCGCAGTTGTCCATACACTTGCAGGAGCTCATATGGCAGCTAGTCTATCATCTATGACCCCTTTTCTCCTTGCCCATTGAAGGTCGTGAATCAAACCTTTATACTCAGCCATATTGCAAGTGAAACTGAAATGAAATCTATATGAAGCATAATACTATTGTTTGGATGGAGATAAAAACATAACACCAACCCCTACACCAACTTTACTTCTTGAACCATCAAAAAACATCTTTCACAATTCATCATCTTTGCCCTCTTCTTTGGCGAGTAGAGGTGTATGTATTCCTTTTTCATGTATACAATATGTCCTTAGATCAGTTTCCTTCATGAGAGCATAAGGATCATGCTCATAAGTATCAGTACCATATTCATCAAGAAACAAATTTGTAATACCCTCAAGCTTGGAATAAGTGCCATCATCTATAATAGAATCCCTTTCTTCATGAATAACACAGTTCAAATTAGAACTTGTCTCGATGTAAGGTTCGATATGAAACCTTGCAAGAGGTTTTGTCCTAATCATCACCTTGGTCCCATACCTCATCCTGAAGGCCAAGAAGGACCAATCAACTGAAATATATCCACCAATCTTGGCAGTAAAGTCCCTTGACAAGAAAATTGCAAAGTGGGCTGGGAGATCAACAACAACTATATCTTGCAAAAAAGGGAAGCTAGGACAGTCATGTAGGAAAACCATCAAGTTTTTTATCATTCCTATGGTTTTGGCAGGGGTACCATCCAGCTGTAGAACTCCTTTACTATGAGGCTCATACTTCAAGCCCAGTTTGTCAGCTACTACCTTGGGCATGACCGAAGTTGAAGCCCCACTATCCACTATGCAATTATACCAGCTTGTCACCTACTATGTAAGTGAGATAGAATGGTGGAGGTTTCTCAGCATTAGTGGATGGTTCAACAATGGTACTAGGGACACTTGTAAGGACAACATGACTTTGAATTTGATTTGAGGATGAAGGACTAGTAAGGATAGTGGACAATTGCTTTTGTAACATTATTTTTTGGCTAGGCATATGAAGGATATCCCACAAGGAGATAGATGCTTTGGCATTCTTCAAGGAATCTACTATGTTTAGAGCATTAGTACTCACCTTTTCATGTGTCCTTGGAGGTAAAGAATTCCTTGGAACTTTAGAAATAGAGGCACTTTGAATAGGCCCTACCACATTCTGACTTGTTGGAGGTGTGGAAGCCTTTGGAGCCGTCACTGAAGCTTTTGGAACTGTAACCCTCATAGTCGCATCTTATTGCCTCATAGGGTGGTTGGATGAGCCTGCAAGCATGTTGCTGCCATTTCCTAGAGCCCTCTTCTTGGCCCTTGTATTGTCTGCAATGGAGGCTCCTTGGTTTAGCACAAAAGTGTTCTCAACCATAAAATTGGTGAAGATTGCTCCTTGAGATTGCCAATCTTCATTAGTTTGCATCATCACCTCATCTTCATTTCATAGGAGGGGGGTAGCTACCCCTTGAGACACTAGAGCTTGCTCTCCATTTTGATTGGCATCCATGAATTGGTCTTGTTGTCAATCTTCTCCTTGCATCAAATTGCTACGAACTGGTACCATCTCCTTTGCACTGGTGGTAGAGCTAGGATTGTATGTATTAGCAGGTCTGTTGGGATTAGGCTTCCATTGGCCTCTCCCTCTTCCATATTGTTGACCATACTGTTGTTGATAGGGGTAAGGGTTCTGATAAGCACCGTATTGCACATCAGCTTGTCTAAACAGAGCTCTTAGCCTTTGAATTTTTGCATATTTGTCCATGACATTATCTTCCTTCTTAGGAGCAGCTCTAGCCTTGGTATTGATGTTAGGATTTTGAGCCACATTTGAAGCATCAATAGAAGCATGAGACAATGGAGGCATAGACACTTTAGATGAAAATCTTCCAACTTGGATGAGACTATTCTCAACTTTGATAGAGAGTTCAT
Source organism: Torreya grandis (assembly GCA_037957365.1). NCBI lineage: Eukaryota > Viridiplantae > Streptophyta > Pinopsida > Cupressales > Taxaceae > Torreya > Torreya grandis. Next base: position 3,375,556 of record JARHVA010000827.1, read on the forward strand.
ATGCTTAACAGAGGGTGGATACTCCCATAGATTGAAGCATAACTGCGATTTCAGTCCCAATGGCTCTTAAGTAAGTGCGGAACACAAAACTAGTAGGTGGCCTCATAGGGGGAGGCAATCTATGCCAAGTCTTCTAAAACCTTTCGTTGAAGTCATGCATTGTTTCTTTGGGTCCCCTCTTTATCACATTGATTTGATGTATGAGAGAATCATGGTCACTTTCATTCCCAACAATACTCCAAACTCATCCCATGTTGAGATGCATCTACCTTCTAGAGTCCTATACCAATCAAGATCCTTCCCTTTAAGGGGCATGGCAAGGAGCCTAATGGCAATGTTTTTTCAGACAATATTGTACAATATTTTGGAAACTGTAAAAGTTAGAGACATCTCTAATGTGCTCATCAGGTGTGATATGACTCTCACCATTGAATGTGGGCACACCTTTTGTGGCATTGGGAGGGATGGCATCATTGGCATGAAGTTGAATGGGATTATCAGTATTGAAGGCAGGGAAACGATAAGGTCTAGCCATGTCTTCTTCAATACCTTCCATTTATTCAACATCTTCCTCTTCTTTCTCTCTAGCAAAATCTACTTGTTCTTCAAAGGGCAGATTAGGCTGTGGATATTGAATTGCAAGAGGGATCTCATGTTGAATGGGTGGATTAAGAGGATCAGATGGTCTAGCAAAGGATGACCTAGTGAAGACCATGAATTATAGGGGCAAGTTTATAACCAAACAATGGTCTGAAACTAGATTTACTTTGAGGATTCACCAAATGTTGAGTAGCACATTAGTTTACAGTTGGTGTTTGTCAAGACTAGCATTCACCTTAACAAGTTGTCTTGAAGAATATGTGTCCCACCAGACGTGTCAGAACTATTATCACCAAATCTCGCACCCTAGAAGAGGGTGTTCAATCCTCTTCCAGATTTGGGCAACATGAGAACACTTCCAGGTATGTTGGTGTACCTAAAGTGGAAGTGAGCCTCTAAATTTTAAGGGCTAGTTCCCTGAATGTATCTTGAAGTGCTTTCACCTATGCTAATGATTATTTATGGGAAAAGAGTTAGAAGCTACATGAAATAAGCATAATCTAAAGGAGGTGATGCACCGAGAATGTCTCCCACATGACCATCATATTTCTACCCCACTGAAACAAAAATTACAGACTAGTCTCTAAGTTTTAATAGATTCTAACATGAGTATTTCGATATAGAGGCAAAATGTGAGCAGCGACACAAGGTAAATGAACCAGAGGGAAGATTACACAGTCAAAGGACAATTGTACACTTGAAAATATTTACACACTAGACTACACTCTATATAACCTGTTAGATTAAGAACTCTTGCTCAAATATGAAAGGATAAGGGAAGGATAGAGAATTATCACTTCTCATCACCATACATCACTTGCAGACTTAGACAATTGTTCAAAACTTAGAAAACAAACTTGTATTAATTTTCAAAAGCAGAATATAACATCAATCTAGTGGGGCTTCACCATACATGGTGTGGGTTGTTCTTACAATAGCTCAAGGGCTATATTTATAGGAGAACAACTGCAAAATAGAAGGGCCTTGGCACTCAAAAGGGGAATCAAGTAGTTCAAATGCTTCAACCACAGTCACAATCGCTTCTACAGATTATGCTCCTTCAAGCCATTTGATTGATCCCCATCACTTTCAGTCGCTACACAGTTACAATATTCCCTCTTTGATCCTCCCTAGCGGTTGCAATGATGGAATCAAGCATTCCCACTGGGTTCAGGCATCCATTTGGTTAGAACAACTGGATCAATCTATTAGGGCTTTATCCTAATACTAAACCGCTTTGAGCTGGTTTGTCGTGATGTGTGCCCAAGAGGGGAGAAAGGTCACTCTCATGTAGCTAGCTTTGGCAATAGCCGTCGAAGTCTATGTGTCTGTCATGTAGGTCTTCAATGGTGCCATCCGATCTCGATCCATTCTTGGCTCAAACTGAAACGTGCTTGAGCTTGGCTCCCTCATGCTTGCTTGCCTTAGTCGATTTTGATTCTTTGACCTCTGCCTAAGTCACTTGGCTCCCCTTTGTTCTAATTAGTTATTGAGTACCGGCTCAAATCGTTAATCCCATGACTCATCTCGTTCCGTCGATTTGCTTGTGCATGGATACCCGCAAGTTGTCGATTTGCCTACCAGTCAAATGCGCTTGTGCCATGTGTCAACCCCTTGAGCTCTCTGAATATTTGACTTATCTCGCGTCATTGGATTGAGATGTATGATCAAGTGAGGACCATTGATCTTGTCAGGACCCACTGTTTGAAACCCAATGACTACTTCACGGTCTTAAAATTGATGATATGTAGGATGTCATTTGATGTTCATGTGACCGTCATTGAATTTTCAAATCCAAACGGCTAGTTGGAGTGGCTTGAATTTGACGTTTAAGAGATTTCCTAGGACCTTTTGAAATCAAATGGCTATTTCCTTTGGACCCTTTCATTGGACAATTCTTTCGGGCTTTGTGTCTTGACCGCTTCCTCCGAAGGAAAAATCTTGTTGCATCTTTGCCTTGAGCAATTCTTTTGGACAAAATGTCCAAAAGAATTCGAGTCTTCGGGATCTCTATCTCAGACAAAAGGTCCGAAGGAATTCTACCTTAGTCTTTTTCCTCGGGACAAAAGTTTCGAAAGAAATTTGCCTTCGGGAAAATTGTCCCCTACAATTTTCTCGAATGAATTGTGCCCTTAGAAATGTCCTTCGGCCTCTTGGAAATGATCTTTGGAACTTCTGTGTTGGACCCCTTTTTTTGAGAAAATGCCCTTTGAAAAGTGTGTAGGGCACTTTGTTTGAGAAAAACCCTTTGGGGAAAGTGAACTGACCCATTTTCCCGAGAAAAGTATCCTTCAAAAAAATTGCATTGGACCCTTTGGCAAACACCCTTTATAAAAAGTGTGGGACACTTTCTTGAAGAAAAGACCTTTCAGGAAAAGTGCATACGACACTTTGCTAAAAAAGTGCCCCTCAGAATTTTTGTTTTAGGTCAACTCCTCCGAAAGATATCCTTCGAAACTTCAAAAGAGGCCCTTTCCTATAGAAGAATTCTTTCAGGAAAATTGTTCAAATAATTTTCCTGAAAGATCTTTGTGTTGCCTTTGCCTCGAACATTTTTTCGAAGGAATTAGTCCTTTGCTTTTGGAAAAGTGCCCCTTGAAAACCCTGAAAAGTGTCCTTCGGGAAAAGGGTTTTGGACACTTTGTTCCAAAAGAAATCCTTCAAAATCTTTGAAGTGGACCATTTTCCCGAGAAAGTGCCCTTCAAGAAAGTTGCAAAGGGCACTTGCTTGAAAAAATGCCCTTCAAGACCTTGAAAAGTGCCCTTTGAAGAAATGACCTTTCGGAGAAATTATTTCAGACAAAATGTCTGAAATAATTCCCGACACTTAGTCAAAAACCTCAAAACAAAAGTCCCGAAAGAATTAACACTTGGCCAAAAGACCGAAACAAAGTTTCCAAAGGAAATAACACTTGTGCATTTGTTGCAGGCTTTGTGTGGAAACTTCCTCCGAAGGAAATCTGAATGCTCCAATCACTTGGCCAAAAGTTGAAATATCTCCCAAGTGTAACCTTAGGCTTTTCTTGACCTACTCTTGCAACTTCTCAACACCATGAAAATATGCTACTTGCATATATGATCAAAATGATTCTTAAGACACCAGAAGATGCAAGGACTAGGCTAGGCTATGACCCACTTAAAATGGCATATGAAATGACATCAAACAAAGCCACAACATATCCTATGACATTATAAAAAACCCCTATACAAGATTTTGACTATAGGGGGGTTGACCCATTTGGCATGTGGGGAAAAAATGGTCAACCGAACTCTAGATCGTGGTTTTTCAATCGTTCTGACATTTTCTTCTACGCTTGGAGCCCTTTCTTCTCGTCAGATTTGGTTCAACTCAAGGTTGTCCTAATGTGTTCGGCTTCATTCTCTCCCTCCGGTGATGAGGAATGAATGCTTCATCAAGCTCTTGGTGGACAAAGTTAGAATTTTTGTAAAAGTTGATGTTGCCTCTTGAAGCCTCAGCTCAGTCCACATTTGTGTTTTCTTTGACCTTTCCAAGCCACTCCCCTTTTTGGTTAATATGTTCTCCTCGTGGTGCTCGTGGACTCAACATCTCAATTATGAAAGCCTTCCCTTCCATTGCTTCCATTGCCACCTCCCAAGAAATTGCATTGTTAGATGTCCCTTCAAGCCCCATCAACGTCCTCAACAAGTTTGAAAGAGAAAAGAAGGGGAGCTTGACCCATTTTTCAAGTAGCACAATCACGAAAAGTTTTACTACCCCCCTTTCTCTCACTCGGTGATGATGACGGACGTTGTTGTGGGATGTCCTAGGCCTGCTCACCCTGCCCCCGCTCCCCCCGCCCTCTCAACATGCTGAGGTCCCCCCTTCCCCACCCCAGACCTTCCCTTCAACGGAAGATACCTTACAAGAGAATCTGACCCCCTATTCAATCCCTCCTCGAACAGACCCTCTTTGGTCTCCCCCATTCAGGGCTTCTAAGCAACACACGAATGTTGGAGTCCCTTTGAAGAAGAAAGGATGTAGATCGGAGGCATAATTATTGAGGGCAGAAGCGCACTCTCTCATATCTAATGGATCTCAATGGACCTTGGAAGACCTCCTTTCTAAACGAGTGTGACGAGCAATATTGTCTTATGGATAAGCCCCTCTGGTGAACAGTTAGCAGAGATTGGTCTTGAATGATGTATTATTCTACTTCCTTTTTTGGGTGTTTGGGTGTTCAATTATCTGTATCCTCTCTTTTTGTTACCCCTCTTATTAGATTTTCTATAGCTTTTGTGTCCCATATTTATTGTTCTTTTGGGATGTGGTGTCCTTCTGTTCCTTTTCTTTCTTCTTCCTTCTTTTTTGTTGCGGGGAATGGGCCCAGTTTGTGTCCCATACCGGTTCATAGCTTCAATCAAAAGCGATTTACCCAATCAAATAAAAAATAGTAAAATATCAAAGCTTGACCACTGTATATAGGTAAAACAGTTTTTCATTGCAACCGTGGCCGCCATATGCAACCAAATTAAGAAATATACATTGAACCATCCATACAGTAAATATTTATAATGTTTCTCATGCTGCTACAATTCTGAGTCAAAATTAAAAGCATGCAAAAGTTTTTCATCAAAGAGAGAACACACAATTTAATCATCATTTAATATGAATAAAAAAACAATAAACTATTCATTTCATGGGATTAAACGTTTAAAAAATAAATTTTTTTAACGCAAAAGCATAATTGTATTGGTTGGAAACGGTATCCAAGGCAAAATAATAATCACTTTAGGCAAAAACAATAGTATTATGCTTATGGCAGGTACTAACGATGTAGGGAGAGAAGATTGAAATTTTATTGAGACAAATGATATGCATTTATATGGAGTGACAATGGTATAAGTTCGAATGTAGATATAAAATTAAGGGAATGCATCGTATAAGAATACTGATAATAATTATTTTGTCTATTTTCACATGTTCAAATTCGGAATTATCATAGAATATTCATAAAAGTTAAAAGCATATTTATCTTAAAATAAAGTAAATGCTTCGTTAGCGTCCAACCTTAATAAAGAAAAGTTTTTGGGTCGTTGGATTCTACTGCATCTAGTCAACTCCATAGTGTATCTTTGGTTTTAAAATTTGTTGATTGTAATTGCTCTCTATAGATCATGTTATGCGCACTCAAATGAGCGTCAAGATAAACGAAAGGTTGTAAAGAAGTCCAGCGGTAAAAGACAAGCTAGGTTTGTCTACTGTAAGAGAGAAATAAAATATATCCTTCAAACTATTTATCCATAATGCTTTCAATCTGTTCTTCTACAATTTGTAAATGCTTTGAACATGCATAAACTATTTTATGATTTTCTAAACTATTTTATCCTAAAAACTTATATCAATATGCTTTTTCCTGAAAAAAAAATATCTGTTTAGAGTTATAGCGAAACAGGGCAGATAGCTAATCACTATTCAAATAATTTCACAAATGAAGAGTTTCGAAAGGATTATAGAGTTTCCACCATATAACAGTTGTTCTAAGTTAACTGGCAATGCTTCGTGAATTTAACGCAGCAGTTGTCTACACTATTGTTTCGATGGCATAAATTAGCAATATGGTAGCCGTATACTAGAAACAATTTGCTCTTGCCCTGCAAGCTTAGTAGCCGTATACTAGAAATAAATAAAAAATCCCCCTTTCTTTTAAATTTAAATATTGTTACAACATGCATAGGTTCAACGCAACATGCATTGACGAAATTTTTGGCTTAGGATTGCCCCGCTAGTGTGGGCTCCATGCACTCCTTCAGGGGCTTACCTCAATGCTAATCTATCTAGATTCTACCAAAGGGAAACAACAAATTAGAGTTCCATCATAGATTCTATGATGCAAGGTTGGTCTTGGAGATAGGCATATATGTCACAGTACTAGGGAAACAAGTCAATCAAACAACAAATTATTAGCTGTAGTTTAGGGAAATTATTCGTTGTTTAGTGTCACTGAGGACAATGATAAAAACATTATAAATTCATTTATATTTTGGTAAGAACGGAAACGGTTTCCCACACAGTTTATCATCAGGCAAAAACAATAACAATAGTACCAGGCAGGAATTAAAAACTACTGAGCATCTAATAAAGCAAAATATAGTTTATAAACTTAACAAAACGAAGTAACATTAAGCTTTATTCACTTGCTGACATCAAAGTGAGAGAGCACAACTCGTGGAGTGGAAGAGGGAGTAGGGAGTTTGGGCTGGGTGACAGAGACATGAAATTGGATGCACGAACTAAACAAAATGAGCATCCAGCGTACGGGCTATTATCAGATGTGCCTTCATACAAAGGATCGGTGTATGAAGGGGCATCGATCATATAGATATTGCATGGCGTTCAGCAGAGCTGCAGGAACATCATCACGGTGGCAACTGAGAGTTAATACTCTGAATCATCAATTTCCGGGCGTGGCCGTGGCCGCGACTGCGACAGAGAAGACTTCGTGGAAGTTTGAAAGCACAGGTGCTCAAAATGGATCCCAATTTCAAATGGCTGATGTTGCACGGCCAGAGGGCAGAATGCCTTAACACAAACGAATTTACCTTAATAAACACAAAACAAAATTTTAACTACTTTATGCTCTGATAAACCATCTTATCTTACACAAAAATAAGCTTACATAGATATATTCATGGATGGGAAACTTTATGACAATTAAGTTCAAAAACCATGGGGCACAGGATAAAATAGGTGCTCTGATGCCATCTCGGGTAAATTGAATGGTTCAATATTATTTAGAAATCAGAGAGATATAAATACATGTGCTTGTATCGTAGATAACACGAGTCAAAGCTAATCATTTCCTGGAATCTCTCTCGTAGTCCCTGTTCTATAGGTGAGTTGCCACAACTCACCTACAAACACTCATCCCTAATAACATTATTCTAGATTAGTACTAGTAATTATGTTGAACTAACTAGATATTTCCAACAGGAGCAGTGTCATTTAAGAAGCTTATTGCAGGTTGCAACACCAACAGCTGCAGCAAGATGCCATCCTGCATGAAGATATGGGGTTGTGGGAAACATGTCATCTGCAATAAAAAGCGCACTGCCTACCACGGATGATGCAGTGTGCAAGTTGTGCGCCTTTCTCAGTTCTGGTTCTGAAACTACTCTTTTAGCAAAATTCACCTGGCAAATTAAGCTAGTAGAATCAAAATTTATACAACCTTCAGCATCTATGGAAATTTTAATAATTACCACGTTACCATGAATCACATACTTGAAATTGGCACTAAAAGAACCCACAAATAGTGGCAATAGTTAAAAAATGGCATAGTGGTCCATGAAGAATTACCTCCATTAACCCAGTGTGAACAGCAGAGACTAACAATGGTTGAAATGGCAGCAGCATAGCAGATGCCACAATCAACATTTTTGGGTTGTCATTCCTCAATGCTGCTGAAAGACACTGTAAAAGAAGGAATCATGTTTATAAAAAGAGAGCTCAATGTCGTCTGCATTCATTAATCGAACAAAGAAAGTGTAAAGCAAATGAAAATATCAAATAATTATTTTGATGATCTGTTTCCGCAGAATTTTCTATGATGTTACAGTCAACTGACCAGTTACTCATAAAACTTCATAGCTACTTGTTAAAGCAACTCTTGTAAGATATTAAATTTAGGCTGATTTTCTCAACAAAGTGGTTAAATGTTGTGTTCTATTTTGCTATCCATACAAAAAGCGCCATGAAGCAAGTTACATCTGTAACTATGTTAAGAAACTTGATCAGATTTGACAACCCATCCATAGCAATTTATCTGCATGCTGTTCAGTTTTCCCATCTACAAACTATAGCTGTAGGGCATTTAAAAGTTCCATTATCATTAATGTATTTAAACATATTGGATGAGGATAGGATGCACTATTATCATTAATGGAAGGTACATATCCAATGCTCTGTCCACTAATCAACATTACCATCTATTCATTAGTAGGAACGTTTTTCCAACGATTAGTAGACTGTAGTTGAAAGCATGAAGATTTAGCTTTCAACTTTTATCTACCATGGGATGCCGGGAGGTTGGAACCTCCAACAATAATACTAATAATTATATATGCAATTAATATTTTTCATGTAGTTGGGTTACTAGTTCAGAGCATATACAAACTTGACTATTAGACCATGTATGCATGCATCTCAACAATGCACTGAATAACATGGGGAGAATGCCATCGGTCTATAAGTTTAGTTCACATTTTTCCCTGCTAAGAAGACACTACTGTTTATCTACAACCACGCACCTCTTTAATTTTCTAGCTATTTGTGTGAGTTGTGCTAGGAAATAAGTCCTCCAAACTATGAAAACACAGGATGCCAATTCTTCAAGTTGATCTAGAAGAAGGTATTGACGAATGGAGCCCTGGATACTACGATGGTTGTAGTGAATAATCTAACAATAAGGAGTCCAAATAGATTAGTTCAAGAAAGAAAAGTAGAGGATAGCGAATGATGATTGGTTGGAAAGTTTCATGTATGTAGTTGCATTCATAATAGTGGAGGTCACTCACTATGCAAACATAGGCTTTGTGGTCTTGTAGAGCTATAAAAAACAATTGACAGAAGTGTGCTAGATTTGTCATCTGGGAGATGTGATCCGCTTAGAAGTTTCATAATGAACACAAACACAATATGACAAGGAGGTTGTAGCCATTAGATCTAAATTATATAGCACCTTAGTCTTTGTATACTTGGCAAATACTTCTCATGGATGTACCCTTTAGTTCCTAAGGCCTTCCTGTAAGCACACGAATCCAAAAGAGGTTAACTCTCGTTAGTATGCAAAACAAACATTAAACAATAGCAAATCTAACTTCTTAAACGTGGTCTTCGGATCGGGCAAGACTTGAAGTAACAAACAATGAATTAGGAAGCTAAACAAAGACAATTTTACCTTCCGTTTGGATGTTCTCTTCAAAGTCGGCTCACATGCATGATTGTGACTGAATGTAGAGCGCGAAGTATTTAGCAATGTCATGGTGTAAGTACCCTCAACATCTCCTCAAGCACTATCTAGTATGGTTTGTGGATCAATTGGAAGAAAATAGGTGAAACTTTTTGGAAGATTTTCCAAAGAGTTTCTTTGCACAATAAAGCTTCTTTTTGGTTGATGGTGGCCCTTGTATTTATAGGCTTGGTAAAATGATGAGGACCGTCCATCTCAAGATGAGGATCAAGGGCCCAGGATCACTTAAATTTGGTGGACAAAATACATTCAATTTTGGAGTTAATATTACAATTAATAGGCATGGCTTAATATTCCCAATATTTATTGTACTTATGTTGATATTTTAAATTTTTACTTTTGTGACCGATTATGTCATGATGATCTCACCTTTAGATATTTTGTTGAATTTTGTATTTCCAAAATTAGATGTTCATCCAATTACCATGGAATTTTCACTTAACCATTTAATTGGATTGGCTTAGTTAAGTAATCCTGATTAACCTTTTTGTAATTCTTAGAATTTAATAAATTGTCACACACAAGTGGTCGAAAACATCAATTTGCTAGGTCACAATTTAACTAGAGATGACTTAGAGGAAGGTGATGATGCGTACAGTGCATTGCCCCAGTTAGAGATGCATCAATACACTTCAAAATTTGTACGTGATGTGTGCGGATGAATTAGAACATTTTAATTGTATTTGATCCAATTTGTGCTTTATTGCGGAAAGTTGTTCTAACTTGCAATTACGCCTACATTTTGCCCCTATTTGAAAGGGCGTGGCAAGACATTCAGACGAAGCAACAACTTTTCAAAGAATAAAAAGGTCACATGAAATGATCACAATTAGAAGAAATGATTTTGTTCCCATTTTTGTTGAATTTACTTGATTTGCGGAAAAACAAGCTCACGAAAATGCTCTAAACAACATTTCGGAGGGCCATGATGCCCCCTCGTGGGTAGGGTAGACCAAAATAATTTTGATGGATGGACCCTCAAATAGAAGAAAATGACACGTGCTTCAACAGAAAAGGCTGAAAACAGAGCAATTAAAAGAAAATAGGATGAAAAACGAACAAAGTAGCCAAAAAAAGTCTCTTGAGAAGAAGAATGGAGCGCAAATAGGGCCAGGGAAGAAAATTCAAAATTTAGACTATAAAATTACCCCCTGGAGGGTGAAAACTATTCATTTTCACCCTTCCCCTATAGAAACCTAGAGCTCTGGTTTTGTATGTAAGAGGAGTGAAGAAAATGGCTCATATCCCACGCCACAGGCACCTTGGCGAACACGTGTGAGAGTACTGGCGACCAGCAAGAAGTGGGGCATTAGTAAGTACAATTTTCATTGGCCAATTTCGTCATTAAGTGCATTTATTACACTTAAGAAAATTGCGGAATGGAGAACTCACAATTTTCAACTAGATGAAAACGATGAGATCGCTCGCATAAATAGTGGTATGGACAGGGAAATGGCGAGAGTGTGGCCGATTCGGCGATATCGTTGAAATAGTGGGAAATTGCTAAAACAACATGGTCGCACATTTGGATGGAAAACGACCTCAACGGCGAAAAAGTCAATAAATTGGCAAAAATACATTTTTGAATAGAAAACGTATAAATGGCGAAATTGTTACTAGCAACGGGAACGACCTGCCAATCGACAGGAACGCCCTATCAAACAGCGAGACTGCTGAGAAAATGATGAGATAGCCCATAGGCAAACTAAGGCAAGTAGAAGAAAAAGCTAAATAGGCTAGAAGAATAAAATACTAAGTCTAGAAGTAGAAGAAAGTGGTAACATGGATCAGCTAGGAGAAATAGATAGACTAATTAAGGGATTTTGACATGCTTCGTGATATGCAAGAGCGAGTGGAGGTCGTCACAGCACGCAGTGGCAGTCGCGAGTGCTACATCGCCTTGATATCATGACCAGGACTTGGTGGCATTCTTAAAGACAATGGACCTACTTCACGTGACACAGATGCTAGTCATTCGAGCCGATAGGGCTTACTTGTCAATGTTGGCTAAATGCTAACACTCCAAGACATCAAGTTCCATTTGCTAAGAGATGAGGTTACGGTGACCTTGGAGGATGTATGGAGGATTCGATGTCTTCCAATTCGAAGACCGAGGATTCAGTGGATATGGCACGGTAGGCTAGCTATACTGGAGGACCTAATAGGTATCACAGACATTGTGATAGAGGGTGGGATCATCTATATTGATGCCCTAGAGGATCTAGCGTTTCCCCCAGATGCCATCCTCGAAGGGGGTGGCGATGGAGCAGCGGCAGTAGGACAGAGACAGGCATTGGCTCTTCCACCACCAAACAGGCCTCAGTGCCTAGCGAGGTGGTGATTTTGATGGAAATTGTTAGCGGCATATTGTTGCTTGACAAGAGTAGGCGGTTTCTCCAAATTGGTTTGATAAGGGTGGTACGAGATATGTGGGACTCGACCACATGCTTTGTCTGGAGCCCCGCAGTGTTGGCTTTCTTGTACCGTGATCTACATATGATAGCCTATAGGAGTGGCCGGAGCATTGGACATAGCACATTGTTATAGGTCTAGGCTTGGTAGCACAGCGATTAAGTAGCCAGTTGGTCAAAGGATGCAATGAGGAGCCTAGGACCCACTAGCATTTGGGTGATATTAGATAGGGTCCAGCGTTCGAGGCCACAAAAGTGATTTGTATTATTATCGGTGGGCCCTAGATGAGATGGTGGACGGGGACTTCATCTGACGTCCCTACATGGCTATGCAGTTTGGCTGGGTGGAGGATGGATTTGTCACCCGCTATATGCTTACACCATGCTACATCACAAGCCAACATGACTTTATAGTGGAGCATTACAGGACGGGTCATGTTCAACGACAGTTTCGCTTCCAGCAAGATGTTCCTGAGGGACCACACTTCATTGCTCATGTGAATGAGGGGATGAGGTAGTGGGAGCCACTAGTTCCTAGAGCAGAGGTGATTGGGAGCTAGTTAGCTATGAAGCCAGTAGTGTGGGCATATGCAAGAGGTGTGGTTGATGCCAATGTGACAAACGTCTATGCGGCATGGTGGACAAGTTTTAGGCCCACATGGTTGACTCGACCCCAGCCTCAGCAACCAGCATAGCATTAGAGGAGGGTTAGACAGAGGCAAGGCCTAATATAGGGACCTCCATAAGCGTAAATACTAGGACAAGGGTAGGTACAGGGCAGATATAGGGACAAGTCCCAGTGCAGCAAGTTGTATCACAGGTTCCCCCAGTAGGTTTTACAGGTTCCTATGCAACAGATCGCACAACAGGTAGTTTTGATCCCTATGAAACAGATTACACACCGGGTTTTACAAGCCTCAGGGGCAAAGTTTGCACCCTTAGTGATATATTCAGGATCAGAGGAGGATAGCTAAGATGGGGGCGGAATGGAAGACAAGGCCCTCCTCTAAATACAAATATGATAGAGGCAGCGGTTGGTGGCTCTAGGCAGGATATACATGAGGTAGGGACCTTGAGGACTACTAGATCAGTAGAGGATCGTGGCCTTATAGATAGACTACAATGAGAGATTACTACTAGATTAGCAGAGATAGCAGGTCTTGAGCAAGATGTGGTAGGGCTATGGGTTGAGTTGGCGACAGCTCAGGGAGAGACCACGAGGCTACAAGGTATCATTACATCCTGTGATACATAGATTACAACACTGAGAGGGCAAGTTGCTCAAATGACCGGCCTTCAAGGAAAACTCATGATGCGGGATGCCGAGCTTGAGACAACCATCAATGAGCGGGACAGGGCACACATAGAGTGAGATAGAGCCCACGCTGATGTTCAAAGGCTCCATGGGGAGCGAGATGAGGCACGGCGGATTGTATCGGATTAGAGCATGGCCAAATCACTAGCTAATGTGATCCAGGGCAAGGATGACACCTTACAAGTGAAAGATGACGCTACTTATTATCGGAGTTTATATGAGCCAGTCGTGCCAATAGAGGGTAGAGCTCTTTCATTTAGAGAGTACACATGCAGCCAAAGGACCAGTTAGACCTTGAGATCACGCCACATGACAACTTCAGAGAGATCAATGGCCCAATTGACACCTCAGTAAAGAGTTATGGGACCACCACCACCGCATCCACCAACACCAGGCACAAGGCATAGTTTTGAGCAAAGTCCTCCCAAAGATGGACAAAGTTGGAGCTAATATTTTGGTTGTAGCTCCACATTTTTGATATGTATAAGATGTATATATTCTCGCAATGTATAAAACTATGATTTTGAGATATAGATGACATTCATTTCCTTGTGTATATGTTGTACACAAACTGATATTCTTTTGTTATACATGATGTTTATGTTTGTTCTATTGAGATGTTAAATGTAGATTGTTGAGCAGAATATGGATGTTGATGTTTTTTTGTTTGCCATGATTATGTTATCTTTCTTGCTAGTAGATATTTCACTTTGTGTTTGTCTGATGGATGTAATATAGGGTATGACTAAATGATATATGTTTACTTAGGAGATGCACGTCCTTAATGAGCATAGAGATAGCCATGTTTGATTCAAATTTTGTCATGTGATGTGATTATGGAAAATGAAATGACATCTTGATCATGTTTTAAATAGATAGATCATCCCTGGAGAGATGCTTTCGATGCAACATTATATAAGCCTTGAGCACTTGTTTTTTAATTTTGCAAATGATAATGTGCACCATAAGTATAAATAACCTATAATAACATTGTATGTCAATTGCATAGGGACTAATTCAGATGCAAATATTTATAACTTAAGATCATGATATAGAATATCAAGACCTACGTGTAAAACATAACATATTTGAACAAAGCAAACCAAAAAAACAGCTTAAATACAAGTGTCAACAACTTAAGTCCAAGATATGAAAGATCAAGATTTAAGTGTAAAACAGGTTGCATTAAACATAAAAAATAAAACAAGCAACGTTGAAACAAATAGGCAAGCAATCAGGTAAATAAAACACACAAAAACTCAACTAACCAATCAATTGAGCGTGTGTGATTAATAAGGCATTATGCTAAGACACTTTGCCCCCGAGTCAAGGGGACAATGGATTGGATGAAACAATGATTAGGCCCGAGGAAAGGGAGAATAGAAGAATAAGGAAGGGGTGGCCAAGATGCCCCCACATGCCCCATAAAAATGGATGTTGCCTACATAGTTCATAAGGACCTCAAGTCAAATGTAGTTCTCTCAAGGTTTGGGATAGAAGAAAAGTGATGACAAGTAGAGAGATAAATGCTTTGTAGAGGAAAAATAGGATGGGCTCACAAAACGGTAGAGCGTATGACAATGGTAAAGAAAAAGCGGAATGGAAATAGAAATGAAGAGTGATCAAGCTGACCCACGATGCCTCATGCATCCAAGCGTTGCCTACATAGTCCATATGGACCTCAAGCCGATGTAATTCTCTCAAAAATAGGAGGATATAATGAAGAAAATGGTAATGATGAATGGAAATGATTAGGATTGGAGAAGGGATTCCCTACCTAGAACAAGAATAAGAGTTACCAGCGAAAAGGGTGATAGAAGGGCCAAAGATTTTATGGCTTTATATCTCTCGTGGAGATTTTAAGCCAATTTTTCTCAAATTTTTTATTTTTAGGATTTTTTAGGTCTTTTCAATGTTTTTGAGTTTTTGGAATAAGGAAAGCAAGGGAATATTTCCAAATGTACAAGAAACCGTCTGGCAAAGGAAAACAACCTTAGGTAGGGGCTCAAACAACAGTTAAAGTGGCTGCAACTGTGCCGACCATAAACCAACAAAAGAACTTGAGGCAAAGGAAAATACCACGCAACAACAAGATAGGAATAGGAAGACACACGATGAGGAAATAATATGGGGAAATAAATTGGGAGAATTACTTAGAGGACATCCCAAACAACTATCAAGCATGTAACACACATATTGATGTACCCTGATACACTTGTCTGGAAAGAAACTGTTGATGTTGATCAATCTAGAGTGCCTTTGAAAATGTTCTCTGAATCTGCATGTAACACTTGTTGGTCGTAATCAAGATCATGACAATAATAGGAAATAAGAGGAAGGATAAGAACGGTCCAGGGAATGATAAAACAAGAGAAAAGGGTGAATGCGAAATGGATGCCCCCAAGCAAGGGCTATTATAGACAATGGTTCAAATCAGTTAAGCATAAAAGCTTTTGAGATGCAAAATGTTCATAGGCTCCTCAAGCTCTTGTCCTTCTGGTGTAACTAGTTTATATGCCTCAGAACTATAATTTGCAGTAATAAAATACGGACCCAACCAATTGGCTTCAAACTTGCCTTTCTTTTTGTGCTCAGCATTGGTATTCTTCTGATCTTCTTTCAACACTCAATCACCAACTTCAAACTCTCTGGAAAGAATACGTTTGTTATAGCTATAGCTTAGCCGATTTTGAAGGCTTTCAAATGGTTTAATGCAGCTAACCTTTTCCCATCCAAGAGCTCCAGCTCTTGCAATCTAGCAACTCTATATTCTTCATCGCCAATGATATTATGTAAGAAAATTCGCAGAGAGGGAAAATCGATCTCTATAGGGATAATGGCCTCAGAACCAAAAACTAAGGATTGTGGTGTGGCTCATGTAGGTGTGCAGGTATTGGTACAGTAAGCCCACAAGGTTGGGAATAATTGCAAGTGCCAATCATGGTCAACATCATTGACAATATTCTTAAAAAATTTAATAATAGTTTTATTTGATGCCTCGGCTTGGCTGTTACCTTGAGGAAAATAGGGCATGGACCTTTTAGGCTTTATATACAATTGGGTATAGAGGGCTTTGACGTCTTTGTTTTTGAATGATCCACCATTATCAGATATAATGGTGGAGGGAATGCCGTAGCAGCAAATGAAGTGGAAATAAATGAATTTGAAAATCTGTTTGTTGGTTACGTAAGTGAAGGGAATGGCCTCTATCCACTTAGTAAAATATTCCGTAGTAGTTAGGATATGCTTGTGACCATCAAAAGTGGTGTTTTTTTTCCTACAAGATAGAGTCCCCATGTTGAAAACGGCCATGGCATAGTGATTGGTTGGAGCGGTCATGAAGGATCATGGATCAAATCACCATGTTTTTGACAAGCAACATACTTTTTGACATATTGACAAGTGTCTGTCTCCATTATTGGTCAATAATACCTTGTCCAAAGGAGTTTCTTGACAAGGACCATACCACTGGTGTGGGCCCCACAAATTCCTTTGTGTACGTCTTTAAATGCTAATTTGGATTCTCTTAAAGTCAAACAACAAAGTAGTGTTTCATCATAGCCTCTATGATAGAGTGTATTACCAAGTAGGGTATAACGGGAAGCATTATGAATGAAGGCCTTATGTTGGTTTCGTGATAACTTAATAGGAATAATTTAGTCTTGGAGATAGGCGTATAGGTCTTAGTACCAAGGAGGATCGGGACCAACAATATCATAAACCATTTCAAAATCTGGTTGTACATGAGCTGGTTGAAGAAGGTTCTCAATGAGAAATTGATACTCTTTGGCATTGTTGGCTACTGCTATAATGGACCCAATGGTTACCATTGCATTTGCTAATCGATTGTTGACTCTTGGTATCTGCTCAAACTGAATAGTTTTGAAATGTTGCTTGAGTTTGTCAACCATACTCTTGTAAAAGGTAAAAGCTTCTCATCTCTAGTTTGGTACTGGTCTTTAGCCTAATTGATGATCAATCGGGAATCACCATATACCATTAACTGTTGAATGTTCCATTG
This sequence comes from Torreya grandis, assembly GCA_037957365.1. Taxonomy (NCBI): domain Eukaryota; kingdom Viridiplantae; phylum Streptophyta; class Pinopsida; order Cupressales; family Taxaceae; genus Torreya; species Torreya grandis. The sequence continues at coordinate 3,392,893 of JARHVA010000827.1, forward strand.
TACAACAAGACGGAGTCCCTGATGAGTGTCTCATACTCGGCCATATTGTTGGTGCAGTGAAAGTCAATGTGAACAACTTGGGAATGAGATCCCCTTGTGGAGTGATGATCAAAATGTTAGCTCTAGATCCATGAGATATGAATGAATCGTCAAAGTATAATTTCCATTGTTTGGATTCAATAGGAACTTCTTCCAGGGTCAAGATTGACTCGTTTGAGAAATAAAAGATGAGGGGCTTGGTATCAAGCGAAGGAGCTTCAACAAGTTGATCTGCAAGGACTTGCCCCTTGATGGCCTTCTAATTCTGATACTCAACATCAAATCCACTTAGCAACATTACCCACTTGGCCATGCAACTTGTTAATGTTGCCTTGGATAATAGATATTTGAGGGGATCAATCTTGACTATAACAATGGTCTTGTTATTTAACATGTAGTGATGCAGCTTTTGGAAAGCGAACACCATTGTTAAACAAGCTTTCTCAATTGGTGAATAATTGTGTTCATAAACTAGAGTGTTCGGCTCAAATAATAAACTGCATGCTCCTTGCCCTGTTTATCATGTTGAGTCAAAATTGCCTCCAATGCATGTTTTGTTGTTGATATGTAAAGAAGCAATGGGCTACCTGGTATAGGTGGAGTCAATACTGGCAAATTGTCCAAATAGGTCTTCAATTCTTCAAAAGCTTGTTGACAACCTGTACCCCAATGAAATATGACACCTTTCTTCAAAAGTGAGTAAAAGGATGACACATATCTGCCAATTGTGAAATGTACCGGCAAATAGATTGGATCTTGCCCTGCAAGCTGTGGAATTGCTTCAAATTAGAGAGAGAAGGCATTTCTATAATAGCTTTAACCTTAGTGGGATCAACTTCAATGCCTCATAAAGCCTAGCAATTTTCTAGAAATGACAACAAAGATGCACTTCTTAGAATTGAGGCATACCTTATATTCACGAAGTCTCTCAAAGATTCTTCGTAGAACTTTAGGTGTCCTGCATGTGCCTTTGACTTGGTTAGGATGTCATCCACATAGTCCTCAACAATATCGTGCCTCATGTCATGAAAGATGACAGTCATGGCACATTAGTAAATTGCACTGATATTTTTCAAACCAAATGGCATGACTTGATAACAAAACATCCCCTATGGAGTGGTGAACGTCATTTTGTGTTGGTCTTCAAGTGCAATCTTTATCTGATTATATCCCGAGAAGCTGTCCATGAGGGAAAACGTCTCTTATCCTACCATTAAGTCAACTATCATGTCTATGTTCAGCAAAGGGAAGTCATCCTTAGGATACATTTTGCTGATATCTCTGAAATCAATACACAAACGAATTCCTTACGGTTTGTTGCTTACTGGAACAATGTTTGAAATCCACTCAGAGTAATCCAGTAGTCTAATGAAACCTGCTCCCAATAGTTTTTCTAATTCTTTTTTAACCAAGATAGCAATAAGCGGATGCATTTTCCGCAGCTTTTGTTTGATCAGTTTAGCATCTGGATGCACAACAGGCCGATGTACCACTAAAGATGGGTTTAAACCTGACATGTTTGCGTTGGACCATGCGAAGATGTCAATGAAGTCTTTCAAGATAGCAATAATGAATTTGCATTCCTTAGCAATCAGATATGTGCCTAATTGAATGATTTTTGGATCATCATAAGTGTCAATGTTTACTTCTGTGGTATCTTCCACAAGGAGTGTAGAACCATCTTCAAGAATAGTCAGTAATGAAGGAAATTGATCTTATTCATTTATTTGTGAGATACAAGGCTCACCCATGTAAGAAGAATCAGAATTGGCCATGTCTGGTAGTGGCCAATTAACAAACTGTTCTGGAAAGTCTTGAATGAATCGCTCAAGACTGTGTTCATCTGAACTAATTTTGGAACCAACTGTAATACTTGGACTTGGAGGACACTGAGCTTCCTAAGGAGGTAAGCAAACTTCCCCGTCTAAGGGCACTTGAAACAAGTTTTCACCCATGAACTCGTCTTTCTCTTTACTTTTTCCCTGATCTAAAGGCACCTCAAAGAGATTTTCACCAAAGGATCTTGATGTTTTATTTTTTTCATGACCAAGGAAGTTCGCCTGCTCTCCAAAGTAGGCAACAGGATCCAGTGTGAAGTCAAAGCCCTGTTTATGATCACCAACTAGCAACCTATCTTTGAGACCCATGAACTCGACAATTGACTCTTCATTCTGAAATTCATCTAATGGTATGATAGAATCTTGTTGCTCCCAATAGATTAGGTTGGGATAATAGAGAGAAAGAGGAGAATGAGCGGTGATGGTAAGAATGGCATTGGCATCAAATAAATTGGTATTGACAAGCTCATCATATGTGCTATAATGGGATGTTGTCACTGCCAGGAATTTCTTCATCGGTCAATAAAGTAATATCACTCTCAAAATTTATGGGGTCACCCCTAGGCAGTGTGAATCCAAGACCTCGATTTATTAAATGTTTTGTTGTGGGGATGGGTTCAAGAATGCCTTGTGCTTTTGCACCCAGACCCTTTCCTTTATAATCATGATTGCCCTATTGGGAATGGGTATTTAGCGCTTTGAAAGCATGCAGCAAAACAATCACCATATAACCAAGATCCTTCAAAAATTGTAGGTTTGTCATGGTTTGGTGACTTATTTTTTACAAACACAAGCGGTTGCTTTTGATGAGAATCGATCTTCTTTTGCCATACCATGTTGGGCCTACTAGGAGTTGCAATAGGTTTAGGTCTTCCATAGGATTTAGGGGACTTGGGCAATTTGCCAACGTGAAAAGCATCCTAAATATTATGTGGCAATGTCGGCCTTTTCAATGGTAAAGTGAGAGGAAATTGATACATGAGGTGGATTAGAAGATGAGGATGCGAGGTCACTAGGGTCAATATAATTAGATTTTGAAGATTCGGGAACTATTTGTTTATCCTTCTTATCTACAAATTCAATGCTAGGGCAATAATTGTAGTTCCCATACCCAGCTTCTAGGTTCTTACAATACTGGTGTGGCTGTAAATCACCACGAATAGTGACCTCTAATCCAGAACGAGGGTACTTGATACATTGGTGTAATGTGGAAGGGACTGCTCGTACTTCATGGATCCAAGGACAACCAAGAAGCAGATTATAGGGCAGATCTATATCAATGACATGGCGAAGAGTGTCATGGGTGACAGGCCCAACAATAACAGGCAAACAAATGGTAGCTAAAGATTCCATTTCTAAATTATCGTAGGCTTTGATTGTGATGGTATCTGACTGCATATCTACTGCAGTATATCCCAAATGTTGGACCAGTTTCAACGAACTATATTCAACCATGAATTATTATCTATGAGAACCTGCTTGACTTTGTGGTGGGAAATGGTGGCTTCAATATAGAGAGGATTATTGTATATGGGACCAAGGGATGACATATCACTTTGATCAAATGTATGTTGTTGCCCTGGGGATAAATGCCCCACAAGCATTTGAAACTGGGTAGGATCAATGTCATTGGGTACCTTGGACTATTGGAGAAGGTCATTCAATATTGTCCTATGAACTTTTGACATACACAAGAGATCCATGATGGAAATCTAAGCAGGGGTTTTGCTTAATTGTTCACCACTATCATACTGCTTCTCAATAATAGGGCAAGACGGCTTGGGTTTAGAAGTTGCAAAGTCTTGAATGGGACTGATATTGGAAAAAGGCAAAGGGCCTTGGAGAGTAACTCTTAGATGTCTAGTTGCGACTATGCATTTTCGAGCTGGGAGAGGGTTACTTGAATTAGAAGAATTAGGCGGAGGCCCAAGAATAGTAATTTGCGAAGGTCAAGGCACAACTAAGGTGCTCTAACTTGGTGTGGAATTACCTATAGACAAAGGTAGAGGTCCCAAAATAGAAGGGATCTGATGGGTGTTATATGGTGTACAAGGAATGAACTTAATAGTAGCGATGTAGTTACTTTTAACACGTCTTACGACATTACCATAATCGTATGGGACATTGCGATAGCCAATTTGGTTAGTTTGGGTATCATGATCTTGATTACAATTGGTTTGGTTTTGATTCTGGCCTTGTGCTTGATTCTGATTATGACCCTGGCCTTGATTATACTTATTCATTTGTTATTGGTAGTTGTGCCTTGGGAAGGGGTCTTTGTAGATACCCATATCCTAATTAGTTTTAGGATCTCTTTTCTCCAACTCAATTTCTCCATTTTTGAGCAAATCTTGGATAATATTCCTGAGTTGCATACATCTATAGACTGTGTGGCCAACGACGTGATGGTAGTCACAATACTCATTCTCTCGATACCACGTTGGTTTCGGTTGTCCCTCTGGAAAGGGTTTGGAACTGACCACAAAATAATATTAGTTGCAACTAATTTTTGAAACATTGCCTCAATGGACTCCTCTAGGTTACTGAAAACTCTATTTTGGAAGTGTCCCCTTCGTGGGGGACCTCTTTGTAGGCTAAGCGGTGGATTAGGTGGGGTATTTTGGACAGGCAGTGGCTGCACCATCACATCTTGCTTTTGTGACCCCATTTCCAACCATGTTTTTGTTCTTATTGAAAACCTTAGGTTTTTCCGTTACACTTGCTTGAATTAATGTTCGAGTCTAGGTTTGGGGGTTGGGCTTGAGAGTATATCTTAACTAAACACTTATCAATAAGTGCCTTTTCAATTTGCACCTCCTTGTCAATGATTTCCTCAAATGTGTTTGCACAATGAAGTCTTAGATTATAGGCAACCTCAGCATTCAGGGTCTGTGCAAAAATACCAGCTAACTACTTACCAGCGAAAAGTTGCATGTGATTATTTCGGAGATAGGATTAGTGGTTGGTCTTTGATTCACCATTCTCTTTTTATGTTATTCCTATTTTTTGGGCATCCATATCCATTATGCTATTCATAAATAAAAATCTGAATCGTAATCAGACAAATAATCTCCTCAACCAAGAGAAAGGTCAAGACCCTCCTCCCACTTGACCTCGAGCATAAATGTCGTTGACACAAGTGCCTAAAGGCCCTCTCGAGTCCCTCACCTCGATCTATCGATCAATACCCTCTCCACTTAATCAAGAGAGAAGCATAAATGCCCTAAAGGTCCTTTCATCGATTGAGTGCCTAAAGGCCCTCATCCCTCTGCCTCATCCTCTTGCTATATCTAGTAGGCCATCGTGGGAGTCCCTCCCCCTCCTCCCCCTTCAAATAGATATCTAGGGGCTAGGGGAGTGCCCATCCAAAGTAAAGTAAGGTAAATTAAATTAGCCCCCTCCCCTTTGACCTCCTTTTTTCAGTGCAAGGGTCCCATATATATATAGGGTCCCTTTGCGTTGATGATATTTATGCCTGGGAGGCTGAGGGCAGCTATATATATATATATATGGGCCCCTTGCGCTGATGATATTTATCCCTGGGAGGCTAAGGGCAGCTATGTGTGTGTGTGTGTGTGTGTGTGTGTGTGTACACATATCTAGCTTCCCTTGGCCTCCAGAGGAGAGAATATAGCCTAAAATATATTATATAGCTCCCATCGGCACAAGTGCCCCATATAATATATACATAGGAGCCCTCCTAGACAGGCCCTCAACCCAACCCCCTATATCTACTCCATAGAGGCGGGCAATCAAGCACATAAATGACCTATGTTCAGGCAGTGCAGACTATATTTAGATATAGCCATAGTTGCCCTCAGCCTATTGGTTGAGTTCATCGACCCCAAGTTGAGTGGTTTGTTGTTGCTCACCCCAAATAGACTATATATAGTGTAATAACCACCCCTATTTTTCCAATGAAAAGAAACTTGTGAACTACTATGTCATATCAATTAAATTGCTTAATGATCAACATGGCATTTTTTCAAACACTTGACAAACATACAACTATACATGCAAACCCTGAAACTCCTTATTTGCTGTTAAACACTAATTTGCAATATAAATGTGCACATACAATTGCCTTATGGGCTGCAACAAATATTCAAATTTGTATTCAGAAACTACAATGCTTAGATATGAAAATTTGATAGAAGCCTGGAAATTAGTGCTGTAGTGACCCACAGAGGAAATGACAGCCTTCCAGACCTCTAATCAGCGAGAATAAACAAGTAAACTTGATGCAAACACTGTTCACACACTATAGCAGCACTATTCATGGCACTGTAGCAATTTTACTATTCACATGTTACTGTAGCAAAACACTATTCACGACTCCATAGCAAATCATTATTCTGCCCTTATTTGTTGTAAATCCAATAAGTCCAATGTGTTTCCTGAATGAAAACACCATCAATCCTCCTGACTGTGTCTTTCAACAGCGAAGAGAATGCTAGCAAAGAGGGATTTCGTCCTCCAAGCTTGAAAATCAGATTTCCAGGAAATCCAGCAGCATAACATTAATCTCATCCAAAAACCCCCTAAATGGAAGCTCTTCTATTTTTTTTATAGAGTTCTCACAAGAGTCCATTCCTTCGTTTTGTCAATGTGGGATAAAACATAACTCCCTTTATGTAACTTATGTATCCGATGAATTATAAAATAAAGGGGATTCTTTTATTTAAATAATTCCCACAAACTATAGAATATGCATTAATAAAGTTAAATATTTAAATTTAACTTTATAAAATAACTTCATCAATGCCTAATAAATCATATCAATGATAAATAAATCTTCCTGTCAATTTTAAACAATTACCATCGACATGTCACTGCCCCTAGAAGTCCAGCCATGTCCATTCAAGACTTACTATAAATAGTAAGTATGCCCAAAACTGCCTCAAACCCCTCAAAAAGATATGCAACTGAAACTGTCTAGGCCAAATGGCCTCTAAGTCCCTTTAATGTCCTGGTTAGCCTACGAGACCATAGGGAAATAGGCTAACGACAACATCATGCTATGAATGTTAGAAAGGGGACATTACATATAGCCATCCTCCCCCTCGACCCCAACCCCATAACAATAGGCATGTAGGTGAGCGGGCCCCTACATAGAGAATCCTCCCCTGTTGGTTGAGAGCCCAACTTAGCTAAAATAGAGATAGTTATGTTCCTCTTGTTGCTTTTGTTCTTGCTCTTGTTGTAGCTTGAGCTTCTTTTCTCACTATAGCGGGGTTTGGCAAACTGTTTGAATGAATCTCCAATCAAAAGAATAATCAAAGAATCTTTGGATCGATCAACAGGCAACAGGTGGTCTCACGATCAAAAATCCCTTTCGGAATGCATGATGATGTCTAAGGTCTATTTGGGAAAGGAGTCATTTGGGAAAAAAGATAAACCATTCGGGAGGGCCATGGGGAAAAGGAGAACAAATTGGGAGAACCGCACAGATACTAGATGCCCATTCCATCAATTCAATCTAGGGAATTAAAATTAATGGCCTTGAAGCGCTCTTGATGATACCCATACAAATCCAGAATTTGAATGCATGTCTCCTGGAGTGGAAGGATTCGAATGCATGTCAACCAAATGATAACACACATCTGGGATTGGAGAGATAAGAACACATATCTAGTCAACAAAGATAAGATCACATAGATGAGAATATAGATCTGGAGTAGAAGGATTTAAACCTTTGCATGTCAACTAGACTATATAGAGCAGCTAAGAACTCGAATAAAAACCATTCAAGAGTGGAAGAATCACACATTTGAGACCATAAATTTGGAGTGGAAGGATTCGAACCTTGGCATGTCTGCTTTAACCATGTCTCAATTGGGAGAGGGGAAACCCTAGAGTGGAAGGATTTGAACCTTTGCATGTCATGGCTAATAGAATAGCTTTGAGTTAAGGAACGGGAGAACAAATTGACCATTCAGGAAAGGGAGAACCCTAGACTGGAAGGATTCAAACCTTTGCGTATCAGTATCAAAAACGGATGCCTTACCACTTGGCTATACTCCATACAAGAGGGCAGAAAATAACAAGAATGAGCACTTCGATAAACACTAAGTGCTTCCTCGATGTTAGGGTTAGTGCTTGACCAATGGCCTTTAGGGGTGAGTGATAGCAAACCACTCGACCAAGGGGAAAGGGCCTTTAGGCAATTGACCAACAAGCGAGGATGATGAGTGTAGCTATATATAATTGGCTCTTGACCACCCCATATATTTATTTTACATCATTTCTACTTACATTATTACCTTCAATTATTTTCTTTCTTCTTGGCATATGTTTTCACAAGGCAACATGTCTTGTTTCACTATATGGATAGGTGATGAGCCTCACACGGACATATATACACTCTACAAAATCCTTACTAGTGTTTTTTATGTCAAGGGAGTTGGCGCATTCCATCTCCCATCATTGATATATTGCAGGATTGGGTGTCCTCAGCTAGAGAAACCGCGTCATCACAATTATGATTAGGTGCATTTAATGTGTCAAAGGTCCCTATCTTTGCCAATTAGATACTCTTATACATCATGCCCATCCTTCATACTGTCTTCATTGAGCCTTCCTTGGATTCCCTTGTTCCCAGCCAGATCCCTAGATCTCTCAAACACAATTGGCCATGGACAGTTTAGTCCATTGTTGGTGTTTTATCTTGATTTAAGACAACACATCCAACCATCCTGGTTGTGTCGGCCTGAATAGATATAGGTTTAAAATGTGACAAACTATATATATATATAATCACAGCCCTGATGGCTAAGGTGAAACTTAAAAGATGAGGAAACCTGGCAAGTCAAGTAGGTGCATGTGTCTAAGTCGCTAAGCTTAGTCTACAACAAATCCTCTACTCTAAGTCTTCAGTCCTTGTGTTGTGCCTAAGTGTCCTTTAGGTGAAGTTCCTTTGTCATCCTTAATGATTTAGTGAGCCACTTTAGTTTTGCTTTAATGCACATGAAATGCAGATATATCCATCTTTTGATTAAAGAAATAGGCTCAGGGCTGTGATTATGATTATATATATATATATATATATATATATATATATATATATATACACACACCTAAAGGACACTTAGGCACAACACAAGGACTGAAGACTTAGAGTAGAGGATTTGTTGTAGACTAAGCTTAGCGACTTAGACACATGCACCTACCTGACTTGCCAGGTTTCCTCATCTTTTAAGTTTCACCTTAGCCATCAAACCTTGGGATGCATTGGCTCTAGTCAAAGGAGGAGATATTTGCACCAACAAGTTCTTGTCATATCCCCAAAACATTTAACTTATATTACCATTTAAATATGGTACCCAATGTAATTTGGACCTAGATCTGTTTATGGCATGTTACTAAATGAGATTGATTGATTACTGCTTGCTGACTTCATGTATTTATGACCTTGTCATGTTTTTCACAATCTTAATTATTATCGAGTGTTATTTACATTAATGACTTGTGTTTTATGCTGTCACATTTTAATTTCCATTCGTTTATTTTATATGTAATAACATGATATTGCTGATGTTTAATGTTGTTTTGTTTTGTGAGGTATGCCACTAACACGTGATGAGTGGGGAGGGGATCCTTGCAGCAGTGGCAGTGGTCATGCAGATATGTGCCATGGATAGGAATAAGCATCTGATGTTCATTTGGTTAGATAATGTGTTTTAATTGTTGTTTGTTCAATTAGTGGTTGGCTTGATTTATTGCCTCATTTGACATTGTATGGTTTACTACCTTGTTTGACATTGCATGGTTTAGTCAAATGATAGTAATTGAACAACTTGCTCGACTCTACCCGCTAGTTGACTTAACCGTTTTACAACTTAATCATTAATCAACTTTCCTAAGCCTTTTTATGGTATTGCTTGTAATGTGAACCTTGCTTTATCTTGACCTATTTTGGACATCTTGAGAAGGTCTTGAGGTTAGGGGATTCATATCTTGGAATGTGATCACATAAGTTCTTGGAAACATTAAGATTTTTTTAAAATTGAGGGTGTAGACTTAATAAATGAAAGTGAGAAAAAGGGTTTAGGGTTTATTTGGAAACCCTAATTGCATCCTCTATTTGATTTTTCAAGCTTTGTGATAGAGAGGCGGATGTGATTGTCAAGGGGAAGTTTTGTGAGGTTGCATGATCCATAGGGATCAAGGGAATCAATCCTCTTCATTGTCCAACCAAAAAAAATCTGGGTTCACTCAACAAAAGGGATCTAAACAAGATATTTCTTGTATGGTGACGAAATTGTTGCTTCGTGCAGAGTGGAAGTTGCCAAACCATTGGGGGTCTCATAACCATCTGTTTCAAAAATGGTATATTTGAAATTGCTAGTGTGCATTGACCAAAAGTTTGACCCACATTGACTATATAGTTTGGGGAAAGACAAAGAAGTGATGTTTCTTCAATTCCCAAACAATTGGGAGTCATTTAGTGAATGAAAGGAAATTCCTTAGTATAAGTAAGGGACACAAGTTCAGAAAAAAGCAGAGATGAGTGTGTGGAAGACAAAGTTGGTCTTGGTTATAGAAGGAGAAAGGAGCAAAGAGGAGCTAAGTGAGCAAGAAAGTATAATGCTTGGTGTACTTGTTCTATTGATCTCTTTGTAATCTGCCTTATGCCAATAGAATAATTAAGAAGTTGGACAATTGAGACTTCCAACTAGTTTTTCCCCACCTTGAGGCTTTCCAGACCAAAATCCTTGTGTCCAATGGTGTTCATGGTTTATGCTTGTTGTTCATGGCTGATTTTGATTATGTTACAATTCTAAAAGTTCTATTTATGTTGCCCATAGCACAGTACACTAATTCTAGGTCTCAACCATTCCAAATTGTCATTTTGAAGTAAATTCAAGGTAGGGCATGCTGCAATTTTGTCAATTACATTGAATAGTTGAATTTAGGAGTTTGCAAATTATTTTGGCATCAAAAAAGAAGAATTTTTAGCTATGGGGGAAATTTTTGGTTTATCTGTATGACAATGACAAAATCAAATGTCATGTCTTCATTTTCACATCATTTATGAGCAGGTATTGAAGACCTTTAGTCTACTCCTCCATTGACTAAAGGATTCTTTTTGGGGTTTTATTTTATTAATTAATTATAATTGTCCGAATAGTGATTTTTATCATTTGCTCATATAAAGCAATTATTAGTTGATTAATAGAATATTTTATAAAAGTGATTTTTACCGCTAAGGTATTTAATTGAAATAATAATTGAATTATTGCCTAAAAGTAATTTTAATTACAATTTATTATTTAGGCAATTATTTAATATTATTTTTGGTAAAAAATGAATATCTTCTTCTAAGTGATCAAAGGCAAAGAGGAGATATGCTAAAAGTCGGCAAGGAGAGTTAAGAAAGAGTATTTGGGCTTCCCAAGGTGGTTCACCCCCCTTTGAAGGGTACAATTACATGGTGTTCTCCTTTGAGGGATATGCTGAAAATTGATATTGATTCTTCATGCTTGAAGAAAATATTGGGATGTATGCCCAATAAATGTTTGCAAGTTTTTGGAGTTGATTATTTGAAAAAGCAGTGTCTTTTGACGCCACCTTTGCAAAGGTGGAATTTGATTATTGCTCTAGAATGGGGCAACTTGCTTGGTGACTTGTTTGTGTGGGTTTCAAGGCTAAATTGAGGTCAAATTGACCTAGTTTCATTGCTAGAATTTATTGATAATTATTGTTGAAGTGTGTCGTTGACTTTCTATGTGATTGAGCAAGGTTTGCAAGGTCTTTTCACGTGGATAAATAAATAATAAATTATGAATTATTTATTTATATTTTTGCGCAGATTTCATGAGGGGTTTGACTTTATAAATTGTGGATTTACAACTAATATTTATTGAGGAATTTTTCCAAGTGTGGCGACTTGAATTGAAGTGAGGGTTTGTTGTTTGAAGGGGTTTAAAACCCTAGTTGAAGGGCAAATAATAATTCTGATTTTTATATGCAGAGTTTGACCTAATGTGACTAGGTTGGAAGAAAGTTTTGATTACTTTGAAGGCCCAAAAAGGGCATTGGATTTGTGTGGCTATTTTTTGTAAATTATTCATGATTTTTGACAAGGGTTTGACAAATATTCAACTATTGTTTTATGTAAAAAATTAGATATTTTACAGCAGGGTTAAATATGATTTTCATCCATATACATAGGGTAAAAAGGTATAAAATCTCTATTTTCAGTTCGTGACTTATTTTGGATAATTTTGAGGTGTTATTTACTCAAAGGAATTGCTAGAAATTACCTACATATTATTTGCACATTGGCGCCTAGGGTTTGGAAGTATATTGCATATTTTTTAGGCATATTTTTGAGCTAGGGTTTGTTGATTTGGCTAATTGAAATTTGTGAATTTTAGGGGAAACCCTTTTTTGGTTAAAATTGTCCTATTTGGAGACATTATAGTGGTATCTGAGCACCAATTTTGTCTACCTATGAGTTTTGGTTTGTTGGATGCAAGCAGGTAAAGAGATCTTATATTATCAAAGAAGGAAAAAGACTATGGAGGATCAAGAGCCTAAGGGGTTCTCTTCAGAGCAGGTGAAGTTTTTGCATGAGTTGATCAAACAAAATTAGAGTGACCTTCAGCGTACCTTGAGTATGCAAATGTTAGCTTTATTGAAGACCACACAAGAAGGTAAGAGCCATCACCATTCAGGAGAGGATAGTTTGAATGGCAATGAGAGGGTTTCTATTAATCCCCCTCAGATTCTTCAAGGCCACTTTTTTGTAGAAGGAACCAGTTGTGGAGATGAAGGCACTAAGGGGTGATCCTCTTGATATTCGTCAACAAGAGTATGCAACCCTAAACTATGACACACAATCAGTCTTGTTTTTTCGGGATTATTCTGAGATGAAGGAAGGATCCAAGCCAAGGGTTTCTAATATGCAGCCCCGTAGAGATTTGCAACAAAGGTTGGGTAAGATTTCTCTTCCTATTTTTGATGGTACTGATAAACTTCTTATGAGATCATGGTTGCATAAGTTGAAGACATTTATCACTTAATCCCATGTTTGAGGATGAGGCTCTCAAGTTTGTCACCCTACATTTGGAGGGTATTGCTCATGAGTGATAGTTTCATGGCTTCATCACACAAGACCACGGATCCATTACTACTTTGGAGGAGTTTGGTAACAGGATCATGGAGAGATCCAGAGATACATTTTCATGAGTTGACGCAACTCAAACAAAATCATAATGTTGAAATGTATGTTGCTGATTTTCAAAAGGTTTCAGTTATGGTACCGGATGTTAGTGAGAGGTTGGTTGTTTTGTTTATTGAGGGTTTGATTGAGCCTTTGAGAGATTTGGTGAAGGCTTTTAACTCTCTTTCTTTGCAAGATATTATCATTAAGGCTTTGGATTTATAATGTTCTGCATACAGGGGCCATGAATGGCCAAGAGGGCAGCCAAGGGCACCACCCAATGAGCAACAAAAGAAGCCTTCTACACCATATGTACCACCTCATAGATAGTTGCCCTATAACAACAATATAAAGGATGTTAAAGATGAGTTGAGAAGGAAAGGGTTGTGTTTCACTTGCAAGGATCCATGGACCAAAGGCCACTGTTGCATGGGCAAAGGACATGTCCACTACATTGAGGTAGTTGATGATTATTCAAATTTTGATATTGTTGATACTAATGATGAGCAAAATGAGAATGTTGCTGATGAGCATGTGCATAAGGAGGACACACAATACTTGAGTAGCACACTTGCTTCTCTTTCAGGGGCTCCCAAGTATCATGCTTTCAGGGTAAAAGGCACATTGAGGGGTCAAAGAATGATTACATTGGTTGATAGTGGAGCCATAACTTCATTGATGGAGGCTTGGTTAAGAAGCTGGCATTAGAAACCACGGATTGCAAGGGTTTCAATGTGACTATGCCAGATGGATTCACCATTTCTTGTTCCAAAAAGTTGCCACAACTCCCACTTACTCTTGGGAAACACAAGGTAATTGATGATTTTTATGTTGTTGACATTGGAGATATTGATATTGTTTTGGGTGTTCAATGGTTGCAATCCTTAGGTGAATTCACTCAAAATTATAAAACTATGGAGCTGAAATTCTTCAAAGAGGGCAAGGAAGTGGTCCTCAAGGGTCTAGCAAATGGTGTTCCACAAGAGGTGTCTATGAAGAGGATGGAAAGGGCCTTTAGAAGAGGTCAAATTGCTTGGGCAATAAGCTGCCTTATCATAGTAAATTAAAAAAAAAAGAAAATAGCAGCCCTCTCATGGTGAGTTACAAGCTATTTTAGACAAGCATGTTCATATCTTTGATGATTTGCCTTATGGTTTGCCATCATATATAGGTTTTGAGCATAATATTGAGCTAGAAGTGGGTGTCAAACCAGTTATTGTCACTCTTTACCGTCATCCAAGACCTTTCAAGGAAGAGATTGAAAAACCCATCAAATAGTTACTTGATATGGGGCACATAAGACCTAGCTCAAGTCCTTTTGCTTCTTCAGTTGTTCTATTGAAGAGAAATGATGGTATTATGAAGATGTGTATTGATTACAGGTTGTTGCATAAGAAGACCATCAAGAATAGGTATCCAATACCTAAGATTGATGAATTGATGGATGAGTTACAAGGTGCCACCTACTTTTCCAAAGGTGATTTGAGATCCGGCTATCACCGAATCAAGGTAAAAGAAGAGGATGCTCATAAAACTGTTTTTAGATGTCATTTTGAGCATTTTGAGTTTTTGGTTATGCCTTTTGGATTGACTAATGCCCCAGTTACTTTTCAGTCATGTATGAACAATATCTTTGGCAAATATCTAAGGAAGTTTGTGCTAGTTTTCTTTGATGATATTCTTGTGTATAGCAAAACTTTGGAGGAGCACTTGAGGCACTTGAATTTGGTTTTGGGCACATTGGGGCAGCATTTCTTCTTTGCAAAGAAATCCAAGTGTGAATTTGGATTAACATAGATTTTGTATTTGGGACATGTCATCAATGCACAAGGTGTGCAAGTGGATAAATAAAAATTTGCAGCTATCATGGATTGGCCTATTCCCTCTACACTCACACAGTTGAGAGGTTTTTGTGGTTTTTGTAGTTATTACAGGATATTTGTGAGGGGTTTCTCACAACTTGTTGCCCTCTTGATTGATTTGACTAAGAAAGGGGCTTTCAAATGGTCCAAAACAACCCAACTAGCATTTGAAAAGCTCAAGGAGATAATGTGTTTTTGCCCAGTTCTTGCTATTCCAAATTTATCTACTTCTTTTGTGGTTGAGTGTGATGCTTCAGGGGAAGGGATAGGGGCTATCCTAATGTAGAATAGACATCCTATTGCTTTTGAGAGTAGGAAACTCGAGGATTCCGAGAAAGCTTATTCAATCTATGACAAGGAGATGTTGGCAATTATGCATGCTTTGAATAAGTTTAGACAATATTTGGTTTGTGGCAAATTCATCGTAAAATCAAATCACAACATTTGACGTTCTTCCTTAATCAAAAGAAATTGAATGAGAGGCAACAAAAGTTGGTAAGCAAGGTGCAAGCTTATGATTTTGATATTGAATATGTGAAAGGTAAAAACAATGTGGTAACGGATGCTCTATCAAAGAAGCTTTGTTTGGATTGCTTGAGGGCAAGCGATTGTGGGAAGGGAGGACTGTAATGTCCCAATTTTCATATCATTTATGAACAGGTATTGAAGACCTTTAGTCTACTCTCCTATAGACTAAAGGATTCTTTTTGGAGTTTTATTTTATTAATTAATTATAATTACTCGAATAGTGATTTTAATCATTTGCTCATATAAAGCTATTATTAGTTGATTAATAGAATATTTTATAAAAGTGGTTTTTACCACTAAGGTATTTAATTGAAATAATTATTGAATTATTGCCTAAAAGTAATTTTAATTACTATTTATTATTTAAGCAATTATTTAATATTATTTTTGGTAAAAAAAAAAATGTCGGCTTGCAAGTGATCAAAGGCAAAGAGAAGATATGCTAAAAGTCGGCAAAGAGAGTTAAGAAAGAGTATTTGGCCTTTCCAAGATGGTTCGCTCCCCTTTGAAGGGTACAAGTACATGGTGGAGTTCTCTTTTAAGGGATATGCTGAAAATTGATATTGATTCTTCATGCTTGAAGAAAATATTGAGATGTATGCCCAATAAGTGTTTGCAGGTTTTTGGAGCTGGTTATTCGACAAACGGTGTCTTTTGACGCCACCTTTGCAAAGGTGGAATTTGATTACTGCCCTAGAGTGGGGTGACTTGCTTGGTGACTTGTTTGTGTGAGTTTCAAGGCTATATTGAAGTCAAATTGACCTAGTTTCATTGTTGAAATTTATTGATAATTATTGTTGAAGTGTGGCATTGAATTTCTATGTGATTGGGCAACGTTTGCATGGTCTTTTCACGTGGATAAATAAGTAATAAATTTTGATTTATTTATTTATATTTTTGCACAGATTTCATGGGGGTTTCAACTTCATAAATTGTGGATTTAAGGCTAATATTTATTGAAGATTTTTTTCAAGTGTGGCGACTTGAATTGAAGTAAGAGTTTGTTGTTTGAAGGGGTTTAAAACCCTAGTTGAAGGGAAAATAATAATTCTGATTTTTATATGCAGAGTTTGACCTAGGGCAACTAGGTTGGAAGAAGGTTTTGATTACTTTGAAGGCCCAAAAAGGGCATTGGATTTGTGGCTATTTTTTATAAATTATTCATGATTTTTGGCAAGGGTTTGACAAATATTCAACTGTTGTTTTATGTAAAAAATCATATATTTTACAGCGAATTTAAATCTAATTTTCATCCACATACAAGGGATAAAAAGGTATAAAATCTCTATTTTCAGTTTGTAGCTTATTTTGAATAATTTTGAGGTGTTATTTGCTCAAGGTAATTGCTGAAAATTACCTATATATTATTTGCACATTGATGCCTAGGGTTTGAAAGTATATTGTATGTTTTTTAGACATATCTTTGAGCTAGGGTTTGTTGATCTGGCTAATTTCAGAATTCAAAATTTTGTGGATTTTAGGGGAAACCCCTTTTGGATTGAATTGTCCCATTTGGGGGCATTACATCAAAAGAGGATTGATTGCTACCTTGTGATCCTGAGATATCTACAAGAAGCTAGAATCAAAAGGTGAAAGAAAGAGAAGATGATATTTGTAAAAGAGTTGTTGCATTAGAATCATGCATGGAAAATGTTATGAAGTCCCAAGACATTATCACCAAACATCAAGAGCTCACAATTAGGAACCAAGAATCCATGGACATAGTGGTTAATGCTCTAGCCAAGAAATTTGGCATAGAGGAAGAGGTACTCCATGGAGAGAAATAAGAGTTCATGGATGAGCATGAGCAGCCTCCAAAAAAAAAAGGTAAAGCTAAGGTAAAATCATCTAAACATAATCCTTTCAAATTTGACACCAAAGTTGAGATTAGAAATTTTGAAGGGCAAGTAGATGTTGAATTGCTTGAAAAAGGATTGAAACAAATTGAAGTATATTTTAGTGTGTATGAGGTTACTGAAACACAAAATATTTCTTTTGCACGTCTCAAAATGGAAGGACATGCTCTAATTTGGTGGGAAAGTTATCTAACATCTTAAAAGAAGAAGCCAGTTTTAACTACATGGGATGAATTCAAAGAATTGTTACATAATAATTTTTATCCAAATGGAAATAATCTAATCAGAAAATTGACGGTATTTCATGGAAGGAGATGGTCAAAGCGTGCAGGTATATACCACAAAATTCCATAGGCAAGCCAGTGTAATGGGCTTGGACTTGGAGGATAAAGACAACTTGACCAAGTACTTGGGAGGTCTCCATACACGCCTAAGAAGACATGTCATCTCAAGTAAGCCAACATACCTTGATGAGGCATGTGTGCAAGCATGCAACATTGAGGAAAAGAAAAGGCAAGGCAAGGGAAAGCCCTCATAGCAAAATCAGTCAACAAATCAGTTCAAGAAAGAGCAAAATCAACCTTACAAGGCATACAAGAAGGGTAAGTTGATAGGTAAGACGAAAGCCACCGCTTTACATAGTTGTATGGATCTTAAGAACCATTGTAGCCATTGTTTTAAAGATGGACATATTGACTTTAAGTGTTGGAAGTTGCATCCAGAATTGCATCCAAAGATTTGCAAGGACTCTAAGAGGTCCATGGCATCCTTGAAAGAGCCCTCAGAGGTGGAGATAAAGGAAAATTCCAATGTTGATGAAAATTTGGGTTGCACCACCACAAACACAACCAACAAGGAATAAGAGAGAGAAGAAATGAGCAATTTGATCCAAATCAAGAACTAGATCAGCAACACCGAGGTGAATGCAATTGTTTATATTGGTTCTCAATCTGATTTGATTTCAGATGAAGTTGTTAAGGAGCTTGGTTTGAAAACATAAGATTGTCCTCATCCATATCCATTGGGTTGGGTGAAAAAAAGTGTAGTGATTCAAGTGACTAAGAAATGTAAATTCAAATTGGTACTAACCTACAATATATCGATGAGATAGAAGCAAATGTGATCCTTCTTGATGCATTTGATGAGGTTTTTGGAAGTCCTTGTATCTTAGGAATGCTAGCTTCATGACGAGGGCTAACACATACAAATAGGTCAAGGATGAGATCAACTATATCAAGGCAAATCAAAGCAATCCCAAGTTTGTCCTAGTAAGTGCCAACCAAGCAAAGAGACTCATTCAAGCAAATAAGCATTTTTGTTCATTTTTTTGAAGGATAAGCAAAAGGATGGGTTATAAATTTCGGAAATTGATTGTGCTAACAAGGGATTGAAAGGCTTGGATGAACTACTACATTATTTTCAAGAAGCGTTTCAAACTCCTAAGAGTTTTCCTACAAAAAGGGATGTAGAGCATGAGATTTAATTTTTGCCCAAATCTTTTTTACCTAACATTGGTTTGTACAAGCAATCGCTTTTATAGAGTAATGAAGAGAACAAACAACTTCAAGAGTTGTTAGAGCAAGGGATCATACGCCCAAGTACTTCACCATGTGGGTCACCCACTATGATGGTAGAAGAGGATAGTTCTTGGAGAATGTGCAAAGATTATAGAGCCTTGAACAAGATCACTACTAAGAATAGATATCCACTTCCACGGATTGATGACTTGTTGGATCAATTTCAGCATGCCAAATATTTTACAAAGTTGGATATCAAATCCGGGACCATCAAGTTTGTATCAAGAAGGGCAATGTATGGAAGACAACTTTCAAGACAAAACATGGTTTGTCTAAATAGTTGGTACATCCATTTGGTTTATATAATGCACCTACTACATTTATGAGATTAATGAATGATGTGTTGAGGCCTTTCATAGATACATGTGTTATAGCGTATCTAGATGATATTTAAGTTTTTAGTACTACATGGGAAGACCATCTAACTCATTTGAAACAAGCCTTGCAAGTATTGAAATAAAAACAGCTCTTATGCAATATGAGAAGTGTGAGCTTGCAAAGCAATCACTTGTCTATTTGGGGCATGTGGTTGGAAGAGGAAAACTGAGAGTGGGTCCAACAAAGGTTGAGGCTATCACTAATTGGCCCATACCTAAGAGTGCCACGAAGACCAGAATTTTTACGGCAGTAGTATAATACAAGAGGAAGTTTATTCCACCTTTCTCCAGCATTTTAGCACCTCTACATAGTGTTGCAGCAAGTGGTAAAAGTTTTCATTGGGGTAAGGAACATAATCGTGCTTTTGATTTTTTGAAATATGATATCAGCGATGCACTAGTGCTTGTTCTTCCTAATTTGCAACATCTATTCAAAGTTGAAACGGATGTGAGCATGAAATGGGGGCAATTTTGTTACAAAGAGGTAAGCCAATTTGTTATCATTCAGAGGATTTTTCTTCAGCCGTAAGAGGGGATCTGTATATGCTAAAGATATGCATGCACTAGTTCAAGCAAATAAGAAATAGAAACATTGTTTGACGGACAAAAAAACTATTGTGCATACTAACCGCAAACCTATTCAATATTTGCAAGCATAAAATAAATTGCAGCAAGCGAAACACTACAAATATAGGTTGCAGTGAACCCCACCCCCATTTCTGGTACAGAAACGTCCGGGATGTTTCTGTGAAACGCCTGGGCATTTCTAGCTATTTCCTGTTGTTTCTGATGGATTCTTGTGGAAAAACAATCGAAGTCAACAAAAAAATTAAAAAAATGTTAAACCAGCCTGAACTAGACAATACATACATACATATATATATATATACACTTTCAGGATGTTTAAGAGTGATTTTAGACCTCTAGGAACTATAATGCAAATTATAGGTTTTAATGGATCCTATCATATTTCAGACTTAGTCACAGTTCAGGGTTTTAGGGTTTTAGACTTAGTCATATTTCAGGGTTTCAATATTTCAAGAAAAACCTTAAGAGGAGGTATGAAGGTTACATGAAGGGAAGTAGGTATGATAGAATAGTATGTGAATATCTCTCGCAAAGTTCCACAAGCCGATCCCACCACATTCCCTGTGCACCCATTAAGGCATGCACCCTGGGAGATTCAATGCAATTGTGAGCCCTATGAGGGAGAATTAGTAAAAAATAAAGTTGAAAAATAGTGGAGAGTGCCATTCATGATTTTGAGGGCAATCTAGATGATTTATTCTAGATTTGAATGTACATTTTATCTTTAAGTAAAGAATGAATGAATACTATATATTTTTAAATGTTTTATCTTTTATAGACTAAAAATGAGTAGTATGCGTTATCTATCTATCTATCTATCTACCTATCTTCTCTCTCTCTCTCTCTCTCTGTTTGTTTGTATATATATATATATATGGACATTTCCATGATGTTTCCAAATCAAGGGTTTTTAAAAATCTATTTCCGCATTTCGTAAATGTTTTTGTTTCCATTTTTGTTTCCAAACAACATAGCTACAAATGGATAAGATCTGTTCAACAATTTTATTTGGTGGTCAAGTACAAGAAAGGAAGCATAAATGTTGTCGCAGATATGCTATCTAGGCCATCAATAACAAAGCAAGATTCAGCTTTCGCAACAATCTCATAACTTGAGCCTTTCACTAAAAAAGCTTATGAGGAAGCATATGCACAAGATGCAACTTTTGGGGAGACATTCCAGCAATTTCAAGTCAAGAATGTTGATAATAAAGGCAAAAATGGGTGCTACCTCAAGGATGGGCTCATCTAAAAGTGGGATAAATTGTGCCAAAGGGAGAAAGGCTTCTATCGCTGAGTGAAGCACGTACTTCCAAGGTTTTGGGCCATTTTAGTGTTGGTAAAATGATAGCCAAATATGCACGAAGAAGTAGCTAGATTCATTAGAGGATGTAAGTTGTGCTGCACATGCAAACCTTAGGTTAGAAAAGGAGGACTGCATGTACCTCTACCTATGCCTACTAGACCATGGGAAAGCACTACTAAGGATTTTGTGAGAGGTTTACCAATGCCTGAGCATGGTCATAACTATCTATAGATTTAGCAAGATTTGTTTTGATCGCATGTGAGAAGACAATAAAAGGCCACGAAGCAGCTGAGTTATTCTTTTCTGATGTTAGGGTGTATTTTGGGTTACCTAAGTCCATTGTTTCAAATATAAATTCCAAATTCTTTGTTAAGTTTTGGACCACCTTGTGAAGCAAGATGGATAACAAGCTCCAAATAAGTACAACATTCAATCCTCAATCCGATGGACAGATAGAAGTTGTAAATAGAACTTTGGTACAACTACTAAGATGTTACAACATCAAGTATCTAAGGACTTGGGATGAGTCTTTAGCATATATCCAATGCTCATACAACATGGCAATACATACATCTACAAACAAGTCACCCTTTGAAGCATGTTTGGGTTATTTGCCTACTAACCCACTTGATGTTGCAATGGGACAGCAAAGAGAAGGGAAGAACAAGATTTATAGGTGACAAGAGCAGCAAGGTTTATTGAGAGGATTAGACAAATCCATCTCAAAGTAAAAGATCAATTTGAGAAGTCTCAAGCTAAAGTCTAAGGTTAGGCATGATCAACACCAAAATGAGCATATGCTCAAAGTAGGAGATAAGGTGTGGCCGTATTTGAGCAAGGAGAGGCTTCAAAGACAAGTTAGGAATCACAAACCCCTAAGGTATGGACCATTCACCATTCTAGAGCAGATTGGAGAGAATGCTTTCAGGCTTGATCTTCCCCCATTCGTGAGGATGTACTCAGTAGTAAACTATGAAAATTTGCACCTATATGAGCCATTCATGTTGGATGAGGAAGAAGAAGGAGAATTACTACTCTCTATAAAAGACTCTGTCTTGGATGCACAAGGAAATTTGGAGGAGGATGTAGTGTTTCAGCACAAAGTCAAAGAGACTGGAAGGGGACCACAGGAATCTTGGCAAGTCAGCATCAAGGGAAAGATGCCAAGAAAAGAAAGATGGTACCTCAAGAAGAACGTGAGAAAAAATTTCCCACGTCTCTTCCCCCACTAAACTTTTGTGGGACCAAAAGCCTTCCACAAGGGAGGTATGATCCATAGGGATCGGGAGAATCAATCCTATTCATCATCCAATCATAACAAATCCAGTTTCAATCAGCAATAGAGCTCTAAACAGGGTATTTCTTGTATAGTGATGAAACTGCCATTCCGTGCAACTGGTGGTTTCACCCTCTTTAGTTGTATAGTCCAGGTAAAGATAGAAAAGTGATCTCTCTTCAGATTCCAGATGGTTGGGAGTCCTGTAGTGCACAAAAGGACACTCCTGAGCAATATAAGTAAGGCACGAGTCCAACTGAAGGCAAATATGAGTGTGTGGAAGACAAGAGATGGCGTTGGTTGGTTGTAGAAGAAGGAGAAAGGACCAAGAAGGAGCTGAGTGAGCAAGACAGAATGATGCGTTTTGTACTTGTTCTATTGATATCTTTGTAATCCATCTTTGGCCATAAGAATAATCAAGAAGCTAGGAAATTGCCACTTCCAACTGGTTTTTTCAGTGCTTTCCAAACCAAACTCCTTGTGTCGAGTGTTGTTCATAGTCTATGCTTGTTGTTAATGGTTGATTTCATTTATGTTACGATTCTGCAAGTTCTGTTTATGTTTCCAAAAGCACACTACACTAATTCAAAGTCTATAAAGCATTCCAAACTGTCATTTTGAAGTAAATTCAGAATAGGACAGCATATTGTGATTTTGCCAATTCCATTAAAAAGTTTAACTTAGGAGTTTACATATCATTGAAGCTCAATCTTGTAAGTTTAAATGGAGGTGTGAATGGTTGAAGCGGGTTGCATGGACCTTGACCGTGAGTTTGCATGGTAAGCAGAATGTTAAGCATAAAACCAGCCGTTATGAGATCTTGACTTCAGTATATTCACGGTTTAGATGTTTAACATGGCCAGGAGGAGGGCATGTAGATGGGAAAATGCCAGTTCTCCACCTTCATGCCACTCTTGTTCCTCCTCTTGACTAACAGTGTGCCAAGCCTATAGAGAGAAAGGTTGGGGGTGTGGAGGGGCACACTTACGAAGGTCGAGCATTCAAAGAGGAATCTGCCAAGTTGCCAACAGAGAGAAGGGAGTGAGCCAGCTGAGGAGAGCTTTAACTCTGACATACTTTTATGTTCAGATTAGAGATCCCTTTTCCTTTGTTTTGATTTCAAATCTGACATACATTGCGATACTCTCTCTTCCTATGACTTTTCTACCGTGCACATTGAAATTTGAATTATTATAGCTTCAATCTCTATTTTAGGCTAGAGATGTGTTTGGCTATGAGTTTGGTAGTGGAATTGATGGATTGAATTTATAAATCTCTACAAAGCTCTGATCTTAGTGTATGCCCTAGAGTGTTTAGTTGTAAGGAGTTTGAGCTTGAGCCTGCCATGAAGATTACCGTCTTGTAAATGATACCTTGGGTGGGTTGTGCTTTGTAAGACACTTTTCGGTATGAGAGTTGTTGACATAAAAATCACTAGCACAAGTTTTGTTTCTTGTGATGGTTATGACATGAATAGAATATTGATAGAGAAACGTTAAAAGAATCAGGGAATACTGTGACAGACATGAATACCCTTCCAATGAGAATTCTGCCATGCTAAATGTACTCTGCCTTTGACGTGCTTTGATAAGTTATAACCCTGCCTTGGGATGTATTTTGGAAACTCTGCCATGGGGATGAGCTTGATGTAAACAAAATGATTGAGTTAGCGTGGTCAAAATATTATGAACTCTGACATTTATTGGCACCTTATGATGTTGCAGTTGGTTGTAGCTTGCTTCTTGTTGAAGAGTAAAACACTACTTTTGTAATATATGATGGCTGAACTTAGCTTGCTTAATGTTGAAGAGTAAAAACACTACTTTATAATATATGATGGCTGTACTGAGGGCGTACTAGGTCATAGTGGGAAAGCACTACTGCCCTAGTTGATTGAACTCTTCTTTGAGAAACATATCTTGTGGGAACTAGGGGAGGTAGGATAGGACTGTGAACCTAAGAATTGTTTCTTGTGATGTGACTCTACCGTGAGAGGCTTTTTGGTAACCCTGTCCTTGATGATGTGCTTATGATAAAGGATGTTTGATGAAAGCCAAGACCACTATGAACAGAAAAATGAAACCTAGACTGAAATCTGCTATGCTGATGACTGATGCAGTCCTAGTATAGGCTTAATACATTTTGAGTAAGTTTGAGAATTTGTATGCAGAATTTCTCCTTTAACACTAATTAACTTGACAACATAAAAGATATGAGTTCTGAAGCTTTGGATGTTTTTGAGAATGTTTGTGAACATTGGGCATGGATCACTGTCATGTTGCTTCTACCCATCTCAGCTCTAAACTTCTTCTGTTCTTATATGAAGAATTGCTAGATCTAGTCTAGATATGGATATTGCAAAAGAATAGGTACAGTCTACAGACTTGGGATCATATGACCTTTCGCACAGGTGATGAAGGGTTTTTCCTTTCTATCACAGCCAGGACATCAACAATGGACTTTAAGGATGAGTGGTACAACAATGTTTCATTTAGTCTTTGGATATGATACAGTTTGAGCTCATCAGGAGACAATAAGGTTACAACATTCATCTTGAAACGTATTCCTTATTTGTACAGTCAGCTTGCTAGCTTACGAAAAGTCTTCACACCTTGAGAACAAGGGACTAGATGTTTCTATTACCTGAGTTGCAAGGTTTAGAACATGAGTTATTTTATAGCAGAACTTTGTAGGATCTACGCTTTTGGTTGAGGAAACTAATGACATTAAAAAATTTTGAATCTGCTCTAAAACCTGAATTTATGTTGGTATTATAAGCAATCCAAGATGGATTGAATGGGCAGACATCATGAGGTGATAAACAACAGACTTTGTAAACTGGTGTTAGATTTATTTAGCTGTATAATATCCTCCATAATTAGTGCACCTCATGGGACAGCGAGTGACTCCAATTGCTAATTGACATGTGATTGCCTGATAAGACTAAGATCCCTGCCAGTGAACAACAAAGTGCTCATCCTTAAATGTATGTGGATTACAAGATCATGGATACTTTTATTTGACATTTGCTATGTTGCTTGCTAGACAATATGATTATGCTAATTCGATGGTTATACTTCCATGGAAGTACTGATTGCAAGGTAAGTAGATTATGCAATCCATGAAGTACCCATTTAGCAATGCTTGAATTATTGCCGTATGCTGCAATTGAGTTATACATGTGTTAGATACTGTATAGATCTCACTTCATGATCTTATGAATTTCTAGATAAGTTGATCGTGTTTCATGTAATTGAATGGGTGCAATGAGTGTGCAGCAATAGGTCATTTCCAACGAAGAAACATGGACTACGCCAAGCATTTTCACATCACGTGTGACCCTATCTCAAAACCGTAACTTATCTTGAACCTTGCCTGATCCTAGTTGGATGCCTTGAATACCATTCAGCTCTTTTCTTTAGTCTTGGCATGCCTAAATAGATTGTAATCACTGTTTGAGTTGGTAGAACCACCTTTGGCTTGTCGTCTTTAATGCTTGAGGACGGAGTAGGTTAACGCCTAGAATGCCAAGTTGCATAGGGCAAATACATTTTGTAATGATTCTTTGCCTAGATCAGAGTGTAAGGAAGGAAGATTTGGAAGCAACCTTAGAAATCTGCGAAGCCTCGTTATGCCTTTATGGACCTTGAAGAGAACGCCCAATTAATGAAGGCATGGGCTGGTAAGAAAGGTGGTTAGCTCCAACCCATGTAGGAGGACGGGACACTTGCCATCCTCAGATTGGCTAAGCAAGGAGGAGAGAACGCCTATTTGAGGAAGGTGGGTCTCTCAAAAAGGAACATTTTTGGGCATTTTGGTAACAGGGGTAAGAGCCTGGAGAAGGAGAGCCTCGGCTAATAAACAACGTTAGAAAAGATCCCAAGAAGGACCTAAGTCGTTTGGTAGGCTCCCTCATGACTTGTCTATTTTGTTGTTGGATTGAATTAAGTTGTGTGATTCTTGTTTGAATCACAACATTCGAGGAAGTAAGGCTGCATGGCTTGCTTCTTCCTTTTTACTTGTCTTTCTTTGGTTGTGCATTGTTCACCCTATAGTGTCTTGCTTTTGTGTGGGAATCTAGAGTCGAGACATTCTCCATGATAGATTATGTTGTTAAAGTTTTACTTGCATAGGATTAGAAAGCTTTGTGTAGCTTGGTTTTGCATAGTGCATCAAAGGTTATGCTCGTCATGATGGAGAATGGTTGGGCACTCTCATGTTGGACGTGATGGTAGGATGCCTAACTATCTCATGGCTAGAATAATGAACCATAAGTGGTTGGCCGAAGGCCTGGTTGTCATAGCCGCATGTCCTTATGTACGCTTGTATGCTTGTTGGCATTGATTTGAGTATGTTAGCCTCCTTGATTACGAGATGGTTGGACTATTTCCTTGTGAGTAGCCATCTCCATGACCCCAAGACACCTAAACCGCCTCTTTTCCTTATTTCCCTTGCACCATGATGTGAACATGCCCGGATCTAGGAGTCCTGAGCTCAGAGGTGCCTAGAGTCGTCGCTTGATGATGGCAAAAGGTTGGGAGGTGATCCCTCCTTCCATTGGCCCAAAGTCGCACTTGGAGCAAGGAGGAGACCATCTAACCACTGTTATTTATTCTTGTTGTATTGCTTTACTATGGCCAATTGTAAGCCAAAAAATTATTTACTTTCAGCTGAACAATCTGTTTATGTATGCCTACGATCTATTATGAGCCAAGATGGGAGCCACAAGCTTTATGTATATTATTAGTTGTATGTTTTGTATTTTACCGTGAGATCAGCAATATAATCTGCTTGTATGAATTGATTGTAGATCTTGTGAAAGACACATCAATGTAAGAGGGAATGTGAACTAGACTATCCATGTCATTATCAATACAGATAGCAGCATGTTTTACTTGCTTAATATTTGTTATGGCCAGCCTGTTGAGTATGCAACGTGTCCTTGCATACATTCTATTGTGATACATCTTAATGGTTTATACCAACAATGAATGGGTGGAAAAAAATTAGAATGATTATGTGATCGTTTTGGGAAGTAACAATATAGTTGGACTGTATAATCTAAATATTGATGATATTCTGGTAAAAGATATGTCTTGTGGAAGAGTTCTTTGATTAAAGCATTTGAGTAAGCTATCTACCGTAGACTCTTCCTGTAACAAGACAAACTAATATAAAAGAGAATTATAATAGAGCTGGGCTCCATTGTTATAGAAATAATAAGGCATGTAACCCTGTAGATTTGACTGAGGTCACCCTTGAACGGATTATTGAAAGGAGCGACTTTCTGATGGTTATGCCATGATTATGTACTTATGCATCATAGGGACATGCCCCTTGGTCTCGTGTTTCTGGTATAATGGAATGGGCCCAAGTGCCAATACCAGAAGTATTAATTCCTTGTAATTAGACTAGTCGGCTCATAGTATTGAGCAACTCCTTAAGAAATATTTTGCTAGGTTGAGCATACCTTGCAGTTTTGATAACTGACTAAACCAATGGGATTATGGGTTTAAAGTCAAGATATCAATTTAGGCCTCGACACCTCTTTGTACAATCGATCTATGCAAACGTCGGCCCTCTATAGCTTAGTTGAGTCTGCAGGCTTAGCTTTAAATGTGTTAATGGCAGTGTTCACTAACAAGTGTATTTAGCCTTGCCTTAGCCTATCCATGTTTGTCAAATTGATTTCTATCCTTCGCTTCGTGTTTGCCTTAGTCAAATTTCTATGTCGACTGATTTCTTGCATTTACTGCTTGCCTTAGCCATTTATTGCTTTGGCTTTTTCCGTCGGCTTTTGCCTTAGCTGATTTTTGCATTTAGAAAGTTGGCCGAATGATGCCACGCGACATCGTTCTAATAGTTTGGTGAGTTAGTGGGGCAATTAATCCCCTAATGCCTTCAGGGTCCCAAGAAACTACCAATTGGAAGCATTCCGGAGCATGGAAACCCAGAACGATTAAACCATTAGGGTTTAATCCCCTAATGCCTCTGAGATTTTGGTGACCCGAGAAACTTCAAAGTGGCAGCATTTTGGAGCTCAGAACCCCGAAAGGATTAAACCATTAGGATCTAATCCCCTAATGCTTATGTGGTCCCAAGGGCCTGAAAAGCTATCAAGTGGTAGCATCCCGAAGCTCTAAAGCCGGGCGGCTTGTTATTGGTGTTGGGCCCAAGGTCTTGTAATCATGACAAGTGGCACGATCATTGCCCACGAAGAGTCAGACAGGCGCAAACCATGAGCCACGTAGAGTCGATCATGACAGTGATAGGTTGAGGTTGATATTGACGGTCGTGTAAACAGCAAAAGCCGAGTATAGGTTGTTCTTATTTTTGGCATGAGATAGACCCGAAGGGGCCACATGGTGCCCAACTATGTCAACGACGGATAGAAATTGATGGCCGACTTAGTGTATTGACGCATTAATCTTGAGGCTTATGCTAGCGAAGTAATTCTTTAATGCTCATGGTTGAACTCTGGGAACTCTTTGGCCTCTTGTCTAGTGACACACAATTGGTAATTATTTGTTCAGCAAATGACTAGAAAAGCAGTTAAGCATACATATGTATATATTTATATATTTGCTTATGCTTCTGAGGTCTGGTTGCATGCGAGTTGGTGGTAGTCATGTCTTCATTTAAGTGGGAAAAAAAATGGGCATGACACTAATAACATTGAATTTTTTTGAATATGCTCTAAAACCTGAATTTATGTTGATATTATAAGGAATCCAAGATGGATTGAATGGAAAGACATCATGAGGTGATAAACCACAGACTTTGTAAATTGGTGTTGGATTTATTTAGTTGTATAATCTCTTCCATAATTCGAGAGCCTGTATGAGAAATCTGGAGTAAGTCACTGGCTTTTCAAGCCTTAAAACTTGTAGGGAGATTTGTTGAGTTGTTTGAACATGAAGCTTTATTACTCTACTGTATCATTAGATTATGTGCAGTACTTTTTCATGGGCCTACAACTATTACATGTGAAGTTAATTCAAGCAAAAGTTACAAGAGATGAGACTAGATAACTGCACTTTGTCTAAAGAAAACCTACTCTAAGTTTGTTGTTTAGTGATCTTTGGCTCATACACTAAATCAGAACTTTTATGTCTTGACTACTATGAATTTTCCTGATGTAACTTATTGTTGTACGACTATGGTTTCAGAATGAGTTATGATGGAATCCATAGTGATTATATGTGAATATGGTGTGTTTCTAGCTAATGCCACTGTTTGATTCATATGTGCATATGTACGTGTACATACCACTGAATCATGTCTTGATATAAATCAGACACATAAGTAGAGATATTGATGTGTACTCACGTGTGGATTGATATACACATACGATCATTGTAGCAAGAAACACAATAGTTGTTAGCCATTGTGCTTTTTAATATCCCAAAACGCTGAAGCAATAGAAACGATATATCAGGACCATTCCTATGTTTTTTTGGTTTTTTTTTAAGTTAAAAAGTTTGAAATTATAATTTTAAAAATTTAAATAAACATCAAAAAAATCAAAATATTAACAATAAAATTTTAAAAAATTTAAAATTGAAATGTTAAAAATTAAAATAAGGCAAATTTATGGATTCAAAAATAAAATAAAAATTATATGTATGTATGGAAAGTTTGTTTCTCATACCTCTCCAATCTCGTTTCTTGTCACATTTCTGTTGCCGCATGTTTCACGTTTCAATATCACATAAAAACTTGTATTGGCTGGTATATCTATATATACCTAGCTAAGTAAAAAGGGGCGTGGGATTGAGCTTGATAGGGTTTAGATATTGAATCATTTAAATCACATCATTTTGGTCTGAGGTTTGGGAAAAAGTGGTGGTTAAGGGCATGGGTAGGCCTACTTAGACATTAACTGCTACCTTACTCAATCATCATGGTGGCCACCACATGGAAAACCCACAACCTGACTTACAGCAGTTGTGTCTGAATTCCATAATGTACTTGGAAACCCAGGCACCTATAATTAATTGTGTATTTTTTTGCTGATATATGTGGGGCTTGTTGATAAAACATATGATGTTGTTTGCTGGTACATATGATGTTTTTTGCAGGTACATATGATACTATAATTCTGATTTATATGTAACTGAATCTGATTGGTTATATGGTTGTCCTTTCTATATGATATGTTGTGCTTTTATCTGTTGTGAATAAAAGTTGGTAATGAGTGATCCAATGCACATATCTCAATGATCCCTATAGCTATGGTTGGATTTGGTCATGGGTCAATCAAGTTTGGATGGGCTAACATAATCCCCTCTCCCCCCCTCCAATTCAGGTCTTCAGTCTCAAGATGCAGACAGAGTGAGCTGAAAGATAGGAGTCGCTTTGATGGAGTCGTTATTTTATTATTATGCATGTATATCCTGAATGTAAAGCCCCTTTATGGAAGATTTGTATATTCAGCTTGAAACAGCAATTCATATAATTGTCCATGTAATGTTTCATGGCTTGTACCTAACTATTAATGAGGATTGTACTTCTAATTCATGGATTTATGATGTTAATGGAACGAATGAAACAATTCTTCTTTGCATTAATTAATGAGATCTATGTTATGTACCTTCTATGTTATGTTAAGTGATTGATTATAAATAAATAAAAGAGAAACCGTAGTGGAAGCTCCTCAAAGTCGGCAATAAGCTGATAACGAGTTTTGAGCTGTTAGGATTATTGTTGTAGATATCAAGAACAAAAAAAAATGTTTACAAATCTTTAGGTAATGTCGGGTATGTTCCAATTCCCCACAGGTAAGTACCCCTTTGCCTTCTTTGTTGTTTATGTTTGTTATTTACATTGGTCGTTCTTTCTGTATTTATTTTTATTGCCTTGCATATTGCTTTATTTAATTTATTTGCATGCTTTGGTCGCTTTATCTAATACATATTTTCCTCTTGTTGCCTCCCCATTCCTCTTTGAATATATACTAAGAAAGGCCCTATACCTTTACCAATATTACTGGCTTACTTAGTAGAGTTGCTTTCTGAGAGCATACATATCGCACTGAACATAGCTAAGCAATATTCATGCACTCTGAAAAGATATTTAACACGAGTCTTATAATATGGCAGACTAGAACAGTCAAGAAGAGTAATTTGATAAGGAAAGAGAGGACAAATGTTGCTTACCGGCCTCATCAAAGGCACAAATAAACATAAAGGCTCTAGAATGATAGAAATAACACTAGTTTTTTACCTAAAGCTACAAAATCTTCAGGAAGGAGAGAAACATTTGCATACCAGATAGCATCTTTAAAATGAATGGGATCATTAAGGGGCCAGATAAATTTTAGCTCATAAAATAGATTTTCCTATATATTTTCATTCAGAGGATAGCAGTCTGGTTTTCCAAATATCTAAACAGATTAGCCCTAGTCCTGCATGATATTTTTGAAAATACAGGAAACACCCTTGGAGAAATGCACCTAGTGCATTAGCTAATCGAGTCGCTTTGGAAGCTTGTCTACAAGCACATAATGAAGAGCGTGATCTTGCTCGTGAAGGTAATGAAGTGATTCGTGAAGCTACTTTATGGAATCCTGAACTAGCTGCCGCAACTTATTCCATGAACTGAAAATGTTGATAGGCTTCATAAAACCTTGAATATGAGGCACAATAACTTGTAATCTGTAATTCATAAACAAGTAGAAGTGACTGACACACATAAAAAAGGAAACAGAGAAATGAGCAAAATATGCTACAAGTTTCATAAATTTTGGTGTTTTCTTCTATAGTTTCTTCATATCGGCAAAAATAAAAATCCTCGAATTAACTTACAATTGTTGTAGCAGCAATCATAGCATAATCTGCCCATCTAAAATATTTTCTGACTTCTCCTCTTGAAGTATGGTACAAAGTAGAAGCAACACCAACACCAATCAAAGAATTTGCATAAAGCACATTTCTCATTCTTTTTCTGTGCCATTTTATCAAAAGATAGACTCAACAGTCAAGTCAAAATACATGAGCATGTACATATAAATATATTTTAGATTTAGTTTGAGTCTTGACTTACCTTGGCGCCTGGACTCCAAGAAAGATGAAAGGCAATGATGTTAACACATTGGCAATGGTTTCTGCTAGACTCTGATCACCTAAGGACATGCCAAGTATGAATTAAAAAATTAAATAGAGGCACCATAACTGAATTTTAGCACTAAACAAAAAGAAAAAAAAATAGGATAGCCAGATTGTGAAGAGTAGATGGATAACAAAAACAAACTAAAAATGAAAAGTTCTAAAGAGAATCAAAGGCCATATGAGAATTTTAGATTCCAAATGAGGCATTGTTTCCTAAAGACTAGTTTTTCGGCTCACGTAAACCGGATACAAAATACCTAGATGATTGCATTGCACCGATCTGAGAGATGTTGTCCTCATTTGCCAGATCCTTCTGAGATGAACATGTGGTGAAGAAGTCCCAGAAACATTTAAGTCATTATCTCCAAACCTGAAGCAGAACTAGGGAAAATTAATAATATAAAATAACTCACCATAAGCATGACAATATGTAATTCAATTTGCATGATATAGACTTCAATGATATCACCAACACCTTCATTATTAAATAATAAAAACATAGTAGCTAGCATCAAGAAGCCTTGTGCAGTGTTCCAGATATTGATCAATTTTATCATAACTACTAAACTACCATCTCAAAGGTGATCTCCCATACAACTTTCTTCACTTTGCATATCAGTTAAGCCAATGCATAATTTTAGCAACAAAAGAAGAGAGAAACTTACTGAATGAGCAATCTTTTATCATTGCTAGAAGTCTCAGAATCAGTGTTGCTTGAAAGTTGAACTCCACCCTTTGAGGGAAGTTCTTCCTGGAATGGTGTATGATGCACCAACTGCACTCCATGTAGATCTCTCAATTTTCTAGTTTGCCTTGATTTTCTCCAGGGCTCCATTTGCAGGTTTCTAATGTTAACAAATTCAAGTATACTTGTAGCTAATTTTAGGCATGCACCTTCTTTCTTTCTCATGTCAGCACGCGAATGTGATTCGTTTGAAAGGGAGAAAATATCTCCATCAAAACAAGTTATTTATCGACATGATTTACAATAGTGTGGCTCTCTGCATGCAATCACTCTGTCAACCAATTGACCATATGTTGCAGTAATGAGAACAATATTCAAATATCTTTGAAATTTTCAAGGATCGAAACCTCTTCACAATTTTCCACAAAAATTGGATGGTAGTGATGTGTGTAAGCAAAATTCAGTACACAAGAAAAAAAACAAAAGCATTTTAAGACTAATAAATGGTGATCACAACCGAAATTCACCCCTGAGAATCAGCTCGTGCAATGAGTGCCATGTGGAGCTATTCAAGCTCATGAAAGATTGGTCACAGAAGAAATGACAGACTGTGAGAAATGGGTCATTGAAGGAATGGCTTGAGAATTAAGCAATGCACGCAGTTAATGCTGAGAAATGATATCTAAAAATGAAATGTTGTCAAAAAAAATAGAACCCGTCAGATTACTGCTTTTGCTAATCATCTTTGAGGGCATCACCACTTGTACATGCTTTCTGTGTTCTAACCAGAGATAAATCTAGGAAAGTCCAACAATTAATAGAGGGAATTTCATTTGCTATCACAGGAAACAATTTTTTCGCTGTCGAAAGATAGCCGGGCTAAATTTCTGCACTTAAGCAACAAAAAGGGAAATTAATCTACTCTTACTTTTCATTCACTTAAAGGGTGGCCATTTTATTGTTCCCATCAACAATAAGAGATGTATCCATCCATGATAGAGTGCTAATTGGCAAGAAAAGCAACTTTATCACTTTCTCACGCATCCAGAGAATCCCAAGTAATGCTCAAAAAATCTCCTATTGATCACAGACTGCAATTTATCACAATTTTGGTAAATTTCCTCCTCTGTTTATTAATTACTTGTTTTCCGATTAATTGTTGTTCACTATTTTGTTAACAATCTTCTTTCACCGCCAAATTAAACAAAAAAGAAAAAGAAAGGAACGATCTAACTTCAAAAGCATTACGGTAATGGAATGGTACTCTGGTCCGTTGTCGATTATGATGGGAAGAAGGGGAAAAACAAACATCCTTACTAGTGAAAAGAACCACCTTATAAGAGAATCACAGAATATTCCACCATATCTTACCCGCTGACGCATATGCTCCCAGAATCTCCCGCACCATTAACATTTTGAGTTTCAACAGCTCTGAGTTTTTGCGAGCTGGGCCCCTCTCATTATTATAATATAAATAAATAAATGGTCATTTCAATTAAATTGTATCGCATACATCCCCACCTCTTTAACTAGACTTACAAATGTTATTAAATTATAATAATAAATGATTGATAGAGGTATTAGATGAGTATTTTGGTTTTTTTACTATTTCAAAAGAATCTTCGAATGCTAATAGTCTAAAATAGACTTAAACAATGAGATGAAGCTAATTTAATTTAGAGTTAATAAAGCATCTCAATTTTATTCCGAAGATTTTTTTTTGGTCATTATAGTGATAGATAGTACCATTCTAGGAAGTGGTATGTAGGGATTATTTTTTTACAATTATGTTTATTAGAGGTTCCAAAAATTTCAATTGATTTTGTGAAACTTTGCATTAATTATTAAGAAAATGTATTTTTTTTCCAAAGCCTAATGAGGTAACGGAACTTGTAAATGATAAAGAAAAAAAAAATGTTATGAAACATGTGCTCAAGATTAACAAGGTTTTTAGGTATCAACGATTTATTAAAGCCCTTAACAATGTATAATATTAAAACAACACACAAATAAATGTAATAATATTTTAGTAAAAAAAACCAATGTAATGTGAAGTGTCATTACTGTGAACTTTGGTGCTACAATAAATATTATCTAAATGCTTGTTAGATTTCCCTATAATACTTGTAAATGCTCAATAAATGTTGAGGAAATTACATTAAAAAAAAGTGTCACTTTTTTAATTTATCATGCAACTTAACATAAAATGTATCAACAATATATAATGACAATTTGCATCATTAATTTGGGGAATCAGCGAAAAATGAAAAACCCGCTAAATTTTAGGGGGATTTATAGATGACACGAATTAGCATAAATATTCGCATCAATTTGGTTACCCACCATTTACAGATTTTGATTTAAAATTTCCCTCCATAAATCACTTAAAAATGACACAAATATTGACACAATTGTTTCAATGGTTGCATCAAACCCCATCGTTAAGCCCTAAATACCAAAAAATAAATTGGAAACATATTTCGTTTGGTTATTAAACAAACACATGCAAATTCAAAGGAGGGGAAGCTTTTTTAGTACATAAATATTCTTGTTTTTCTATTAATCATTACAATTGGAGAAGGTGTAAGATCTCATTAATCACACATATTGTTTTTAATCCTCGTCTTTAATAAACCCACTAAAATTGTATAGCATCATGTTTTTTTTTTTTTTTAATGAAAATAAGAAAAAAAATCTAGCATTAAATCAAATTACCTTCTAAATTTGGAGCATTGATTTGAGAATTCACTTTTTTTATGAAAAACTTATATGATAATTTTTTATTTTTTATAGATTCGCACTCACATTATATAATTTTGTTTGAATATGATGAATGATTTTGACAATCATACCAGTCTCACTCAAGGTTTTTTAGAAAGTTTTATTGTGGTATGTTAATGAATATTTAAAATTTTGAAATAATAATTACAACTTCTTATTGACTAAGCAAAATTGTATGAAATTCTTAAATGTATTATGCGGATGTAATGTGGAAGAGGAAGTAGGGATAATGGAGTGACAAATTTATTATGGTCAAGATTGCAGACACTTAGTTTTGGTATAAGCCATGTTATTGTTGCATCTTTGTCATGTCTTGCCTCACTTGGCTATTTTTGTACATTTGACTCTTTTCATGACACTTTCACTTCACATTGGACCCTTCACAACCTTACATCTTTCGTATTCTCCCATAGACACCTCATATCTATTAGTTGTTTATATCAAGATTTATTTAGTTATCCTCACTCTAGCTTGATCTCTGTTTTTGGGCCTTTTCTACCATGATTGTAATCTGTTGTATAATTTTACCCACCTGCGATAATTGGTTGTATGATTTTGGTCACTTGTCTTTTTTGGATTCTTTATACCATGTTTTGATTTCCCATGCCTTGATTGTCGGTTCTAAGTCTTTTCCATGGTCGACCTATGTGCGAGTTTATCGCAATTTAAATTCAAAAGAGCCTATATACACACTTACCCTAAGCCATTTATGATCTCATAATTACAATTGGGTAAGTGCACAAAGTTGGGGGACAAAAAGGGGTCTACCTGTGGACATGTTTTTCTTGAAATTTGAGATTTCAATTTTTTGTAGATAATCTGAGATAGCTACACTCAAAATTTGAAGATCATGTAAGAACATGAATTGTAGAATTTTTAGTGTAGGTTCCAAAACATTAATTTTTAAAAAAAATGATTAAGTATAACTATGTCAAACTTCTAAAATTTAAATAGGAATACCTTTTTTTAAGAAAATAGAGAAGATAGAGTGGCCCCTCATTTAATATTGTTTAAACCCATTTGGTGAAACTTTAGATAAAATCATCTAGTTTGTAACCTATATATTTTTTTAATTTTTCAAATAAATTTAAAAAAAATAATTTTACAAGAAAATAGATCCTAAAAACTGATAAAAAAATAGATAGTCGACTATGTGGCCCCCTAACTACTTCAAAAAGATTAAAAAATATTTTTTTAATACATGTAGAATTAGGCCTAGTTTTTAACCATATAAAAAAAATCACTTGGAACAATGAAAAAATACAAAAACATATATAAGCATGTATATTTGCAACATGTAGTGACCTAACAACGTTATAGTTAGAAATCAAAATAGATTGAAACCTTAAAATAGTCCAAAAATTATAAATAACATATATTTGGTAAGAGGAGAGTGTGCTCGTCATCGTGGTAATAATTTTATGAATTTTCTTATTAAAATTCGAATTGTATTTGGTGATGGAATTTAAATTTTGTTATTTTCTGTCAAAACTCTTGGATTTGGTTGTGTGTTAATAGGTCCAAGCCTCTAGCTCAAAAATCCAAGCCATTTCTGATCTAAAAAACTTAGTTTTTGAATTGCATACACACTATAATATGTATGCATTATGTTGGCATAGTATCAAAAAAATAAATTTAGTCTACTCATACGTGTTTATACTTATCTATATATCATGAGATACACTTATTTATACTTATTTAGTTCACATTTATATGTGTTTATACTTATTTAGTTCATATTTATTATTTTTATATTTTTATTTTAAAGTGGAGTGTGTCATGATATACACTACCACAAAAAAGACATCATGGATAAAGTGATACAATTTTGATGAGTTTGCACCACAATCATAATTTTGACTATATAGAAGATAATTTAGTGATCAACCAGGTCCAGTTTCATTACAAAATGGATGAACAAGTCAATTATTTTAATGGTGGAGGAAATTATGATCAATTTGAATCCCTTGAACATAATTACGTATATAAGACATGATTTAAGGCTAAATTAGCTTAGATTGAGTGAATTGGTATAATCGGTGATACGATTTGAATGGAATTCAGCATTGTGAACCTAATTTTGACTATAAAGGATTTAATTTGGCCTTGTCAACCCTAATGTCATAACTAAATAAGCCAAATAGTCCAATGGTTGAATTTGAAGGTAATTGGAGCTAATTTGAGCCCCTTTAACCTAAGTGCATGACTACAATATGTGATTTGGAGATTGATCGACTCTAATTTCATCAAAGTATGAAGCAAATAATCCTTTGGTTCAATGACATACGATTTTGACATGTATAAGATGTGGTTTTGGGCTCAATAAACTCGAATGTCATCATATAATGAATGAAATAGTTGATTGGTTCAATTGTGGAGGCAATTAGAGCAAATATGAGGCCCTTAAACCTAATTGTGACTATACAATATGATTTAAGGCTAAATTGGCTTTGATTTCATCATAGATTGAGCTAATTAGTCAAATGGTGCAATCAGTGACACAATTTTTTAAAATTTGAGCCACATGAACCTATTTTCAATTGTATATGATGTGATTTGGAGTGAAATTGACCCTAAAGTCATCATATAATGAACCAAATAGTTGATTCATTCAATCAAAGAGGAATTTGAGGTTGATTTGAGCCCCTTTAGTGTAACTGCAAGAGAAGAATGTGATTTGGGACTAAATTAGCTCTAATTTCATCATGAATTGCTCTAATTAGTCAATTGGTGCAATTAGAGACATGATTTGGGTCAAATTGAGCCTAATTAACCTAATTTATGGCTAAATTGACCCTAATTTTGTCACAAATGCAAACATGAAGGTAATTGGGGACAATATGAACCTCTTAAACATAATTACAAATTTGGGATGTGATTCAAGGGGCGAAATTAGCTCACGTTTACTAACATGTTGACCTTAAATCTTAAACCCTAATTTTATCACAAATATAAACCCTAAACCCTAATTTTATCATTAATACATTTACATAAAGGTAATTGGGGCCAATGTGAACCCAGCGAACCTAACTGTGAATCTAAGATGTTATTTGGGGTTAAATTAACTCATATTTCTTGATATATTGAGCCAATTAGTTGATTATTACAACACTAAAACTAAACCCTAATTTTATCATAAATGTAAACATGAAGGTAATTAGGGCCAATATAAACCCATTTAACCTAATTTTGAGTCTAAGATGTGATTTGGGCCTAAATTAGCCCATATTTCCTGACATATTGAGTCAATTAGTCGATTATTATAATTAGTCGTGCAAGTTGGATGAAATTAAACCCCATGAACCTGATTCTACCTATACATGATATAATTTGGGGAGTCAATCAACCCAAATATCATATCAAAATAAATTAAATAGTCCACCAATTCAATCATGAAGGAAATTGGGGCCAACTTGAGCCCTTTCAACCTAACTACAAGAGAAGGGCATGATTTGGGGCTAAATTAGGTTTGATTATGTCATGAATTGATCCAATTAGTCAATTGGTGTAATTAGGGATGTGATTTCAAAAAAATTGAGCCCTATGAACCTAATTTATGGGTTAAATGATTATATAGGGTGCAATATATGGTTTAATCAACCTTACTTTTATTACAAATGTAAACATGAAGGTAATTGGGGCCAATATAAACCCATTGAACCTAATTATGAGTATAGTATGTGATTCAAGGGGATAAATTCATTATGGTTTCTTGACATATTTACCCAATTATTGCATTGTTACTATGATTGATGCAAGTTGGATGAAATTGAACCCTATGAACCTTATTTTGATTAAATGGAAGTAATCTGGATGTCAATTGATCCTAATATCATAACAAAATAGAGAAAAAAATTCACCAATTCAATCAAGGAGGATATTTGAGCCCCTTAAACCTAACTAGACAAGAGCATGATGCAATTTGGGGCTAAATTAGTCACGAATTGATTGAACTAGTCTATTGGTATAATTAGAGATGTGATTTGGGCCTAAATTAATCATGAATTAAGATAATTAGTCAATTGGTGTAATTAAACATGTGATTTAGGCTAAATTGAGCCTCGTGAACCTAAATTAGGACTGAATTGATTGTTATAGATGATATTTTGTGATTATGTATCACCTTAGTCTTCTACACTTGGTAAACTTAGACCTTGGTTTTTACTCTTAGTTCTACACATGCATTGTTTCTGCAAGCCTCACATATGCTTTATCTTGTGCGCCTTAGCCTATCTCTTAGTTTGAATAGTATTATATTGATGACACACACATCCTATCTCACCTAAAATTCTTAAAAGGTACTTATATTAGACCTCTACAAGTTTTGAGCTTGTATATGTTCTCCTACTCCTTGGACACTAATGTTCAAAATAGATAGTAGCATTGATGTTACAATCATATCCCAATGCAAGTGTCTAATACCCTAAAGTCATCCAATTTTTAAATAAAAGGCATTCCAATGGTCAACTTAAGTACTTTAATGTGAGTTATCTCTTGATAGGATTGGTATAAATACAATATCAACCCTCATTCATTCCTCACCTAACAATCATAGCATAGAGACCAAGACACTTATCAAGAACACTCTATAAAGAATTCAATTGAACAAAGCTTCCCTATTTCTACACCAGTCATAGTTTTAACACATCTACAGGTTTGAAGTACTAAAAGAGTAGTCATAAGGTCCCATTTTCTAAGTTATAAGCTAGGTCATTGTTGTGCTTGCTTTACGCACATTGCATGATTCACACACAATCCAACATGTAGGGGAGAACTACATGAGTCTTAGGCCCTCTTATAGAGTATTGGATATGTAGGTAGCACCCTTTGACTTGAGGTCATTATGAATTAGTTTAAAATCATGTGCCTACTAGCCCATCCCATTTTTTCCCAAGGTTATATTGAAAATGAAAAGGTAAGGTTTTGACATTTCACCAAGAGTGAGTCCATGACCTAGATATGAATGCACTAGAGTGAAGGTGATGTTAGGTTGTGGAGCTAAAAGCTTCACTGATGCAGACATGGAGGAGGTTGTTGAGAGGTTGCTGAGTTGCAGAGAAATCGACGTCAGTCTGATTAATCGACGTCGGTCATATCCAGTGAGCAGAGCAACCGACATCGGTCAGGGATAGGCCGACATCAGTTATCTCTAGCCAGACAGGGACCGACGTCGGTCGCCTGTGCGGTTCCAAACTGCGAGTTTCATGAATAGTTTGTTAACGAACCAGTTGTTTGATGTTGAAAGGCTATTTTTAGTCTTGAGCTGTAGATCTAATTATTGTAATTGGATGTCTAATTATTGTTTGCATGAGATATATATAATAGACTCATGGGTTGTATTGTAATTTATGCTAATTGATTTGAGCAAGGTTAGCTCCTTCAGAGGGAAGAGAGCA
The DNA here is from genome assembly GCA_037957365.1 of Torreya grandis. NCBI lineage: Eukaryota > Viridiplantae > Streptophyta > Pinopsida > Cupressales > Taxaceae > Torreya > Torreya grandis. The sequence continues at coordinate 3,434,277 of JARHVA010000827.1, forward strand.
AGGTGTGTTCCTCCTAGTTTTACAGGGGTGTCGAGTGTGTATGATCAGGTAGAGCTGCAAGTTGTGTAAGTTCTGGTAGAGATCCATAGGGGTGCTGGTTTGGAGAATCAGAAGGGTTCTTCATGTGTGTAGGATCTTGGTCAGCAGGTGTGCAAGGCCATGTTTGGAGATCTACATGTGGTAAGTAAGATCATTGATTTGCAGGTGTGTGTGTGTGTGTGCAAGGTCAAAGGAGATCTGCAGGGTAGCAAGATCAAAGGTGACAACAACATATCAAGGAGCAAGATCAGGTGAGATCTACTTAGAGTGCATTGTGTACTTGGAACTTGAGTACGTGGAGTACTCGATTGGACTGGCAGTATTGTTACTGACTGGTGGACTGGCAATATTGTTACTAGCTGGTGGAGGTGAACAATAACTCTATGTTTGAGTTGATTGTTGGGACCGTAAGAGAGAGAGTGAGATCTTGAAGAGATTTACTGTTTATACCCTAGAGGTGTGGGAGCCCTAGAGGTGTGTAAGGAAGAAGACTGTGGCATCTTATTTGTTGTATTTCCTTATGGACGAGTATTAATACAATTGGGTATTGTCTCTCATATTCTATGTTGTTTCTGAATTCTAGTTACTTGTTACTTCTGGTTAATTCCGCATGTTTAGTTGCTTGGTAATCAATTGTGCTTCTTAGATCCTGAGAAAGTGGTATCAGAGCAGTTTATTGTTCTAGATTCTTGACAGGTGAATCAAAACCTAGAAGAATCTAAGTGGTCATATCTTGTTTCAACATATATTACGTACAAGATAGTAACATCGATGCAACCATCCAAGGTTGATGTAACTATCTAAAGAGCTAAAGGCATGAGATCCAAAATCTAACAATTATTCCATAATTATCTTCCTGCCTGCTTTTATCCTATTTTATATCCAGATCTGCATTAGCATCAAAACCAACTAAGAACCTTATTTTACATAATTTATATATCTAACATAGTTATAATTTTCATTTATAACTTATTTTAGTTTAATAAATTTAGCATATGGTAAATATGAGTTTAGCACATTAATTGGCCTATTGTAGATCTGATATTCACCCTTATGCCCTATCATTTCTATATCCTTAACCCTATCTATCTAAGAGGATATTAAACTAAATTAGGGTTAAACATTTTTGAACTTGATCCATGTGAACATGTAATTTTTTTTTATTTAGAGCTTCCAAACCTCCTAGGGTTTCAGCTTATTGTGATGGATTTTTAGATCTGAAGCTTTACCCTTGAGTTTTACCTCCTCTGATCACAAGGGCATCATGTACAAATGCTTGCAAGTGGTTTTTTCCTTGATTGGCATCTTTTAGACTCTAATCAAGTTCATTTCAGAGTTCCTCTAAGGTATTTTTTAATCATATTGTCATATGCAAAAACCTCTTTTTCACCAAAATTTGGTACAAATTTTTCAATTTTTTCAATTTACTATTTTTAGTAAGTATTAACATACAAGGTGAATGGTGTATTTATGTTCAAATTAATTTTTGGGTTTCATAAAAATATATATTTTATTTAAAAACTTCTCTCATATCTCTAAAAATATTATTGATTTATCATAGTATTGATTCTTTATTTGGAATATTCTAGGGTTTACCTCTAAAGCATTCAAAACTATTTGGCCTATTTATGGTTCATATTAGATCAAAATTCAAAAATTCCCATAGGTTTTTCATAAATATGTTTATATAGACAAAAACCTCTTTTAGTTTGCTAGAATATTGTACATATTTACCAAATTTAGAAATTTACTATTTTTAGTAAATTTAGATCTACATGTCATGCAATGCACTTTTATTTCCTATTTTTCTAGGTTCATCTCATTTCCTATTTTACATAAAAACCTATCTCATATTTAGAAAAAAACTTAGCCAATATTCTGAAATTGCTATAAACTTTGCAATCATGTTTCCCATGGATAGTTTTGTTAATTATTTCATGTTTCAATACCTTGTAGTGGTTATTACTTGTTATGTTTCATGCTTGATTAATTCACTCAAGGATAAAAGGGATCAAAAACCTGAATTCTTGCATACTCCTTTTTGTTCTAATTTTTACAATGATCTTACTTATCCTAACCCTAAGGAGGATTGATAACTATCATCCCTCTAACCAAGTTCATACTATCACCTCTTTAAAGGGTAAGGGGGGTCATCTTATTTTACCAAAAGAGGGTAAACATAAAACCCTTCCCACATCCCTTGAGAGTACATGTATGCATGTTAAATCTGAGGTACCTAGGTTTTGTGCTTGTGAAACTCTCAAAGAACAAATCAATACTCTGACTAAGTTAATACATGAGCTATAAAATCAAAATCAATCTCTAAATTCAAAGATCACATTATTAGAAAATCATATTACACTCCTAAAAAATCCAACACATGGTAGTGTTCATCATGTGTTTGCATCTTCATCTATCAATATTTTGTTGAACAAGGTTTTTTATCCAAATGAAAATCTAAAACAAAATACATCAAAAATAAATGATTTTACAAATGAACAAAAACCTATCAAGAGGTCAAGTGAAATCCTAAGAGAAATGATTTGAGATAATTGATAAAATTATCTCATATACATAGATCTAAATACTATTATGCATATCATAGAATACATGGGCATAATACAAACCATTGTTTTGCATCGAATAACTAAATACAAAGTCTCAAAGATAGTGGTGACATTATAATTGATACATCACTCAAGAAAACCACTCACATTATGAGTACCTCTCCTAAAACACAAGTTCCAAAACAACAAATGTGGGTACCAAAGAAAAATTTAGAGTAAATGTAGTTTCAATTATCAAACATAGAGAAAGAAAAGAATACAAATTTACCTCTCAACAATGATACTCACATGAGTAGTCACCTTGCACACTCGCCCATGGCATGCAACCTAGATCAGTTCCTATCAATTTTGCTATGCAGTAGTTGGTAGACTTAAATGTCTATACTTAGGCACTTGGTTTAATTATATTACGTCATATTTATCATAAACATTTTATTATAGTTAACCATTTTATTCATTTCACACATTCCACATACTTCTATTTAATACCATAGAAATAGATTAACATGTCATAATTTTGAGATAAAGTAATGATTCCATTAATGTCATTTGAAAAGATTACAAAGATATTTCAACATTTCCTTAGTATTCTCTCATTGTTTGTCTAAACATACATACATATATCTCTCTATATATGCATCCCTTTCTTAGCAAAGATAAGGGGTATTTATAGATAATCCCACCCCTTTCAAGTTACATCATTAATACAATATAGATGACAAGTCAATGACTATTTCAGAAAAGAAATCATGGTGAGCCATTACATTGAAATCTTTTTGACTCAGGCCTAACAACCCATATATAATGTATTTATGTTATATATTCATGTTTATGCTCCAAATCCCTCACAAACTAGTGATATATTCATGCTTGGGTAGTCTCCAATGCTTCTATGAACTGCTTCATAACCATATTCACTTCATGTGCCTTTATCCAAGTCTTGTGCTTTTGTCTGAATCATGCATCTTATGTTCCTCCTTGTTCTATATATCCTTGTATCATGTAACTCTCTCTTCCATGCCAAGGTATTCCATGCCTTTATCTTCCATGCTAAGGTCCTCCATGATGTTCTTCCTCCCTTATTTTTATCAAAGATTATATTGTAGAGTAGGATTACAAAGTAGGTTATTTCATGTGTTAGTAATGAAAACCAATAATAAGCATAGAGAGCCTAACATGATAAACCCACTCCCTCAAGGGGTGGTGTCAATGAATCAAGAAATTAATTAGGAAAGCAAGATAAGCAATACCCTCCCATAGTGGATCTCCTTCAAAGATGGTCCATAAATGTGTTCGTGCCTAGATTTGGTGCTTCAAGTCTTTATCAATGTGGTTGGAAAAGGGCCTTTGTCATCTCTTTTAGCACCAATGGATTTGGATCCTTAATTGGCCAATTTAGAGGGATTAGTGAAGCTCTTCTAGCAATATTTTTACATGCGTTGTTTGCACCAAAAGGCTTAGTCTCTCTTGAAGCTATTTTTGCATAATAATGTTTCACAACTTAATCTTAAAAGTTATAGCTATGGCTCACACATTTATAGCTTTTCTAGAAATGTTGAGAATTAACTATGACTATCCATCTTGAGATCAAGATGTGTGGCCAAGGATTGATTTAATTTTGGAGGTCAAAGCCATTAATATTTTGGAATAAGGGAGCATTGATAAGGCATGGGTGGTCTTAAACCTGATATTTATCTTCATTAATGCCTAGTGTTTGACACCCTTTTGATGATGTCATGGGTGATGTCATGGCCCAGATATTTTGAATTATGAATTTTTAATAATAGATATTCAATAACTTTCTATGGATTTTTCACTTAAGCTCTTAATTTGATTTGATTTATTTAATGCGTTTACTTAGTAGTTTGCAATTCTTGGAAATTGGTCACATGTTTAATCAAAATGGTCGAAAAGGTCAATTTAATTGGTCATAATTTGATTGGAGTTGAATTGGAGGGAAATAATGGTTGTGAATGATGCATTTCCCCATTTCAGGACATGTAGGCACAAATCAACACTTACACGTGCAAACGAATTAGAGCATTTAAATAGTCCAAAATGATAATTTTCTTGGTCAAAAACTTGACACAAAGTGAATTGAAAAGAGATAATGATTAAATAAAATACATTACCCCATTTAGGGATACATGAGCACAAATTGGGACCTGCACGTGATGTGTGCAGATGAATTAGAACCTTTTAGTGATTTTGGTCTAGATTGTGTGTTGTTGTAGAATTTCATTCAGATTTACAATTTTAGCACAACAGTGATAAGAATTAGATTTATACATTTTGCCTCTATTTGAGAAATCATGATGAGACATTTGTTTGAAACAACAACTTTTTAAAGAATAAAAAGGTCACTTAAAATGATTATAATTAGAAGAAATAAATTTGTTCCCATTTTTTACTAAATTTTGCTTGAGTCACAGAGAAACAGGGTTACAAAAAATGCCCCAAACAATGTTTTGGGTAGCCCATGATGCCCCTCAAGGAGATGGAAAAAATAATTATTTTATGGGTTGGCCCTTGATTAGAAGAAAAATAAGCACGTAATTCAACAAAGAAGGCTAAAAAATGGAGCAATTAGAAGAAAATGGTTTGAAAATAGATAAATGGGGTTCTTTGGAGGATTTGAGGAAGATAAATGGGAGAACAATAGGCCTAGAGGTAAAAATATTACTATAAGTTTGCCCCCAAGGAGTAAATATTAGTAATTTTCACCATTCATTATTGTAATCTAGAGCTATGATATTTACGCATGAGAGAGCTGAGAAAAATGGCTAATATCCCATACCACCAACACCTTGGGGAGTATGTGTAAGAGTACCAATGAACATCAGGGAGGGAAGCATCAGTAGGTACCTTTTTTGGTTATTAATTTTAGCATTTAATGCACTTATGACTAGGTATAAGTAGGAAATAAGGTGATCTCATCATTTTTAAAATTTGGCAAATGATGAGGTCACTAATGAAAATGGTAGTTTTGCCATCCAAAATAGTGAGGTCATGAGATCTTTAGTGGTGTCATAGACCAAAATGATGAGGTCACCACTTATTTAGAAACTTCACCAATTTTAACAAAAATCCTCAGTCAAATGATGGGATTGCAAAGTCAAATGGTGACATCACTAAAAATAGTGAGGTCACCTTGTCAAATAGTAAAATGCCCAACTGATCAGTGAGTTCATAAACCTATGAAGGAAAATTGTAGGGCCAATCTAAGAAATAGTAAGATCACCATAATAAATGGTGAGATCACCAAAAAAATGGTGAAGTCACTAAAAAGACCAAAATAAAGTAGAATAAGATAAAATAAGACTAATAGAAGATTAGTCTAGGCCCAAAATTAGAAGAATTTAGGTAAATTTGATGAATTAAAGGAAAATTGATTAACCTAGTTCTTTGTGTTTTGGCTTATAGGAGTGAGTCAGGGTCATTATGACATGCAATCAATAATCTTGAGTGTTACAATGAAAGGGCATTTGGATAGATGAGTTTGTGGGCTTAATAGAGGTAGTATAACTATATCACTTGGCTTGATTGCTAGTGATTCACGTAAATCAAGTCTATCTATTAGAACTTGCATAGAGGTGGAACTCCAAGACATTGACATTTCATTTGCTAACTGAGGAGGCCATAATGACATTAAAGGATGTCCACTAGATATTACGAGTGCTGATGTAGGGTCAGAGGATTACTTGGATGTCAATAGGTTGATTAACTATGCTAGAATATTTGATTGGTGTGATCGACATAAAGGTAGTAGAGGGGGACATAGACATAGATGAATTAAGGACTTGGATTGGCCTCTAGACCTTGGAGCAAGAGTAGTAATGGCAAGGGATTTAGTAGTGGTACCAACACCAACACAAGGGATAACTCCCTTAGAGATTGTTATTTTGATGACTCTTATTAGTGACCTTCTACTGCTAAACGAGAGTAGATAGTTCTTCTATATTGGCATGATTTGAGTGGTATAGGATATATATGATCAATATACATTATTTTCATGGGGGACCATCATTATGGCCCAAATCTATCAATATTTGTATATGATAGCCTAATGTAAAGGTTGAAGTATCGGGTACAATACACTACTCTAGGTCTAGGCCTAGTAGCATATAGAGATTGAGTGGATAATAGGGCTAAGATATTAGTGGGGAATTGAATATCCAATGGCATTTGGGTGGTACATCACATGCCCAAGCCTATAAGGTCACTTGGGGGATTTGTATTTTTATTGATGGGCCATAAACAAGATGGTCAATGGTGACTTATCTAATGGTTATACTTAGAAACATAATTTTACTAGGTGGAGTACTTGTTTATGATTGGATTCATGATTACACCCAGATATATCATAGGTCATCATGACTTTTTGATAGGGAGATATAGATCAAATTGAGTGCAGAGGTATTTTAGTTTTTAGTAGGATATTCTTGAGGGTCCACACTAATTTGCTCATGTGACACATGAGATCAAAAAGTGGGGGTTACCAGTGCCTCAAGACTAGGATATGATAATTTTTGGTAGAGGCCTTAATATTTTATGGGACTATGTAGCTAGGGTGTCATATAATAGTGTGACAGATGCTTATGCAACATGGTGGCCTAGTACCTAACCCATTCAATTAACTAGACCATAGCTTGAACAACCAATCTTACATTAAAGATGATTTAGATAGAAGTGAAATGGGAGTTAGTATTTGGTATAATGATAGGTTTAGGTGTTGATTCAATTGGTGATATCATAAAATATCCCATTACAGGTTGTGCATAGGTGCAGTAGGACCCTCTAGGGGATATAAAGATGGTTGAGGTAGTGGGTGGGCATGATACAAATATGGGAGAGGTTGGGACACTGGTATAGGGATAGGGGAGGTAAGGACCTCTAATACAGATACAAGTACAAGTATAGGGAAGGTAGGGACCTTTGACATAGGCAGGTCTAAAAAGGACCAAGCTTTGATTGACTACTGTAACATGAGATTACTTCATGATTATTAGAGATTGTAGGCCTATAACGTGATATAACAAGATTGCATGTAAAGTTAACCACTACACAAGTTGAGAAAACCTCTCTATAGGGATTGATTATAGCCAGTGATGCTAAGATTACTACACTGAGAGGATAGGTGGCCTAGTTGACAAGCATATAGGCCCAATTGTCTACTTGAGATGTAGAGCTTATGACAGTGACCAATGAGTGAGATAGATCTTGGGGTGATCAAGAGTGGTTGATATCTCAGGTAGATAGGCTTAAGGAGTGGGATGAGGCTCAACAAGCTAGTATAGATGGTGGTTCATCAAGAGCCTTGGCTGATGTGATTGTGGCCAAGGATGATTCCTTACGCATGAAAGATGATATCCTACATGCTAAGGATGAGATAGCCTACTACCACAAGTTGTATGAAGAAATAATCCTGATAGAAATGAAAGCTCCATCATTTAGAGACTACTCAAGATAAAAACATACTAGTAGGACCTCTAGGTCTAGGCATATAATTGAGTCAGAGTGTTTAGTGGCATAGTTGACTTCATTATGGGTAGTGATGGGTCTACCACCACCACATCTACCACCATCACAAGCATCAGGGATGGGTTAGGTTTTTAACAAAGTACCTTGAGGGATGGCCAGGATCAGAGTTAATTTTGCAGCTCCATATTGTATATGAGATATATAGATATTCTTTTGATGTATAAAAACATGATTTTGAGATATATATATATATATATATATATGACATTCATTTTTGGCTCATAACTACTTGTACATGGTCTATTAATATTATTTGTGTCAAATGATGCTTACATTCATGTTTATCTTGTTATGATATGATGGTATATGCTAGTGTTAAGAGATGCATGTCCTTAGTTAACATGTGGATTTTGAATCATTTATTTCTCTATTTGATGTATGATTAGATACTAGAGGATAGTTTAAGAGATGCACCTCCTATACCAATCATATAAATATCCAGTATGACTCAATGTATATGCCAAGAGATACATGTCCTACATAGAGAGTCTTTTTTTTTTTCTAAATTTTAGCCTCTATTATGTGTATGATAGTCTGGGTATGCCCTGGATATGGGGGATAGTGAAATCAGAGATGTTCAGTGCCACATTTATGTTTGGACTTGGAGCACTTGGTGTTTACTTTAGCAAATGAAATTATGCATCATAAGTGTGGATAACCTATAATAACATTGTGTTTTGATTGTGAATGGACCAGTTCAAAAGTGAATATTGACAACTAAAATAATGTTAATAAATACCAAAACCAAAGTTGCAAGAATTTACATTTGAATAAAAAATAAAAAAAAGAAAAAAAGAGAAAAAGAGATGCCAAATACAAAATGTAACCTAACTTGAAATCAAGATATGAATCATCAGACTTAAGTAGGAAACATCAATGTATCAAGAAATCAATAAGCAATAAAATAATTTAAATACAAACATAAGCAATTCAAGCCCAAGTTAATGTCAGACTCAAAAGATTTACAAAAATGTATTTAAACACAACACTAAAAACAAGCTAACAACCTACTAAGTAAAATGCACAACAAAAAAATAATAAAAATAAATGAATGCAAAACAAAACACCAATAAGAAAAAAGTGAAAAAGACAATCAAAATAAAATCAAATAAACACAAACAATGGTTAATCCAATGTTAGTACAAATAGAAAACAAATTATTCATATATGTGTAATAGAGGCATTACGCTCACAATAAGGTGACCCCTAAACTAGGTAATAATGACACCGGTACAACAACAGAAGGATAATAATTACAAGGTTTTCCCCAGGCTATAGGGAAATAATGACACAAACAAGATGACAAATATTACCCCTTGGCTATAGGAGACATCCAAACAAACAAATAAAATGGGGGGGGGGATAAAAGAAAATGAAGGGTTAGCTGAGCTGACTCTAGATGCATGAGGTAAGTGGACACTACCTATATAGTTCCATGGACACAAGATCCAATATGAACTTTAGGCCAAATGTAATTCTCTTAGGATATGGGATAGAATAAAAATGATGATAAGGGAGCATAATTGTTATGTAGAGGAATACGGGATTGGTCTCATAATACGGTGAGTACGTTTAAAAGAGAATCACTCACAAAATGGTGAGAGTGAAAAAAAGCCAAGGGTGTAATAATGAATATATTTCAAATGAACAATGCACAGAAGGGGGACTCAAAAAATGGTGAGAGCATACAACAAGGGCTAATAAGGATGGGGAAACTAAAAGACAAGTGGTCACTTGTGAAATAATGTAGGAATACCAAGATCCTTAAGGCAAATAAGTGGTTGAAAAAAAAGGAAGGTGCGACCGACCTAACTCAAAATACCATATGGATCCAAGTGCTACATACATAATCTGTGCAAACCTCAAACTGATGTAGTTCTCCCAAAAATGGGAGGAAAAAGACTAAGGTGGTCTAAAGATAAACTAAATAAATAAGATGACCCATCCTAGAAATTTTGATGGATTTATATCTTGCATGAAAATTCTAAGCCATTTTTTATGATTTTTATGATTTTATATATTTATTACCAATGTTTTTGGAATTTTATAATCTTCTCAACTTGAATGAGAATTATGAGAGACTAAATGGTCTAACTCACAATATGGTGAGAGTGTGGCTTAAGTTACTCGCAAAATGGTGAGAGCATGGCTTAGGTTGTTCACAAAATGGTGAGAATGTTGAGGACCAAAATGAATCATATTGAAGCAAAAAAATAAAAATGACACCTAACTCAGAAGAGAAATGACTTTATAACTCCTATGGAGATTGTAAGCCTATCATCATAAGCTGTCAATGTTTTCGGTCTTTTGTTTTATCAAATTTTCTAATGTTTTTATAGAGCATTGAGAAACAACAAAAATGCAACATGAAAAAAGGTTTAAGGAACCACTTATCTGAGAAGATGCACTTCCATAGGTAAGAGTTTAAATGACACCTAAATCGGTTGCAATGAGGGGTGAATCAATGACCATATTAAGGCAGTGATGAATATCAAGTAGCAACAAAATAAGACTAGAATAATATGTAGTTTCAAAGAAGTCCCAAGGAACCATCCAACAAGAAAAAAATAAGGTGTTGACATACCCTGATACACTTGTATGCAAAAAAAGCTACACACACTGATCAAGTGGAATTGATTTTTAGAATGGTCCCTGAATGTGTATAGAATGCTAGTGAATCATAATTAGTTAGGGTCACAAAATTAAAACAACCCAAGTAAGAGTGGTTTGGGTACAGTGGGATAAAAATGGTCTAGGGTACAATGATTTTGGTTATAATAGTCTAGGTTACAATGGTCCAGGTGACAATGGTCTAAGTTACAATGGTCCAAATAAAAAAATAAGCAATTTCGGTATAGGTTGCCCCCAAGTAAGGGCTCTTATAGATAATGGTTCAAAAGGTTGTCAAGTGTATAAACACTTGATATGTATAATTTTCATTGGTTATGAGAGTTATTCACCATCTAGAGTAGCAATTAGTATGCCCTTGAACCATAATTTGTTGTAACCATGTATGGGCTTAGCCAATTGGGCTGAAACTTACCCTCCTTACATTCAACATTGGTGTTTTTTATTATCTTTTAGGACTAAGTCACCATCTTCAAACTCTGGAGGGAGAATGCATTTTTTATATTTTTAATGTAACCTATTCTGATATGCTCTTAAATTATCCAATGTAGCTAAATGCTTGACATCTAGAATTTCCAATTCTTGTAACCTAGAAACTCTATAATCTTCATCGTCAATAATGTACTACAAAGATACCCACAATGAAGGTAAATCAATCTTGATTGAGATAATATCCTCTATGATAAAAACTAGGGAATATGGAGTGGATCTTATAGGGGTACAACGACTAGTATAGTAGGCCCAAAGGGCAAGAAATATTTTTAAGTGCCAATTACAACCAACATCATTGAAAATTTTATTAAAGATTAAGATAATGGTTTTATTGGACACCTTGGCTTGACCGTTACCTTGCAGGTTGTATGGTGTGGATTTCTTATGTTTGATTTTGAATAAGGTATATATGGATTTAACATCTGTGTTCACAAGTGAACCACCATTATCAGATATAATGCAGGTGAGAATACCATAATGATATATGATATGGTAATGGATAAACTTGGTGATTTGCTTCTCGATTACATAAGCAAGAGGAATGGACTCAATCCACTTGTGAAATATTTTCTATCAGTGAGAATGTGTTTATGGAAAATAGAGGATATTGTATTTATTTTCTTAATGAGATCGAGACCCCATATAAAAAATGGCCATGGTGTAGTATTAGATGTAGTGATAATGAAGGTGTGTGTATTAAATTACCATGTTGTTGACATGCAGTGCACTTCTTAACGTATTTACAAACATCTATCTCCATCTTGGGTTAGTAGTATCTTGTTCCTAAAGTATCTTGTTCTTAGGAGTTTCTAAGCAAGGACTACACTACTAGTGTGGGCCCCACATATTCCTTCATGGACCTCTTTAAGCATTAATGTGGATTTTCCTGAAGATAAATAATGAAGAAGTATTTCATCATAGCCCCTATGATAAAGCATGTTTCCAAGGAGGGTATAACGATCTAGGTGATGAAGGAAAAAATTTAGAAGGTTGGGAGGAATAATTTGGTCATTAAAATAGTTATAAATGTCTTGGTATCAAGGGGGTTTAGTTGGGAGATTAGGAAATTAGTAGTACAAACCCTCTCTAAATTTGGTAATACATGAGTAGGTTGTAGAAGGTTCTCAATGAGAAATTGATACTCTTTAACATTGTTGGTAACTTGTACTATAGACCCAATTGTTGGCATTGCATCGATTGAGCAATTATTTACCCATGGTACCTATCCAAATTATAGTGACCTAAAATGTGACTTGATATTGTCCATAATATGCTTGTAGGGTACAATATTTTCATGTCTAGTTTGATACCAGTTTGTAGTTTGATTAATGATTAATTGAAAGTCCCCATAACCCATTAACTACTAGATATCCCACTGTACTACTAGATGAAGTCTTGTAATAAGGGCTTCGTATTTGGCCATGTTGTTAGTGTAGTTAAAGTTGATATGAAATGCCTTGAGGATGAGGTCCCCTTGGAGTGTAACCAATAAAATACTAGCTCTAGATCCATGCAGAGTGAATGAGCCATGAAAATATAATTTCAAGTGTTTAGGTTCATGAGTCACTTCCTCTATTGTCATGATAGAGTCATGTGGAAAATCAAATATGAGTGGTTGAGTATCTATGATAGGAGCTTCAACAAGTTGATCTATAATGACTTGCCCCTTAATAAATTTTTGATTATGGTACTTAACATCAAATTCATTTGATAGCATAACCCATTTAGCCATGCAGCCTATAAGAGTGGCTTTAAATAATAAGTATTTGAGAGGGTCCACCTTAGTAATGACAATAATATTATTGTTCAATATGTAGTGCTAAAACATTTGGGAAGTGAACCCCATTTCCAAATCGGATTTTTTAATAGGTGAATAATTATACTCAGATAGTAGACTGTGTGTTCTTTACCTTGTTCATCATATTGGGCCAAGAATGCCCCCAATACATGTTTTGTTGTTAATATATAAATAAGTAATGAATGGATAGGTGTTGGTGGTCTCAATACTAGTAGGGTAGCCAAGTGTGTCTTTAGTTTTAAAAATGTTTATTGACATTTGATATCCCACTAAAATGCGACACCTTTCTTTGAGAGGCGTGTAAAAGGTGGCACTTGTCTACTAGCTATGATATGAACCTATGAATAGATTAAATTTTGACCTATAGACTACAGAGTTATTTCAAATTAGAAGGTGGAGGCATTTCCATGATGGCCTTGACCTTAGTAGGATCCACCTCAATCCCTCTCTATAATACAAAGAACCTAATAGTTTGCTCAAATTAACACCAAAGATGCACTTTTTATGATTAAGACAAACATTGTAATCATGAAGTCTCTCAAAGATTCTCTGTAGAACATCAAGGTGTCTGGCACGAGTTATTGATTTTTCTAAGATACCATCAACATAATCCTCAACTATATCATGCATCATGTCATGGAAGATGATAGTCATGGCATGCTGATAAGTGGCACCAATGTTATTCAAGCCAAAATGCATGACTTGGTAATAGAATATCCCCCCATCATGTTGTGAATGCAGTCTTGTGTTGTTCCTTTGGGGCTATCTTGATTTAGTTATACCCAAAGAAGATATCCATGAGGGATAACATCTCATAACATGTATTTGAGTCACCCATCATGTCGATGTGTGGTAAAGGGAAATCATCTTTAGGACACACTTTGTTGATGTCTCTAAAATTATTATAGAAGTGTATGCCCTACAAGTTTTTACTAACCAATACTATATTTGATATCCATTCATAATAGTCTAGTGGTCTTATGAATCCAACTCCTAATAATTTCTCTAGCTCCTTTTTAACTAATATGGTAATATGCGAGTGCATTTTTTACAATTTCTATTTGATCGACTTAGAATCTGGATGTACTACAAGTTGATGCATGACCAAGGTGGGGTCTAGGCTTGGCATGTCTAATCAATCCCATGTAAATATATCAATAAAATCCATAATAATAGTGACAATATAATCATGTTCTTCATTGGTGAGGGACGTGCCTAGATAAACAATCTTAGGATCTTCATAGGTTCCATTGTTTACCTTAGTTGTATTCTATACAATGCGTATGGAGTCATATTATAAAATAGTATGCAATGTTTGATATTGATCCTCATCTTTAGCTATTGATTGTGGGTCCTAAGGCTCATCCATGGGATAGTGAGAGGAATCTAAGTCTACTTATTCTGGTAATTACCAATTGATAAATTTCTTAGGAAAATCAAGAGGAAGATGCTTAAAGACTTTATGTTATTTAGAAATAATACTGGAACTAGTTGTAAAGTTTGGAATCAGTGGACATGACACTTCATGTGGAGGTGAAAAAACTTACCCATCTAAGAGTTCCTAAAATAGGTTTCCACTCAAGGGCTTGCATTTATCTTTTCTATTTCCCTGACCAATGAGCACCTTAAATAAGTTTTCACCTGAATATATCAATGTTTTATCTTTTATATGACCAAGGAAGTTTTCCTGCTCTCCAAAGTAGGTAGTTAGGTCCAATGGTAATTCAAAACCGTATTTTGATCACCAAATGGCAATATATATATCTAAGGCCTATATATTGAACAATAGATTCCTCATTCTAAAACTCATCTAGAGGTGTAATATAATTTTATTGGTCCCAATCGATAAAGTCAAGATGGCAGAGGGTAAGTGGGTAATGAGTTGTAATGGTCATAATGGAATTGGAATTAAATAAGTTGGTATTAGCTAGCTCATCATAGGTTATATAATGGGACATAATGTCACTACTAGGAGTTTCTTCATCAATCAAGAAAGAGGAATCACTTTCAAAATACATGAGGTCACCTCCAAGTGGTATAAATCTAAGGCCTTGGTTCATAGTAGGTTTTCTAGAAAATAGAGGTTCAAGAGTATCTTGCCCCCATGGCCCCAATCCTTTACCTATATAATCCAAAATATCCATAATTCGATTAGAGATAGGGTAATAAATATTCTAAATGTAATTGGCAAGGTCATCTACATACAACCAATCTCCTTCAGTAATGGCTTCTCAATCTTGATTTGGTGATGTGTCTAGTATAAATACCATTGGTTGTCTCTATTGAGGTATGTTCTTCTTGTTGTTTCCAAAATCAGCTGTGCTTATTTTTAGAGCTCCCCTACGGAACTTGTCCATTTCATCTTTTCGTCTCCCTCTGTTCGTTCTTCGAAATGGTTTTCGAATTCACTCTCATCTTGGCCTCAGAACAAGAAGTGGTTACCATCTCGTTCTGGCCAAATTTTCCCTCCCCTGGACTCCTTTCAGAGTTGGTCTTTTCTTCCATTTCCCCTGTGCAAGGGCGGCAAATTTCACCGCCTCTACGTTTTTCTTTGTTTTTTGTGCAAAGGCGGCAAAATTTGCTGCCCCTACACTTTTGCCTACAAGGGCGGCAAATTTTGCCGCCCTTACCCGTGTTCTGCGTCCCCTTTTCACCGCCCTTGCAGTGGGCGGTAAATTTGCCGCCGACTGCCACTTCTACCGTCGTCGGCCGATTTCTGCCATGGTCGACAGGTTTGCCGATGTCGATGCTTTTCGTCTGCCGTGGTCGGCAGGTTTGCCGATGTCAGCACTTTTCATCTATCATAGTCGGCAATTTTGTTGACGTCGGCAGTGTTCGCTGTCTCCGTTCTCCTGCCCGTGTTGTGGGTGGCAATTTTTGCCACCCTTACATCTGGAACTCACATTTCTCCAGCTCTGGAGAAATCTTCATTCTTTTCATTTTCCGCGCTTGCTCCCCTTTTTCTTCCTCTTTTTGACCTGCTCGCGTCTCATCCCTTTCAAATGCATCTCCCTGATCGTGACCAGTGAACGTGCAGTTCTCCCAGATCACTACTTTATTCCTCTAATTGCACAATCATGGTTCCTGCTATAGTTTTTGTGAAGGGTTCCTCTTCGTCGGTTTCTTTTCAGCAGAAGTTATTCCAGGTCACTAAAATTTCCCTGAAGCAGTCCAAGACCAAGGTGAAGACTAAAAATAAAGATTGATAGTTTGGAGAAAGATCTCGGCAAATGGAAAGAAATGAAAGATCCCAAGAAGAGCACTCTGATGTCTGTTGGTGCCATCTCTAGTAAGGACTCCTATGTTGAGATCAAGGAGTCACTGATATTCAAAATCTAGAAGAAATGATCCAGAATTTCAAAGGGATGATCCAGAAAGATTTTGAAGAAGCATCTTTCTCAATGACTTCGGTAGACAGCATTCTGGATGCTCAGTTAACTTTGGAGAATTTAAAATCCAAGTTAACTGGCCACTCTAAAGCCATCACAGCATTGAAAGACACACTGATCAGAGCGAGAGTCATCTTCAAAAATACAGTTACGCCAGACAGCATAAGAATTCAGGCATCGATCGCCATGTACGATGCTCATTTGAAGAAGTCTGGTAGTAATAATTGACACTCTCTCTCCCCCTTCTCTCTTCTTCTATCCTTATGCATTTCTGTTTTGTGTAGAATGCATGCAATTTTGTAATATGTAATTACTTGTAAATATTTTGAAAAATATCTAAAAGTCAAAGATGAGTCATCTTTGACCAAGATATTTTATATATTTTATTATTTTCTATTTTTGAGGATTTTCTCCCTATATATAGTGGAGACCTCATTTGTAAATGATATTGGAAAATTTAATAGCAAACACTCTGCTGAAATTGAAGCAACTTTTGAGACTTTGTGCTCAAATTTGTAAATCATATTCTGTTGAATGAATGAGAAGCAAGTTATTTTAGACTTTGTGTTGAGATTGTCTGTGTTATTTAGGAAATAGTTCTTATGTCTTTTTCCTCGTAACATCTTGTTTATCTAATTTAATAAGCAAGTGGGTGTGTTATTATTATCTGAGGGCACTTCTAGAGGGTAAAAGATAGACTTTGTGCTGCTTTTACCTTTGAGATTCTTTTATCTTTTGTATTTTCAGGTGAAGACTTTATGCTTCACTTTACTCTACGGTTGTACTTGTTTCGGATCTGTGGAGAAGCTACGAAAGACTTTGCGCTTGCGTGAGCGTTCTTGTGGATTTTGTTACTTCGAGTAATCTTTTGCTCTTCATTTGATACCATTCCTGAAAGAAGAGGAGTGTTGTTAGCTTTAGACCAAGGATTTTCTCCCTTTTGTTCTTTATACATTACTTTTGAAAAAAGAGAAGTAGATGCTGTTATACCACCCCCATGTGTTATTTTCTGCTTAATTATATATCCAGCACGTAAATATTGATAGGGAACCTCCCCTTGATGAGAGGAGAGATTTACCTCATCTAGATCTGGTAAAGCCACACTCCTCGTGGTGTAAATCTCCCTTATGCTGTGGCTGATATCCCCATTTTGTCATCAGTTAGTTGACGACAAAATATTCACCCAACAGTTTTTGGCGACTCTGCTGGAGACTCGAATGTGCAGTCTGAAACCTCAAGTTTTAGATTGAAGCAGTCCCTACCCTTATCCATTACATAATCTGGCGACTCTGTTTCATGTCTTACCCATTATCATTATAGCCTTACCAGCTACCTCCATTATATTGTCTGGTCTGCAAAACCAGAGCTACTGGGAAGAACGCGCATTTTGAAGCCTCAAGCTTCAACTTGAAGTAGTTTCGGTCCCATTTTGTTTTGAAAACCTGGCAACTCCACGCTACACAAAAAGTCAGAGATCTAAAGGTGTTGTCGACCCTGTGTTTGAGTTGGCACAACAGAGTAATTTTGATCTGTTTCCTCCACTAGCTTCTCTTCAATGGTCTAGGAGTTTTCCTTCTAGCCTTGTCAGGTCACCAACACAAGGTAGAACTCCTTTTCCCTCTGTCAATCGCTGCCTACCTATAAACACTCCACCAAGGTTTGTTATCCCACCTTTTAATCCTCTTATCATAATGGCTCAAGGCCCATGGGGTAATTCCTTCGGCCCTCTTAATTTAACCCCACCTCTGCATGAACTACCCCGTAGTTCTAGGAAAATTTTTCTTAAGTTTTTTGGTGATGGAAAGGTTCATCCCGACGAGCATATTGCTGCTTTCTCCATAGCATGTGGCGTAATTGGTGTCAAATTTGAAGATGTAGCGTTGAGACTTTTTGTAGAGACTTTGCAAGGTGCTGCTGCGAATTGGTTCTATCACTAGCAGGTCAGGTCAGTGACTGACTGGAATACACTAAAGTCCATATTTGAAGCTAGATTTAAACCTGCTGAAGATGCACATGCTTTGTTAGCTCAGCTAACATAGATGAAAAAAGAATCCCATGAACCCATGAGGGATTTCATAGCCAAATTCAACAAATTGACGAATCGAATTCCAACCGTGGCTCAGCCCACGCCGGAAAATCTCAAGTGCTTTTTCATCAACTCGCAGCTTCCTGAAGTAAGTTTCCTGTTAAGGCGAGCTGGCCCTATGGATCTAGCATTGGCTCAAAATTTGGCTACTGAGATTGAGGATGATCTTATCCTGGCAGGTAAGATCAGAAAAGACCCAAGTAAAAATAAATTCCCTTCATCTGCTGAAAGCCCTTCTACAGCTACTACAGATCCTATGGTACAAAAGTTAGCAAATGAAATGCTAGCTCTCAGAAGACAGATGGCCCAAGTTATGTCTACTTCTCCTAATCAGGATATGCCAAGGAGGACATTTTAGAATCAAGTGTACCAAGGCAATGCTGCTAGGAATCAAGGGCAGCCAAATCGTCTTCCTCCCCCATAGAGGAACCTCGCCCTTGAAGCCCCTCCAACCAACACAGCGATTGGATATCTGGAAACAGAATGCGCTCCCCCTTTTCAACCTGAGTTGGACCAACCATATGATGCTAATCTCTTTGGAGAGCAAGAAGAAGAATTAGCTAGTGACTCCGTCATTAGCTACCTGAATTATCAAGAGGAACCCAGAAGTGAGGGGAATGCAACTGAAGGATCATATGTCGTATTCACCCGGTCCCAGAAACAGTCAGCCTGATAAGCTGATAAAGAGAAGATAGAGGAGCAACCTCAGCCAATAGTTTCAATTGCCAAGCGGGGAACCACTCTGCCCTTCCAACCAAAGGACCCGTTGACTATTGAAAAGGTACGTACCCCAAGCACCTCTGCCCCCTTTACTTCAACTTCGCAAATTAGCCCTTCCCATCCCAAAAACCAAAAGAGTGAACTCCCATCCTCTGTGCCTAGTCTAATACTGACATTTGATATAATTGAGCATGTCAAAAAGACTAAAATTCAAATGTCTGAACTTGAATTTCTACAAGCCCATCCTGAACAGTTGGACAGATTGGTGAAATGTGTGAAAGGTACAGCTGTTCCTTCAAGACAAGAAATTTTGAGGGTAACTCATGATCCCCCAAAAGATATATCCACCCAGAACAATCTTGTCGTGACTCCTCCAATTGCTCCTGAGAAAATAGAGAAATTAAAACCTTTCTATGTTTCTTTGTTAATAAACGGTCGCAAGCTGAGCAACTGCATCATCAATTCTGGTGCATCTGACAATGTTATGCCTGCTAGAGTGGCAAAATCTCTTGGTCTCACATTGACTAAAACTTTTGGGAGATGTTTCTCCATGGAGAATGAACAAGTACCACTATTGGGGCAAATCAAAGATGCCCAATTTGGATTTGCAACGTTCCCTGACAAGAGGATTAAGATGACAATGCTGGTCGCTGATGTCCCAGCCTCATATGGCATTCTGCTTGGGTAGAAATTTTGTAAGGATGTTGGAGGAGAATTGAGCATGGACTTATCCCAGGCAAAGATTCTTGTGAAAGGCGTGATGCAAAAGTTGCTCCCTGATAGAGAGGCAAAGTACGTGGTCACCCAAATGTCATCTCCTGCGGCTCAGATTTTGTTTGAGTCCTCTGGCAGGGGTATTTATCTTTTGACCATAGAAGAAGTTCATGAAGAACCTGTTAAAGCCCTTGAGAATGCCAACCAAAAAATTGGTTCAACTGAAATAATGACAAGTGGACCTGATAGTGCCAATCGGTGGCGGGTGTCAAATGAGGACAATCAAATCAGGTGCTGGATAGAACCAGAAGAGAAACCAATTATGGTATCTGACCATACTACTACGCATCATGATCAGGAAAAAGAACTCTTCACCAAGAAAACAAAGATTCATAGTTTTCGGGTCAAAAGACAAATCTTGCTGTGGGGCAAGAGGAGAAAACTAAAGGGATGGCACATGAAGTTGGTTTTTTGGTGGAAGTTTCCATTTACACATCGTCAATTTTGGGGGGAAAATGGCCTCTTACTGGTTTATCAAGATAGAGCGTCATCGCCACTACCTCTAAAGGGGCAGCATCTGAGGTGCTTCGTTTCTTGAAGTGCCAAATAAATTCACCTGTATATTTGTATAGTCTTTAGCTTTGTTTTATTCATTTTGTTTTTATTTTTGGAGCCTTTCTTTTTGAGTAGCTGGACTCCGTGGCCCAATGGCACGCTTCTAAGGCACTAGAGATTTTGGATTCTACTCCCTTCAATTATTTTTTGTAATAGAAGGCAGTTCCCCAACTGGAGCCAGCTGTTGTTTCCAAAATCAGCTGTGCTTATTTTTAGAGCTCCCCTACGAAACTTGTCCGTTTCATCTTTTCATCTCCCTCTGTTCGTTCTTCGAAATGGTTTTCGAATTCGCTCTCATCTTGGCCTCAGAATGAGAAGTGGTTACCATCTTGTTTTGGCCAAATTTTCCCTCCCCTGGACTCCTTCCAGAGTTGGTCTTTTCTTCCATTTCCCCTGTGCAAGGGTAGTAAATTTTGCTGCCTCTACATTTTTCTTTGTTTTTTGTGCAAAGGCGGTAAAATTTGCCACCCCTGCACTTTTGCCTACAAGGGCGGCAAATTTTGCCGCCCTTACCTGTGTTCTGCGTCCCCTTTTCGCCGCCCTTACAGTGGGTGGTAAATTTGCTGCCGACTGCCACTTCTACCGTCGTCGGCCGATTTTTGCCGTGGTCGGCAGGTTTGCCGACGTCGGCGCTTTTCATCTGCCGTGGTCGACAATTTTGCTGACGTCAGCAGTGTTCACCGTCTCCATTCTCCCACCCGTGTTGTGGGCGGCAATTTTTGCCGCCCTTACATCTGGAACTCACATTTCTCTAGCTCTAGAGAAATCTTCATTCTTTTCATTTTCTGCGCCCGCTCTCCTTTTTCTTCCTCTTTTCGACCTGCTCACATCTCATCCATTTCAAACGCATCTCCCTAATCGTGACCAGCAAAAGTGTAGTTCTCCCAGATCACTACTTTCTTCCTCTAATTGCACAATCATGGTTCCTGCTACAGTTTCTGTGAAGGGTCCCTCTTCGTCGGCGTCTTTTCAGTAGAAGTTCTTCCAGGTCACTGAAGTTTCCCTGAAGCAATCCAAGACCAAGGTGAAGACTAAAAATAAAGATTGATAGTTTGGAGAAAGATCTCGGCAAATGGAAAGAAATGAAATATCCCAAGAAGAGCACTCTGATGTCTGTTGGTGCCATCTCCAGTAAGGACTCCTATGTTGAGATCAAGGAGTCACTGATCTTCAAAATCTAGAAGAAATGATCTAGAATTTCAAAGGGATGATCCAGAAAGATTTTGAAGAAGCATCTTTCTCAATGACTTCAGTAGACAACATTCTGGATGCTCAGTTAACTTTGGAGAATTTGAAATCCAGGTTAACTGGCCACTCTAAAGCCATCACAGCATTGAAAGACACACTGATCAGAGCGAGAGTCATCTTCAAAAATACAGTTACGCCAGACAGCATAAGAATTCAGGCATCGATCGCCATGTACGATGCTCATTTGAAGAAGTCTGGTAGTAATAATTGACACTCTCTCTCCCCCTTCTCTCTTCTTCTATCCTTATGCATTTCTGTTTTGTGTAGAATGCATGCAATTTTGTAATATGTAATTACTTGTAAATATTTTGGAAAATATCTAAAAGTCAAAGATGAGTCATTTTTGACCAAGATATTTTATATATTTTGTTATTTTCTGTTTTTGAGGATTTTCTCCCTATATATAGTGGAGACCTCATTTGTAAATGATCTTGGAAAATTTAATAGCAAACACTCTGCTGAAATTGAAGCAACTTTTGAGACTTTGTGCTCAAATTTGTAAATCATATTCTGTTGAATGAATGAGAAGCAGGTTATTTCAGACTTTGTGTTGAGATTGTCTGTGTTATTTAGGAAATAGTTCTTATGTCTTTTTCCTGGTAACATCTTGTTTATCTGATTTAATAAGCAAGTGGGTGTGTTATTATTATCTGAGGGCGCTTCTAGAGGGTAGAAGATAGACTTTGTGCTACTTTTACCTTTGAGATTCTTTTATCTTTTGTAGTTTTAGGTGAAGACTTTATGCTTCACTTTACTCTACGGTTGTACTTGTTTCGGATCTGTGGAGAAGCTACGGAATACTTTGCGCTTGCGTGAGCGTTCTTGTGGATTTTGTTACTTTGGGTAATCTTTTGCTCTTCGTTTGATACCATTCCTGAAAGAAGAGGAGTGTTGTTAGCTTTAGACCAAGGATTTTCTCCCTTTTGTTCTTTATACATTACTTCTGAAAAAAGAGAAGTAGATGCTATTATACCACCCCCATGTGTTATTTTCTGCTTAATTATTTATCCGACACGTAAATATTGATAGGGAACCTTCCCTTGATGAGAGGAGAGATTTACCTCGTCTAGATCTGGTAAAGCCACACTCCTCGTGGTGTAAATCTCCCTTATGCTGTGGCTGATATCCCCATTTTGTCATCAATTAGTTGACGACAAAATATTCACCCAACACTTCTAACAAATCATTTTGGGCTTATTAGGGATTTCAAAAGGTTTGGGCCTTCCATAGGACTTGGGATATTTGGGTAACTTGCCTATGTGAAAATCATCTTTTACATAGTATGTGGAAATGCCAACATCATCAATAGGAAAATGGTTTGCAATGGCTATAAGAAATAGATTAGCTAAAGTGGAAGCAAGATCATTAGGGTCGATATAATTTGATTGAAGGGGTCTAAAAACTATGGCTTTGTTCTTCTTGGTTAAAAATATAGAACCAAATAAATAGTTATATTTCTTGTATTCAGCTTCTAATTGTTTGTAATATTAGTATGGATGTAAATCAACATAAATAGTGAAATAAATTCTATAATGAGGGGATTTGAGTCATTGATGCAGGGTATAAGGGACAACTCGTACTTCATGGATCTAAGGATGACTGAAAATTACATTATAATGTAATTCAATATATATGACATGACACAAGGTATCATGTTATAGGCCCAATAATAAATGGCAAATAAATGTTGCTTGAAGACTCTCTTTCAACATTATCATATGCTTTGATTGTGATTTTTTATGGATGGATGTCTTTGGTAGTATATCCAAACTATTGTATTAATTGTAGTGATACTATATTCAAACTTAAACCATTGTATATAATAACCTACCTGATCTTGTGATGTGATATAATGACTTTGATATACAAGGGATTATTATGGCCAAGACCAAGGGAAAACATATCTCGTTGATCAAAGGTAAGTTGTTGGCTTAGAGATAGATGTCCCACGAGTATTTGGAATTGGCTAGGGTTAATGCCTTAAAGAATAGTTGAATATTGGAATAACTTATTTAATATGGTCCTGTATACTTTTGATGTATGCAAGAGATATAGGATAAAAATTTGTGCAGATGTTTTGCTTAATTGCTCATGAATAATGTATTATTTCTCAATAACAAGATGAGAAGGTTTGGCCTTAGCTAGTACAAGGTTTAATTTAGGATTGGAAGGCACAAGGTTCATATTTGGCTCAGTGTTAGAAAAAGTCAAAGGGACTTTAAAGGTAAATTGTGAGCATCTAGTTGTGGTTATGCAATTTTGAGTCAGCAAGGAGTTATCATAATTAAAAGAATTGGGTGGTGGTTTGGAAATAGTAACTTAAAAAAATTGAAGTGTAATAGAATTGATTGAACTTGGTGTGGATTTAGTTGAAAAAGAGGGTGACTACCCTAAAATAGAGAGACTAATGATTTGAGAAGTTTCAAATAGTACATGGGGTTTCACTATAATGGTGGTGACATGATTACCAAAAATGCACCCCATGATGTTATTATAATCATACAACATAGTAGTGTGGCCCATGTTATTAGCTTGGGTATTATGATCCTAATTGTGAAGATGTTTATTCTATTTTTGACCTTGTCCTTGTTGATGTTGGCCCAATCCTTTGTTCTAATTATTCTATTGTTGTTATTGGTTTTGATTGGGAAATGGGTCTTTGTAAATGTTCATATCCTGATTGGTGTCTTGTGCTATTTTTTTTACTTCAATTTCTCTACTCTTAATTAATTCCTCAATGAGATCCCTTAATTATACACATCGATAAATGACATCATCAATAACATGATGGAAATCATATAACTCATTTTCATGATACCAATCAAGTTTGGGTTAATATTTAGGTAATGGTTTTGGCACATGCTATATGATTAGATTGGCTATAACCAACTTTTGGAATACTACCTCAAAAGGTTTCCCTAGCTTGTTGAATGGTCTATATTTGTTGAATCCTCTACACGGAGGATCTCTCTATAAAGTGGGTGGTGGATTAGGTTGTGCATTTTGAGCCAATAGAGCCTACACTATTTTCACATGCCATGACTATGCTAATCTAATACCCACCATATTCTTGTTTTTATTAAAAGCTTTAAGTTTCTTCGTAGTATTAGCTTGAACATGTGTTTGAGTCTAATTGGATGTTTGATCTTGTGAGTAGATTTTCACTAGGCCTTTAGTAATAAGTGTTTTATCAATCTGTACAACCTTCTCAATAATTTATTTGAATGTGTTGTCATAAGTGAGTCTCAAATTATGAGCCACCTCAGGGTGTAGGTTCTATGTAAAGATGTTGGTTAACTGTCTATTTGGCAAATTGTGTTGAAAGTGGCTAGCTAGTGCTATCAACTATTATAGGTATGTCATAAAACTTTCTTTGTATCTTTGTATTGATTTACATAAGTTAAACACTGTCATCTCATGCTCAATGTTATAATAAAAATGGTTGATAATTTTTTTTGATAAGTTGTTGAAATTTATCACTGATCCTTTAGGTAGTTTCAGGAGCCAATCTAATGCTTGTCCAACCAAGCTATGTGGAAAAAAGTGTAGTAAATAGAAGTTGTTGTAAGTTACCTCCTGACATACCATGAAGAAGGCTTGAATATGTTCTTTAAGATCACCCTTCCCTTTATATTTATCAGACTTTGGTGGCTCAAAAAGAGGTGGAAAAGGTACCTAAAGAATGCTCAAGTTGAATAGATGAGGACATATCTTGTCTAACTTGTATTTGTTGATCTAATTGCCTATTTCAAGCCTCATGACTATTTCCTTCATTTAATTTCAATCTTGCATATTTGATGTATTCATTGGTGGAAGGTAATTTTATTGGGGAGGAATATACCTCTTGTGTATTCATATTAGGGATATGGAACCTTTACCTAGAATTTTATTTTTGGTTCATCCATGGATGTGAATAAGTTTGACATTATTGGTTCAGAGGATTTTATTTCCAATTCTTAGATGTTTGATATTTATTCCTAAGATTTTATTATTATGAACTATAAGAAATCTACTAGTTTTATGTTATTTATTATTGGTTTACAAAAGGGAATAAATTCTTAGATGTTTGATACTAATTCCTAAGATTTTGTTATTATGAACTATAAGAAATATACTAGTTTTATGTTATTTATTATTGGTTTACAAAAGGGAATTGTCACTGCTAATTCACAATGGGAACTTATTGTGTTTGAGAAGAACTCAAAAAAGTGTTTTGTAAAATATCCACAACTTGTGATGAGTGTTTCTCTATATTTTTGCTAGTTGCATTTAGAAGAAAGAAGAAACTAAGGTTAAAGGTCTTGGGTTTGACGTTACCCAAGTGTGCACCGTATCTAAGCATTGTGAGAGCTCCTCTTTGGCTGTGGAGGAAACACCTGAAATAAGAAAGAAACTCAAACAAAGAAAATGTTAGAGGAGGAGATGGTAGACTGCCAAGCTATGCACTCAGTCCCAGAAGCGTAAAGCTCCCTAAGGGATGACAGTCCACTATTTAAAGAAAAGAGTGTTGTATAAAAAGAAATGATGAAAGACTAAGAAAGAGAAAAATAGATAACACATACCTGTTCTCTGCAGTCAGTCTGTCACAGTCACCGACGTCGGTATTCCTATCGAGGTCAGTTGGGTCAATTATGCCGACGTCGGTTTTGTTACCAATGTCAGTAGGGGCAGTGGGCCTTGGATGGGTTTTAGGGTATTTCTATGGTTGAGAGAGGAGTCTAGAAGTTTAAAGGTTTGTGTAGGGTTGTGAGAAAGTGAATAAGGTCTGAGGAAGGGCAAAGGTAGATGATAAGTGTGAAAAGAGGGTAAGAATAAGAGGAAGGCCTTTCAGCCTCTCCATGGAGGAAGTCGGGTTTCTCTCAACAGTTCTTAGAAATATCAAATGGAAACTAATTACCAATGTATTCTAAAATACTAAAATGAGATAGAATACTTAGCTCTATTAGATGAAGAACCAAAGGTGTTAGAATGCTTATTCCTATTGTGGCTGATGTTGAGGTCCTCGTAAGTGTTTCAATCCAATGTCTAGAGTGACTTGTGTAGAGCTTCGATAGCCAGGAGAGTGATAGTCAAATTTTGATGATTGAGATCAGAGTGTGCGCATCAATTTGCAAGAAGGTGGGGGGCAGCTCAATGTTGGAGCTAGGCTTATGTAACCAATGTCGACAATCTCGCCAACATCGACTGGCCATTGACCGATGTCGGTGGAGAAAGAATGGGTAAAAGGGCTATTTTTATCTCTTTGCCCGTTTCTCCACCCACCAAGTGCTTTTTCTATTGGAGAATGGTCAAAACATGCATTTATGAGGCATGGAAGTTAGTTAGGGAGTTAAGAGGGGGTTAGAATATGTCCTGGGTAGTTAGAGTTTGGAAGACTTAATCTTAGGGTGACTCATAGGGTAAGAAACGATCTTAGGGTGAGGTGTCTAGGTGAGGTGTCCAAGGTAAAAAAAGGGTGAGGTGTCCAAGGTGAAAGGGGTTCAAGTGTGGGTTAGGAGTGCTAACATTTAGAAAGGGACCAAGGGGGGGTTGACATGATATTGGTGTCTACATTTGCCCCTTTTTGTCTTGTGGTTTGTCTTGATGAACTGAAGGACAAAAATAGATGTAGGTTACCCCAGGTATGGGATGAGGTATTCCCCCCACAAAGCGGGAGTCGAGAGAAGGGAATCCAAAATCTAGTGCCAATTTGATAGGCATTAGATGGGTAAGGTGAGGTTGGAGTGTAAATGCTGCAATAGTTGAGATTGTACGTATACCACTTCACTTGATAGGCAAGTCAAATTGTCGCAGGCAAGGTCGAGGAGTACTAAAATTTAAGTAACCGATCCCCAGCTTTTTAGTCATAGCTGATTGGGTTAAATGATCAAAGCTGTAGCTCCAATGGTCAAAGAGGACTAAAATCAAAGTAACTGGTCCCTAGCTTATTAGTGGTAGCTGATTGGGTTAGATCGATCATAGTTGTAGCTCTAATGGGTGTCATGTTCTAAGTATCCCAGGCTAGGAAGTGCTCCTAGAAAACATGAAAATGTCATAAATATTGGGGATCAACTTAGTCATGATTTGATAATAGGTGTGAGGGGTGCATACAATTTGCTAACTATTTGTGAGGTAGCATATGTAATCAAAACAACTAAGGCAAAGTTGTCTTGAAAGTGGTCATGGTCTGAGGAGATAGTCACGATCTCCAAGGTTGTTTGTCAAGTCAGGCTAAGATATAAGTGATCTCAAGTGTTGTTTGTTATGGTTAGGGAGATGTATATGATCTCTAATGTGCCCCATGAGAAGTCTAGGTGACTTTTACAGTGTCAGGGCTGGTTGTTTGGTCATGATTTTGGGTAGTTAGGTGGTGAGCCTAGGGTTTAGATAATTGGTCCATTAGGTAGATGGATGAACAAATGGCCGAGCTAACCTTAAAAGACCCCATGTCAACTGAGTGCTACCTATATAGCCCCTATTTTAAGGGCCTTAGGCCAATGTAGTTCTCCCAAGAAGGGAAAAAGAGTCAAAGAGGTTGTTGGTTGGTTTGGTTATGTTAGTGTCTTTTAGCATTTCCCATATGTTTGATGGTACATGCTTGATATGATGAGTGTATGATGATGTTATAGCCTTTTCCATATTGTGTGATGGTGTATGCTGTAACATAGGTTATGTGGTTTTTCATCCTTAGCAATTTTCCATATTGGTGATGGTGTATGCTAAAAATGAAATGAGTTTATTTATGCTTCAGTAGGTTTCCATATTGGTGATGTATATGCTTGACATAAATTGTGTTTGGTTGATAGTTTCCATGTGTATTGTTTTCCATAGAAACTAATGTGAATGGGCTATGATAGTTTCCATGTGTATTGTTTTCCATAAAAACTAATGTGAATGGGCTATGATAATTTACATAACACAAATGGGTATTTGTATTAAATAAATCATGATGTTATGTTAGTGGGTAGAAAATGTTTTGGTTGTATTGGTATGTGACGAAGGTATGTAAGAAGTGAAAGATGCATTGCTCTTTTATTGACAAGGACTATACTGATAACATAGATAGGGTTGTTGCAAACAAAAATCCCCATTCATGCATTACGTCATTGACCATTGGTTTTTGTTAGAGAAGTATTCTAATCACTTGACATTAAGTGAGCTCAAAATCCCTTGGGTATTTTGGGGTAATAGGTGTGATTATGTGATATGTGAGGATAGCATAACCCTTTTTAGCAGGGATAACTTTGCCCCTTTTATAGGTGACCCTGAGAACAACTATAGGCAAGTCCATGACTTAATAGTGAGTTTTTTTTTGGTATACTGATCAATGTGGGAAGTCTACTTGGAGATGTTGTTTTGTGTTGTGGTCATGTGAAGCTGATCGATGCAGGAAGCTTTTGAGAGGGTGCTGTTTGTAGCAAAATTTGGGCATAGCCATCCTTCAAGGGAGTGGTCTATATTTTTATTTGTATGTTTTGATGTCTTTAAATAGCTGTCCTTCAAGGGAGCAGTCTACTAATTACAACAATAATGCAGCTGTCCTTCAAGGGAGCAATCTACATTTATAGTTTATGACCTTTTGATGTTTTGTTAGGCATCCCAATTTTATGTTTTTTTTGTTGATTGAAATTTTAGTCATGGACTAGACTATAGAGGTTTAGGGGTTTCACTTTTATTAGGACAAAGCATTTACTGCTTTAAAAAAGGGTCAACTAATTGTTATAGGGGAAAAGGGTTGAAAGGAATAGGAATGAGGATGACGTGGGTTGCTCAAGGGATGAGTTCAAGTTAAACATCAAGTGAATGATTACTTGGTTAAAAATAGAATGGTCACAGATGCAAGGCATTAAGGGGCTCAGGTTCTAGCTGGCCTTCGAGAGAAGACAGACGATAAGTGCCCGATCCATACTTGTGCATTATTATGTAAGGTCTGAGCCAATTAGGGGCAAACTTGCCACATTTGCTTCTTTCCATATTGGTCACATGTTAGTTTTATTTAAAGATGAGATCTCTGATTTTGAAATCTCGCTCTTTCAAATTTTTGTTGTAGGCACGCTTGATGCGATCTTGGTAGATATGAAGATGATTAAGAGTGGCAAGATGACGTTCGTCGAGTAACTCGAGTTGTGTTAATCGATCTTGATGAAAGTCATCATTAGAGAGGATGTCATGTAAGGATATGTGAAGAGAAGGTATTTGTACTTTAAGAGGCAAGACGGCCTTAGTTCCATACACTAAGGAGAAAGGTGTAGCACCCGTAGGGGTTCAAATGCTAGTGCGGTAGGCCCATAAAGCGAAGGGAATGTGAGTGTGCCAATCCCTTCCAGTGTCGTTGACAACCTTCATTAGGATTTTGGTTAAGATTTTGTTAGAAGCTTCTGCCTATCCATTTTCTTGTGGATAGTAAGGTGAGGAGAAGTTAAGTTTGATGCCAAAAGAGTTGCAAAGCTTTTGGATGGTTTTGTTTTTTAAAGATTTGCCATTATCAGTGATTATCTTGTGAGGTACACTGAAATGATAGATTATGTGGTGGTTAATGAAGTCGATGATTTTGTTAGCTTTAGTGGAGATGAGGGGAACAGCTTCCACCCATTTAGTGAAATATTTAGTTGCTATGATAATAGATTGATGTCAGAGAGATGAATGAGGGTTAATCTCTCTGATTAGATCTAAGCCCCATTATGAAAAGGGCCAGAAATCCTTAGCAACTTTTAAAGCGTGGCTAGGGATGTGAAATAGGTTAGCATGTTGCTAGCATTTGATACAACACTTAACATAGTTGCTACTATCTTGGTGAAGAGTGGGCCAATAATAGCCTAGGCAAAGAATGCACTTTGCAACTGAGTTACCACTGAAATGCCCCCCACAAATCCCATCATGGACTTGTTTGATGGCATGAGATGTCTCAGTGGTGGTCAAGCATCAGAGAAGGAGGCCATCGAGACCTCATTTGTAGAGAAGACCCCCTAGCATGGTGTATCAAGCAGTACTTTTGATAAAATCCCACCATCCATTGCTAGAGAGATGAGGAGGAATGATATAATAAGTCAAGTAGTCAACAAGTTGTTTATACCAAACATCATGTGGACTAGAGTCGATATTGCCAACAAAGTTGATGTCAGTTGAGATATATGAGGGAAATGCTAAATAGTGTACCATGACATAGACTCTCGAGGAGATAGATGAAGATGGGATGTGTGAGTCGAGAGAGGCCATAGTGTTGGCAAACTTATTCATAGAGCGAGGAACAGTTTGTAAGAGATAACGATCAAAAGACCCTAACAATGTGTCAACACGGCATTTATATCATTGCAAGACTTCATTTTTGCAAATATATGAACTGTTAATCTGATTAATGACTAGTTATGAGTTGCCAAAGAT
Source organism: Torreya grandis (assembly GCA_037957365.1). Taxonomy (NCBI): domain Eukaryota; kingdom Viridiplantae; phylum Streptophyta; class Pinopsida; order Cupressales; family Taxaceae; genus Torreya; species Torreya grandis. Next base: position 3,465,474 of record JARHVA010000827.1, read on the forward strand.
ATTGATTGTCTTAATGCCCAAGAAAAGGGTAGTTTGAAGCCCCAAAATTAAGGCTTCATACTCAGCCATGTTATTGGTGCATTCGAAGTCGAGTTTGAAAGATAGAGGCATGGGCTCACCCTCATGAGGGATTAGGATGACCCTCGTACCCACACTAAGTTGACATTTAGATCCATCAAAGAACATTATCATTTGATAAGGGATATCATCGGTGGATAGCGTGGTGATAGACTCATCAGGAAATTTGTAGTTAGAGGGTTGGTTATCAGGTAAAGGAGCATCTGCTAGTTGGTCAGCTATCGATTTCCCATTTATAGACTTTTGTTGAATGAATTCCAAATCAAACTCAATGAGAAGCATGAGCTAACAAGCCATACGTTGGTTTTGGTATGGCTTGGAATGCATGTATTTGAGAGGGTCAGTGTGGGTGATGACGTAAGTCTTGTGGTTGAGGAGATAGTGGTGGAGTTTGGAGGTGGCAAAGACTAATGCCAAGCAAAGTTTTTTGGTATGAGTATACTAAGTTTCATAGTCAACGAGTGTTTAGCTTATATAATAAACCACCTGCTCACAATGTTGTTCATATCGATGCACAATCATGGCACCTAAGGAATGATCTATTACTGAAATGTAAAGATAGAAGGGTTGGTCATCTTTAGGTGGAATAAGGACTGGTGGAGAGACAAGATAACATTTAAGAGCCTCAAAAGCCTCTTGGCAATCCTTATCCCAATTAAAGGAGATGTCCTTCTTGAGGAGGTGATGGAAGGGTTGACATTGGTTAGATAGCTACGAGATGAAGTGATGAATAGTTTGAAGCTTCCCTTACAGGCTGCGAAGTTGTTTTAGGTTAGTTGGTGGGGGCATCTCGAGTATGGATTGAATTTTAGCTGGATCTACCTCAATGCCATGGAGAGAAATGATGAAACCCAAAAGCTTCCCTGAGATAACCCCAAAGACGCATTTCTTGGGGTTGAGTCGAACATTATATTGTATTAGGCGAGTGAATATTATTTTGAGAATGGTTAGGTGGTCATGGTGAAGCTTGGATTTCCCCAGCAGGTCATCCACATAATCCTCCATGATTTTGTGGAGGAGATCATGAAAGATATAAGTCATGGCACGTTGGTATGTAGCACCTGCATTTTTGAGGCCAAAAGGCATGACCCTATATCAAAATGTCCCCCATAGGGTGATGAAGGTTATTTTATGTTGATCTTCTGGGGCAATCAAGATTTGGTTATATCCTAAAAATATGTCCATGAGAGATAGCATCTCATGACCAGCTGTAATATCAATAATTTGGTTGATGTTTGGCAAAGGAAAGTCATCCTTTGGGCAAGCTAAGATGAGGTCACGATAGTTAGTACAAATTTAAATTCCCCTATTGCTTTTGTGATAGGGACAATGTTTGACACCCATTGCGGATAATCAATGGGTTGGATAAATGAGACAAAGAGAAGACATTGAAGCTCCTCTTTGACAAGGAGTGTGACGTGAGGATGCATCTTGCGAAGCTTTTACTTGACAGGCTTAGCTTCACGGTTCATGACAATGCTATGGATGACAATGTCAGGGTCAATACCGGGCATATCGCTATAAGACCAAGCAAAGGCCTTGCTATGATCTATAAGGAATGTGGTATAGTCAATTTGTTCCTGGGTATCTAAAGATTGACCAATCTTTAAAATGTGAGGAACATCAGAAGATGGGAGATTAATGTCAATAGTTGATTCATTTAACATAACCTGTGTTTTTGAAGGAAGTGATTGTTGTATGAAGGAGTCAGCCGCACCCATGTAGGTGAGTATGGCATCATCATCCAGGCATTGGACAGTGTTGATGCTAGAAGATTCATCATCTATCATGTCTGGATAAACAAGAGGAAGAGACCTTGATGCCCCACCTAGTTGATAGGTCAGGGGTTCCAAGTGAATGGCATTTATGAAAAAAATAAACTAGGAGGGATGGAGACCACCGACTCCATAGGTGAGGATGGGTGAATAGGTGAGGTTAGACGAGAATACTCTATGAAAGTTTCATGGTGAGGGATCTTAGAAGTTTTGGTAGGTTCTTTGAAACCCACGCCATGTCATTTCTTGGCATTTTTGATTGCCTCATCATTTGGAGGCTCAATGGGCTTGTGTGGACCTTGTTCATAACACCCAAAGCCAAAACTCTTCCATGCACACCTATAAAGATAGGTGTGAGCAAAGTGAGGGTTGCCGAGGAAGGAGAAATTAGAAGTAATGGTTGGGGTGATGAAAGAGGATTTCCTACAGTAGGAGCCAGATCTAGCCCTCCATAGGTGAGATTAGTTTGGAGATTGGGAGGACCATATGGAATGACCATTCCGATGCGATGGTCGTAGTTAGGATGGTGATGAAGTTGTCCATATTCTTGTAGAGTTTGGAACATGTCAAGGGTAAGTAAATGATACTCCCCAAGTGAAAGGCGCTGGAAGGTATCTTCCATAGGGTCTTTCGTGGTCACTTGAGGAGTAGGCATAGGTATAATCAGTGTTTGCAAGCTTATCGAGGCTTTTGAGGGTGGAAGTGGTGTTTAGGTGGATGTTTTCAAAGGTATGAGAACATCATTAGGTTGATAGGTCATGTTGCATGTTTTAAAGGGAGAAGGATCAGCAAGAATAACATGAACCTGCCCCTCATGCTCAAACTTGACACAATGATGCAATGTGGAAGGGACACAGGCCATGACATGTATTCAAGGTCATCCCAACAGCATGTTATATTGGAAATCCCCCTTGATCATATAGAAGAGTTCTGAAATTGTACGTGGGCCAACACGAATATGCAAGACCACAGTGCCAATGGTAGTGGCGGTGGCATCATTGAAAGAGTGAAGAATTACGTTAGTTTTTGACATGCAGTTCTTTGGAAGGGCTAATTGATCATATGCGTGGGTTGAAATGATGTTGATGCTAGTACCTCCATCAATCATAACCTGCTTAATGTGAGTTTGATCAATGTAAGCTGTGATAAAGAGGGTGGCATCTTGATCTTCCAGGTTCAAGGCGGGAATCTCAGAATCACTGAAGGTGATGGAGGCAACGGTGGGTAAGGATTTGACTAAAGCAGTCAGTGGTTGGGGGTCTTCAAGTTAGACCTCCACTGCCTGTAAAGCTTTGACCAAAGCTTGGCGATGTTGTGGAGAGCTTTGTATTAGGTCATACAAAGACATCTTCACAGGGGTTTGGTGAAGTTGTTTCACCATGGAGTCGCGAATTGCCTTTGAAGATGTTGGTTGAGATGTGCCCAAGATAGAAATCTTGGGCTTTGATGGTTGAGAAGGCTTGATGAATGGATATGTCCAAGGGATAGAAACTTTCTCTTTTCCTTTATCTTTCAGGGTTTGTGACCTGGTGGCCACATTAAGAGTGTTGATATTGAATAAAGGGGGAGAAGGTGGTAGAGGGACCATAGTCTCACGTTGGGATCCCGATTCAAGTGAGGAGGTTTGGGAGGCATGGGATGGTGTCAGTGGTTTGTAAAAATTGTGGTCAAGAAGATCCTTGATGAGAAGGGTATCCTTTTCCAGGTGTTGATGAATGACAACCTTAAGAGCACAATAATTCTCAGTATCATGCCCAGGTGTGCAATGATATGCACAGATTCAAGTGTCATCGAACCAAGATGGTTTTGGTTTGAGAGGTTGGTATGGCTTAATTGGTAGGAGAATGATGTTAAAAGACTGTAACAATTGGCATAATAGCAAAGCATAGGACCCCACTAATGGGTATGCACTCTTTGTTGTAGTAGGGGTTGACAACTCCTATTTAGGAGTTGTAGGAGGAGTTTTTTTCACCACTTTTTTAATTGGTGGTGTGGCCACACGTGTAGATGGAACTTTCTTGGTGAGAGGTGTTTCTAATGCAAAATTGCTTTCTACATTCAAAAGAAGAAATAAGAAACTAAAAGATGGTTAAGGCTAGAAGTACCTGATATAGTCGTGCGCATCGAAATCAGACGTTGAAAGATTCTCCTCTTTTGCTGTGGAGGAATGACACCTGCGAAGAAAAGGCTAAACATGGAAAAACATTAATAAGAGATATGGTGGGCTGTCAGGCGAACGCCCGATCCCAGAAGTACGAAGACTCCCTAGAAGGATATCAACCCACTGATAAAAAAGAGCATAATATTGGACGAAAGTAGATGATAATGACAGAAATAAATGACAGAAAATAAAGAGCGTACCTGATATGCGGCACTGTTCTGCACAGTCGCTGGCATCGGTCTCTATGGTGCCGGCGTCGGTTAAGGAAGGTGCCGACGTCGGTTAATGTGCCGTCGTCGGTCGGGGCAGTGACCGGCGTCGGTAGGGGCAGGTTCTGGGAAAAGGTTCGGGACAGGTTCTGAGAGAGTCTGGGGGGGTTTGAACAGTCAGGACAGGGTCTGAGAGAGTCGGGACAGGGTCTGATAAGGTCAGGGTAGGGTTTAGACAGAGTTGGGACAAGGTCTGATAAGGACAAGGACGAGGTTTAGACAGAGTTTGGGGGTGTCGGGACAGAGTCTGGGCAAGGACAGAAAATAAATAATAACTAAGAAAGAAAACAAAATAAACAGAATAAAGACTTACCTGGTAGAAGACCCGATGAAAGCCATGGTGTGCAGATTAGTTGATGTCGTAGTGTTGATGATTGCTCGGAGTTCGCAGGTTGGTGGAGGAATTCGCAGGTTGGTTGCTCAGCGTTTCGAATGGTTGGATAGCGTTCAGGGATCCGGTTCGAATGGCTGGCGGAGGTTGATGAAGGCGGGGGACGGGGATGGTTTCAGAAATGGTTCGTCAACCATTTCGGAAAACCGAATGATAATTGATAACGGACAAGGGGAAGGTGACCGACGTCGGCAGGATTGCCGACGTCGGCCGATAGGTGACCGACGTCGGCGACATCGGTCGGGTAAAGACCGTCGTCGGCAGATGCATAATGGGGATAGAGTCTACCTTTCGCTCTGTGCTCCTCTTTACATGCTGCCAGGGTCAATGCTGGTGAAACAAGTGATCGGCAAGGGTTCAATAGGCGAAGAAGAATAAGACGGGGAATGACTAGGGGAGTCGACACGATTTCAGTGTCTACATTTGCCCCTTTTTGTCTTGTTGGTTATTCTGGACGAACTGCAAGACAAAAATAGGAGTGAGTGCCCCAGGTGAGGGATAAGGTTGATTTCGTCTTGTTGGTTGTTCGAATGAACTGCAAGACAAAAATAGGAAGCGAAATGCCCCGAGTAAGGATGAGGTATTCCCCCTCAAAGCAGGAGTCGAGGGAAGGGAACCGGGAATCGGGTGCTGATTTGATAAAGAGTGGATAAAAAAAAAAAAGGGGTGAGGGTGAACGCTGCAAAGGTCGTGATTGTGCGCATACCACTGCACGAGATGGTCAGGCCAAAGTGTCACAGGTCAAGGGTCGAGGAGTGCCAAAATTGAAGTAACCGGGCCCTAGCATTTAGTCGTCTGCTGATCGGGTCACTCAATTTAAGCTGAAGCTCCAAATGGGTCGTCGCGTTCCAGGTATCCCGGGCTCAGGAAGTGCTCCTAGAAACACGAAAAAGTCACAAGTAGTGTGGATCAACCGGTGTGCGATCCTATACTTGTGAGGGTCCAAAAAGGTCTGCGCACAATTCTGCTAACTAGTCATGAGGTAGCATACATGCAAAAACAACCAAGGCAACAACGTCTTGGAAGTGGTCGAGGTCGGAGGAGATAGGCATGATCTCCAATGGTTGGTGGTCGAGGGATGGATGAATGAACGAAAGGATGAAAGGATGCGGCCGAGCTAACCCCAGAAGACCCCATGTCAACTGAGTGCTGCCTACATAGCCCTGGTGATAGGGCCTCAGGCCGATGTAGTTCTCCCTAGAAGGGAGGAAGGGTCAAAGGGATGGTGAGGAAAAAAAGATGTTGCAGCCTTTTCCAAATGGTGTATTCTGCAACATTGGTTGAGGGGTTTTTCATCCCTAGCAATATTCCATATGCGTGATGGATGTATGCTAAAAATGAATTGAGGTCTATTTATGCTTCAGCAAGTATTGGTTTATGCTGAACATAAATTGGGGCGGGTCGATAGTTTCCATGTGTATTGGTGTCCATAGAAACGAGGGTGAATAGGCAAGGTCATGTTGATGGTCTGAAAAGAGAGTTGAGCTGAGTTGATCGACAAGTGATGAAGGTGAATGTGACCAAAGGGCAGAAGAAGATGAAAGGCAAATTGCTCTTTCATTGACAAGGACCAAAAAGAAAGCATAGATAGGGGTTATGAGAACCAAGAGCCCCATTCATGCGTGACGTCGTTGACCATAGTTATGTTAGAGCGGTAATCGAATCACTTAGACATTAAAGTGAGCTCGAAGTCCCTTGAGTAGGTAATAGGAGGAGGAAAGAGGGTAACCCGTTTTAAGAGCAGAGATAACTTTGCCCCTTTTTATAGGAGACCCTGAGACAACTACAAGCCAAGTCCGTGACTCGTTTTTTTTTTTTTTTTTTTTTTGAGGGGCAGACTGATCGATGCGGGAAGCCTGCATAGAGATGTCATTTGATGTATGGTCAGGTTGTGAAGCTGATCAATGCGGGAAGCTTCTAAAATAAGCTGCTATTTATTGCCAGAGTAGTCATAGCCATCCTTCGAGGGAGTGGTCTAGATTTTTGTTTAATATAAAGGCTTTTGAATAGCTGTCCTTCGAGGGAGCAGTCTATTTATTACAGCAATGATAGTACAGCTGTCCTTCGAGGGAGCAGTCTATTTTTTTTGATTTTGATATTGATATAGTGACCATGGATATGTTTTGACATCTTGATTTGTTTTGATAGAAATGTGAGTCATGGACAAGACTGTAGAAGGTCAAGGGCTCCCTTTTATTAGGACAAAGCATCCATACATCATAAAAGGGTTATAGGAGTTGTTAAGAGGAATAGGGTTGAAAGGAAGTAGGATGAAGAGGACGGGGATTGCTCAAGGGACGAGCTCAAGTTAAGTGTCAAGTGGATGAATACTCGACTAGCAGTAGAATGGTCGCAGATGCAACGCATTAAGAGGCTCAGGTTCTGGGTGTCCATCAAGAGAAGACAGACGGTAAGTCCCTGATCCATACTTGTGCGTGATAATAAAAGGTCCGAGCCAATTAGGAGCAAACTTGCCTCGTTTACTTCGCTCCATATTGGTCACGTGTTGATTCTCTTTGAGGACGAGATCTCCGATGTTGAAATCTCGTTCTCGCAGATTTTTGTCATAGGTGCGCTTGATGCGATGTTGATAGACATGGAGATGATTAAGGGCAGCAAGACGGTGTTCGTCAAGTAACTCAAGTTGAGCTAAGCGATCTTGACGAAAGTCATCATTGGAAAGGATATCATGTAGAGAAATGTGGAGAGACGGGATCTGTACTTCGAGAGGTAAAACAGCCTCTGTTCCGTACACAAGAGAAAAAGGGGTAGCACCCGTAGAGGTTCGGATGCTAGTGCGGTAAGCCCACAAAGCGAAGGGAATGTGAATGTGCCAATCCTTGCCTGTGTCACTGACCACTTTCATGAGAATTTTGGTGAGAATTTTGTTGGAAGCCTCAGCCTGCCCATTTGCTTGTGGGTAGTAAGGCGAAGAGAAACTGAGTTTGATGCCAAAGGAGTCGTATAGCTTTTGGACAGTTTTGTTTTTGAAGGACTTGCCGTTATCAGTGATGATTTTATGAGGGACACTGAAACGACAGATGATGTGGGTGTTGATGAAGTCGACGATCTTGTCGGCTTTTGTGGAGATGAGAGGAATGGCTTCCACCCACTTGGTGAAATATTCAGTGGCTGTGATGATGGATTGATGACGAAGAGACGAATGAGGGTTAATCTCACCGATGAGATCTAAACCCCACTGAGAGAAAGGCCAAAAATCCTGAGCAACTTGCAAGGCGTGACTGGGAAGATGAAGCAAGTTAGAGTGCTGCTGACACTTGATGCAACGCCGAACATAATCGCTACAGTCTTGATGAAGGGTAGGCCAATAATAGCCCAGACGAAGGATGCACTTGGCAACCGAATTTCCACTGAAATGCCCGCCACAAATCCCGTCGTGGACTTGCTGGATGGCGTGAGATGCTTCAGTGGAGGTGAGACAATGAAGAAGGAGGCCGTCGAATCCTCGCTTATAGAGAAGACCCCCTAGCATGGTATAGCGAGCTGTACGCTTGATAAAAGCTCGTCGTGCATAACTAGAGAGGTTGGGAGGAATGATAGAGAGAGATAAGAAGTCCACAAGTTGCTTATACCAAGCATCTTGTGGGCTAGGGTCTATAGTGTTGACATGATGAATGTGAGGAGAGATATATGAAGGCAACGGCACACGATGCACCGTGACAAAAAGTCTGGATGCAGATGAGGAAGATGGGATATGGGAAGCGAGAGAAGCCATAGTGTCAGCAAACTTGTTCGTGGATCGAGGAACAGTCTGCAAGAGGAAATGGTCGAAAAATGCAAGGAGAATGTCAGCACGATTTTTGTACCTTTGCAAAATTTCATTTTTACAGAGGTATGAACCGTTGACCTGATTGACGACGAGCTGCAAATTGCCAAAGATGTTGATGGACTTGATGCTGAGAGAGAGGGCGGTCTGAAGTCCCAAAATTAAGGCCTCGTATTCGGCCATATTATTGGTACAATCAAAGTCGAGTTTGAAAGATAAAGGCATGGGCTCCCCTTCGAGTGGGATGAGAATGACCCCAGCACCTCCACCTAGTTGACATTTGGATCCGTCAAAGAACATAGTCATCTGATAGGTGGTGTCGTCGGAGGAAAGCGCAGTGATAGACTCGTCAGGGAATTCACACTGCGAAGGTTGAGTGTCAGGAAGAGGGGCATCGGCTAGTTGATCAGCGATGGTTTGCCCCTTGATAGATTTCTGCTGGATGAATTCGAGATCGAACTCAGCAAGCAGCATGAGCCACCGAGCCATACGTTGATTCTGATATGGCTTGGAGTGCATATACTTGAGTGGGTCGGTGTGGGTGATAACAAAGGTTTTGTGACTGAGAAGATAGTGGCGAAGCTTAGTAGCAGCAAAGACTAACGCCAAACAGAGTTTCTCGATATGGGTATACCGAGTTTCATAGTCGACCAGTGTGCGGCTGATATAATAAACGGCTTGCTCGCGGTGATGCTCGTCTCGGTGCGCGATCATGGCACCTAACGAATGGTGAGTGGCTGAGATATAAAGGTAGAAAGGTTGGTCGTCTTTAGGTGGAATGAGAACTGGTGGAGAGACCAGATAGCGTTTTAAGGCTTCAAAAGCCTCTTGACAGTCCTTATCCCATGTAAAAATGACGTCCTTCTTAAGGAGATGATGAAAAGGTTGGCAGCGGTCAGAAAGCTGCGAGATGAAGTGACGAATGGACTGGAGCTTGCCTTGCAAACTGCGAAGCTGCTTGAGATTGGTCGGGGGAGGCATTTCGAGGATAGCGCGAATCTTGGAGGGATCTATCTCGATGCCACGGAAGGAAACGATGAAGCCGAGAAGCTTGCCAGAGAGGACCCCAAAGACACATTTCTTGGGGTTAAGACGGACATTGTACTAAAGAAGATGAGAAAAGATGATGTTGAGAATGGTCAGATGGTCACGGCGAAATTTGGATTTGCCGAGAAGGTCATCCACATAGTCCTCCATGATTTTGTGGAGGAGATCGTGGAAAATGTAGGTCATGGCACGCTGATAAGTGGCGCCTGCGTTCTTCAAGCCGAAAGGCATGACTCGATAGCAAAAAGTCCCCCATGGGGTGATGAAAGAAGTCTTGTGCGGATCTTCTGGAGCAATCAGGATTTGATTGTATCCTGAAAACCCATCCATAAGAGATAGCATCTCATGGCCGGCCGTAAGATCAACGAGCTGGTCAATGTTAGGAAGAGGAAAGTCATCTTTAGGACAGGCTAGATTAAGGTCACAATAGTCTGTGCAGATCCGAATCCCCCTAGTTGCCTTGGTGACTGGGATGATTTTAGAGACCCACTGTGGATAATCGATAGGCTGGATGAAGGAGACAGAAAGGAGCCGCTGAAGCTCCTCCTTACAAGGAGGGCAACGCGAGGATGCATCTTTCGAAGCTTTTGCCTGACAGGCTTAGCCTCTGGTTTGGTGACAATGTTATGGGTAACGATGGTTGGGTCGATGCCAGGCATATCACTGTAAGTCCAGGCAAAGGCCTTGCTATGGTCGGAGAGGAACTGGGTATAGTCAAGCTGCTCCTGAGCGTCTAAAGATTGGCCAATCTTTAAGACATGAGGAACATCAGAAGAAGGAGGGTTGATGTCAATGGTTGATTCATTTAACATAACCTGGGTCTCAGAAGGGAGGGAGCGCTGGATGAAAGAATCATCAGCGCCCATGTAGGAAAGAATGGCGTCATCGTCAACGCAGTGAACAGTGTGAATGGTTGCCGACTCATCTTCGATCATGGTGGGAAGAATGAGAGGGAGAGACTTGGATACCCCATTGAGCTGATAAGTCAAGGGGTCCAGGCGGATGGTGTTTATGGAAAAAAAAAACTAGGAGGAATGGAAACCACTGACTCCGTAGGTGAAGGTGGCGAAATAGGTGAGTGTGGAGGAGATTGGTCGAGGATTGGTTCAGGATAAAGGTCTACAGGGTCTTGAGTGGGGTCGTGATATCCCAGACCATACCGTTTCTTGGCGTCGTCATCGTTGAGCGGTTGGATAGGCTGATGGGAGCCCTGCTCATAGCGTCCGAAACCAAAACCCTTCCATGCACACCTGTAAAGGTAAGTATGTGCAAAGGCGGGGTTGCCAAGAAACGAAAAATCTGATGTGAAAGGTTGGGGTGAAGAAAGAGGATTACCGTCAGTAGGAGCTTGATTAAGCCCTCCATAGATGAGGTTGGTGCGGAGGTGAGGGGGACCATAAGGTATGATCATCCCAATCCGATGGTCGTAGCTGGGGCTGTGATGAAGTCGTCCATACTCTTACGGAGTTTGGAACATGTCTAAAGCCAGCAAGCGATACTCTCCCAATGAAAGTCTTTGGAAGACGTCTTCCATGGGGTCTGTGGTCATCGCTTGAAGGGGAGGTGTAAGGGTGACCGCCTGTTGCGAACTGGTTGAAGCTTCCGCGGATGGAGGCAGTGCCGGGGTTAATGGCTTGATAGGAATGAGGACATCGTTTGGACGGTAAGTGGTATTGCATGTTTTGAAAGGCGAAGGGTCAGCGGGAATGGTGTGGACTTGTCCGTCATGCTCAAACTTCACACAACGGTGCAGGGTGGAGGGGACACAGGCCATGGCGCAGATCCAAGGTCGGCCCAGCAAGATGTTGTATTGGAACTCTCCTTCGATGATGTAGAAGAGCTCCGGGACTGTGCGTGGACCAACGCGGATATGAAGGATGATGGTGCCAATGGTCGTGGCAGTAGTGTCGTTGAAAGAGCGCAAGATCGCGTCAATTTTGGAGACGCAATTCTTGGGAAGAGCCAACTGATCAAAGGCATGAGTGGAGATGATGTTGATGCTAGCGCCCCCATCGATCATAACGCATTTAATGCGTGTCCGATCGATGTAGGCAGTGATGAAGAGGGCGGCGTCCTGATCTTCTGTGTTGGATGTAGGAATCTCAGAATCGCTGAATGTTATGGAGGCAACAGGGGCTAAGGAGTGGACAAGGGCAGCAAGTGGCTGGGGATCCTCAGGTTGGACCTCCGCTGCCTGGAGGGCTTGGATGAGGGCCTGACGATGTTGAGGTGAGGTTTGGACGAGATCGTAGAGGGACATCTTCACAGGCGTCTGGTGAAGCTGTTTCAACATGGAGTCGTGGATTGGTTCGGAAGAGGAAGAAGAAGAAGAAGAGGGTTGAGGCGCACCAAGGATAGAAATCTTAGGCTTAGGCGGTTGAGGTGGATTGACAAAAGGGTAGGTCCAAGGAATGGCGGCTTTTTCTTTCGCCTTATCCTTTTGTGACCTAGTGGTGATATGAATGGCATTGATTTCAAAGATGGGAGGTGAAGATGATGAAGGGGTTGTAACCGGTTGATAAGATGTGGATGGGTTTGAAGAGGTTGAAGGGTTGTGAGAAGGAGTCGGGGGGCGGTCGAAAGTGTCCTCAAAGAGAAGAGTGTCTTTCTCCAGATAACGACGAATGACAGCCTTGAGGGCACAGCAAGTCTCAGTGTCATGTCCTGGTGTACGATGATATAAACAAATCTTCGTGTCGTCGAACCAGGAAGGTTTAGACCCGAGAGGTTGAAAGGGCTTGATGGGTGGAAGAGTTATGCTAGAAGTTTGCAAAAGTCGTTGCAAGATCAAAGAGTATGAGCCCACTAAAGGGTCCATGCTCATCGATGTATGCGATGTCGGTGACTTTTGCTTGGGCGAAATGGGAGGAGGTTTTCGTACCACCTTCTGGGTTGATGGTGCGATGACAGGCGGAGACAGTACACTCTTCGTGAGAGGTATCACCCTTTTGGGAGAGGGTAGGCTAGTGGTAGGTAAAGGAAGCAAAGGAGGCAACCGGTTTTGGTTAGAGGTTGAAGCGGGAAGGATTCTGGTTAAGGTTGAAGGATGCGGGCCCAAAATGGAGGGCAATGGTGACGGAAGAGGAGGCGTTCGCCTCTGTGGTTTGGGAGTCTTTTGAGATTTGGGTTGAAGACTACTATTAGTTGAAGTTTGGGTTAAGTCCACCTTCACTTGTGGATGAGTGAGGTTGGAGATGGGGCGAATGCCAAGTGATTTGATAGGTTTAGGTGGAGTAGATGAGGGTTTTGGTTTTGATGAAGTTGATGAAGATGTAGACGGTTTGGAAGTGGAGATCGAATTCTTGTTGATAGTCTTAGGAGGTTCCGCCATGGGAGGATTAGCGGTATGAGATGAGAGGGCCCGGGCTTGTTGAAGAGCTGTGAGACGGTCCCACAATCCCTGATGTTCCACTTTCCTAGAAGGGAGAAGTTTGAGTCTCTCCACTAGTCGGGAAAATGGCTGAGAAGATGCGGGATGAGGTTTAGGCTTTTGAGAAGATGCCAATGGTTGTGGGACTGAAGGTAAGACGGATGTAATAGTCTCGGGTCCAAAGCATGGTGAAGTTATGACAGATTCATGTTTGGTTGGAGATGAAGGAGAGATAGGTTCTTCTCTGGGTGGAGAAGAAACTGGTGAATGAAGCTCCTCAAGCGGGTAAAGGGCAGGGATGATAGTGCCCTCCACTTGTGGCCGAGGAGTAGGAAAGGTTGGGTCCTCCATGGGCAGCAAGAAGGAAGATGGTGAAACTGGCGGTGCTGGTAAGGTCGAGGCGTCCTCTAAAATGAGAGAAGTTGAGGGAGAACTAGCCGGAGAAAGAGGTTCGTCCACATGTGATGGACTGATGGATGAACTCACCTCTTGGGGTTGGTTAGAAATGAGGGGCAAGACCGTATTGACTGTTCGAATATTATGTTCATGGGTATTGTCAGTCAAGGTCTGGACGTTGTTTTGGGTTGGTGGATGATTAGGGAATGGTTGTTTGAAGATATCGATACCCTGATTAGGAGGGGCGTTAGGATTGTCAAGGATGAGGTCACCCTTTTCCAACATGTCTTGAACTATGTTTTTAAGGGTTTTACAATTGCCCGTGTCATGACCTTTAACACGGTGGTAGTGGCAGAAGTCATTCTCCCTATACCACGCAGGGATGGTGTGTGAGGGATCAAATTGTGGTGGAGGTCGGATCTGAGGGAGATTGATGGCCCCTTGTTTGACGAGTTTTTCCAGCACAGACGCGTATGATTCTCCAATTGGAGTAAACTGTCGCTGTATGTATCTCTGCTGAAATTGACGAGTGGCGCTCATGGACGTGGATGGTTCAGATTGATTAGTTGAAGGCGAAGAAGAGGAAGATCTAACAACCACAGCATTTGCTGAAGCTTTAGATTTAGGATTGGACGAGGAGGGCTTAGAAGAAGGGTCATTGGTTTTGGAGTTGGGATTCTTACTCCACAACTTGACTTTATTCTCCTCAACGGCACGTAACTCAAGTTTACGAGCCATCGTGAAGGCTTCGTCAAAAGTGCGGAAGGTTTGAACCCTCAAGGTAGAAGAAATATGTTTAGCACAGGCTTGAGAGAAAAGTTCAATAAGCTCAGGCTGAGGTAAAGAAAATAAAAGTTGATTGATAAGGCTCCTCCACCGAGCGACAAAATCAGCAATAGATTCATCCTCGAACTGGCGAATAGAATAGAGGTCTGTGATAGAGACCTTCTTGGTGATATTGATGGAGAAATGATCGAGGAAGAGCTAGGCCAACTGAGTGAACGTGAGGATGGAATGGCTGGGAAGAGAGCTGTACCAATCAAGTGCAGCACCCGAGAGGGACATGGGAAACGTGCGTAAGAGCAACGCATCGTCGTGGGCGATAAGGTAACAGGCATGTCTGAATGCCCGTAAATGTTGTTGTGGGTCTTCCTTACTCTGGAAACGAGAAAACTTAGGAAGTTCCCACTGGCTGGGATATGGTCTGATGGGGACAGAAGGATGGATGGGCTCGTTACAGATTTGTTCGTACGAGAGAGTGTTGCATGAGCCGGTAATGGAGGTCTCTAGGTTGGACATTTTATCCATCAGCATCTTGATAATATCTACTGACGGATTGGCGGGTGGAGCACCTCCTAGATTGTGAGGTGCTTGAAAGAGGCTGGAAGAGGTATACGACATAGTCGGTTGTACCAATAAGGGCGCAACGTACGGATGACTAGTCGTAGGGACGGAAGAAGTGACTAAGGATGATTGGATGGAAGGCATGGCTAGGTTTGATGTTGTCATGGGAGGTTGGTTAGAGGTAACATGGGCTAATGGATGGGTAGCCACCCTAGTGTTGATAGGAGTAAGAGTGGGCGGAATAGAAACGACCAGGTTCTGAAAGGGGGTAGAAAGTGGTTGAGTGGACTGAGATTGATTGGGGGCCGAAACCCCGGTGAAAGTGGGCCCAACGACGGAAGGAGAGGCCACACTTGGATGGTTGGTGAAAGGTTGGTCAGTGGTTGAGGCAATAGCCTGGGTGTCTAAGGGTTGGACTACGGACGTTGTTGATACGACCGCAGTTGCGAGGAGAGAAGTCGGCATTCCATAAATTGGATTGCCAAAGGGGTCTCGCATTTGGCTATTCGCGAGATAGTGTTGCAGGGCTTTGGTATTGAGGTCCAAGAATCGTGTGAAGTCTTGGTCCCCTTCTGGAATAATAGGCGTTTGGGGCGGAGATGGTCTGATAGGAGTTCTTTCGGTTTCTGAGTTGAACTCCATTGTAGGGTTGGTTGTAGGCGGGGTAGATGGAAGAGGATGATGCCTCGCGTGATCGACTAGAGCCTTGGCTTGGCTACGAGTCAGAACCATTCAAGGCAAGGGAGAACGTCCTCACAAGCTCAAACAAGCAGATAAGAACCAAAAAGATGAAGACACAAACAGATCCTAGAACCCTAGAAGTAAATTATTAGGATTATAGTGGCTTATGCCTTAGAATGTGTGTGTAGAGGAAGATTGGCTGAAAAATGGGTCCTAGAAGAAGCAGTCTATGGATGGTTTTAGGCTTTGTTATGGTGCTCAAGAAATCTGTGTTAGCTTCCGTACAGGCCTGGTGCTAAGGAGCAAGCTCCCCTCACTTCACGATTCCAGTGGTTAGCTGGTTTCGCTTAGCCAAAATATACTTCCACTAGAGTTTATCCTCCGCCAGAGAACGGAGTGGGCTTCCCCCTTGGTGATGAAATCCAAGTAGGGTCACCGGGACGGGTAAGGTATCCGCTGGGGGATGAAATCCCAGTCGGGCCTTGTCTCAGGTAAGTTTTATGTTCGTTTTGTGCAGGTGGTTTGGTCGTGTAACATCAAGTGACTAGATTAATTCAATATGCGGTTTAATTACTATGTGTGGTCTAAAAGATGCAGGCAAACAGAAATGAATGCAAAGTGTTTTAATGTCCAAGTCGAAATGTTTGTTCGTATGAAGATGAATGGAGAAAGAGTCGAAGAGTATGAGTTTTAGCTAGTCTAGAAATGCAAGAAAGAAAGAAATGTTCGTTTTAGTTCTGCTTATGATGTCGTTTAAGAAGAGACGAAAGGAGGCGAAAAGGAAGAAACCTAATGCACCTAAATGAACGAAAGAAAGAAAGAACCCAAGGAGGACCTAGGGTCCCACCGGGCGTGCCAGAATGTTTCTAATGCAAAATTGCTTTCTACATTCAAAAGAAGAAATAAGAAACTAAAAGATGGTTAAGGCTAGAAGTACCTGATATAGTCATGCGCACCGAAATCAAACGTTGAAAGATTCTCCTCTTTTGCTGTGGAGGAATGACACCTGCGAAGAAAAGGCTAAACACAGAAAAACATTAATAAGAGATATGGTGGGCTGTCATGCGAACGCCCGATCCCGGAAGTACGAAGACTCCCTAGAAGGATATCAACCCACTGATAAAAAAGAGCATAATATTGGACGAAAGTAGATGATAATGACAGAAATAAATGACAAAAAATAAAGAGCGTACCTGATATGCGGCACTGTTCTGCACAGTCGCTGGCATCGGTCTCTGTGGTGCCGGCGTCGGTTAAGGAAGGTGCCGACGTCGGTTAATGTGCCGTCGTCGGTCGGGGCAGTGACCGGCGTCGGTAGGGGCAGGTTCTGGGAAAAGGTTCGGGACAGGTTCTGAGAGAGTCTGGGGGGGTTTGAACAGTCAGGACAGGGTCTGAGAGAGTCGGGACAGGGTCTGATAAGGTCAGGGTAGGGTTTAGACAGAGTTGGGACAAGGTCTGATAAGGACAAGGATGAGGTTTAGACAGAGTTTGGGGGTGTCGGGACAGAGTCTGGGCAAGGACAGAAAATAAATAATAACTAAGAAAGAAAACGAAATAAACAGAATAAAGACTTACCTGGTAGAAGACCCGATGAAAGCCATGGTGTGCAGATTAGTTGATGTCGTAGTGTTGATGATTGCTTGGAGTTTGCAGGTTGGTGGAGGAATTCGCAGGTTGGTTGCTCAGCGTTTCGAATGGTTGGATAGCGTTCGGGGATCCGGTTCGAATGGCTGGCGGAGGTTGATGAAGGCGGGGGACGGGGACGGTTTCAGAAACGGTTCGTCAACCGTTTCGGGAAACCGAATGATAATTGATAACGGACAAGGGGAAGGTGACCGACGTCGGCAGGATTGCCGACGTCGGCCGATAGGTGACCGACGTCGGCGACATCGGTCGGGTAAAGACCGTCGTCGGCAGATGCATAATGGGGATAGAGTCTACCTTTCGCTCTGTGCTCCTCTTTACATGCTGCCAGGGTCAATGCTGGTGAAACAAGTGATCGGCAAGGGTTCAATAGGCGAAGAAGAATAAGACGGGGAATGACCAGGGGAGTCGACACAATTTCGGTGTCTACAAGAGGTGTTGAATTTTTTGGAGGAAGTATGTTTTTGATGGGTAGATGGAGTAATGGAGGCAGTTTGTTTTTGTGAGGTGTTGGAATAGGGAACACTCCTATTAAGGTGGAAGGATGTGGACCCAAAATAGAGGGCAATGGTGAAGGTGGGGGAAGAGTAGACTGACGTGGTTTAGCATCCTTCTTTAGTTTGGTGTGAGGACCATTATTATGTGGGGTAAGGTTCAAATCTACCTTCACTTGTGGGTGAGTGAGGTTTGATATGGGGTGAACATCGAGAGATTTAATTTATTTCGGCATGGTGGACACCTGTGAGGGTTTGGATTTAGATATGGAAGGCTGAGCTTCTGATGATTTAGAAGTGGAAGCCCACTCCTCATCAGAGACTTTAGGGTGAATTGTCAAGGAAGGTTTGGCAGTATAAGGTGAAGCAAAATGTGTATGATAAGGAGCCTTAAGTCACTCCCATAATGCCTCATGTTTTAAGTTCCTAGAATGGAGAAATCCTAAATTTTTTGCCAAATGAGAGAAGGGTTTAGATGATGTCACGTGATTTCTTACAGTCAGTATTTTGGAGGATTTGGGTGGTTGCGAGAGTGGAAACGTGTTGGACACAGTGATCTTGGGCCAAAGGCGAGAGAGAACCATCACCAAATCTTCCTCGGCTGAAGTGGGTGAGGTGGCAAGTTCTTCTCTCGGTGGAGAAGGGATTAGAGAATTTGGCTCTTCAAGCAGATGGAGTGCAGGGATGATCATGCCTTCCACATGTGGTCTAGGAACATGGAAAGTATGATCCTCCATTGGAAATAAGAAGGATGAGGGCGGGGCCAGTGGCATTGGTACCGTCAAAGCATCCTCCAACATGGGAGAGGTCAAAGTAGACTCTCCTATGTGTGAAAGAGGGGTGGATGGAGGACTATCCTCCATTGGTGGAGGAAAAATAGGAGAGGAAGGCTCCTCTAAAGGGCAAAGTAGAGGGATGAAGACCCCTTCTACATGAGGGCATGGGGTATGAATGGTAACTTCTTCTAATGGTAGAAGAAGAGGGAAGGTAGGGGAAAGGGGAACATGTAATACAGGATCGTCACGAGGTAGAAGAATGGGTAGAGGAGGTGTCTGATGTCGTGTGGGTGATATGGGTGAAATGGGTTCATCCACGTGAGGAAGAGGGCGAGGCAAAGGGATCTCTTCATTGCATAGGGTGGTATGGGTAAAATAGGCTCTTCTATCTGTGGTGGAGAAATGGGTTGACTAACCTCTTCAGATTGTGGGAGAGGTTGAATAGGAATGATAGGAAAGACCGTGTTGACCGTGCATATGTTGTGTTTTTGAGGGTCATCGGCCATGGTCTAAACATTGTTTTGACTTGGGGGATGGTTAGGAAATGGTTGCCTAAAGACATCCATGTTTTGGTTGGCCGATGCATTAGGGTTATCCAAAACAAGGTCCCCTTTGTCTAACATGTCTTGAACAACATTTTTGAGGGTTTTGTAATTGTTCGTGTCATGACCCTTGACACGATGATAGTTAAAAAAGTTATTTTCCCTATACCATGCAGGGATGGCTCGTGAGGGGTCAAATTGGACAGGTCAGATTTGAGGGAGGTTAAAGACTCCCTACTTTACTAGTTTATCCAATATGAAAGCATATGATTCTCCTATTGGAGTGTATTGACGCTGTACATACCATTGTTGAAATTGTATTGTGATGTTTTTTGAAGTAGAGGGCTCAGATTGGTTGGTTGTGGTAGAAGATGATGACCTAAAGACCACAACATTTGTCGATCCCTTGGACTTGGAGTAGGAAGAAGAAGATTTGGAAGAAGAAGGGTCATTGGATTTTGTGTTGGTATTTTTGCTATGCAATTTGACCCTATCCTCTTCAACTGCATGAATTTCAAGCTTTCGGACCATAGTGAAAGCTTCATCAAATGTGTGGAAATTTTGAACCCGCAGAGTGGATGAGATGTGCTTGGCACATGCTCTTGAAAAGAGCTCAATGAGCTCAGGTTGAGGTAGTGAGAAGGAAATTTGGTTGATCAAACCTCTCTAATGGGCAACGAAGTCAGCTATTGACTCATCCTCAAATTGTCTAATAGAATAAAGGTCTGTGATGGAGACCTTCTTGGTAATATTGATTGAGAAATGGTTGAGGAATAACTAAGTGAGTTGAGTGAAGGTGAAGAGAGAATGACTGGTAATGGAGCTATACCAATCAAGGGCAGTGCCATAAAGTGACATAGGGAATGTGCGAAGTAATAACGCATCATCGTGAGATATGAGGTAGCAAGCATGTCTAAATGCTCGCAAATGTTGTTGTGGGTCCTCTTTACTCCGAAAGTGAGTAAATTTTGGGAGTTCTCACTGGCTAGGGTATGGTCGAATGGGAAGTAAAGGGTGAATGGGTTCATTGCAGATTTGTTCATATGAAAGAACGTTCTTTGAACTTGAAATAGATGTCTCAAGGTTGGACATCTTATCCATCAGCATCTTAATTAGATCAGTAGATGGATTGGCATGAGGGGCACCCCCTCAGTTATAGGGTACCTAGAAGGCATTGGGAGGGGTGTATGACATACTTGGTTGCATTTTTGTAGATGCAACATACTGATAGTTTGTCATAGGGGCCAATGTCGAGGCCAAGGGGACTTGTGCCATGAAGGTGGAGGGCACAATTTGACTAGATGCCGCCAAGGGTGGTTGAATGGCGGTGACACTGGTTAAAGGGTAAGTGGTTACTCTTGTGTTTATGGGTGTAAGAGAGGATGGGATAGAGACAATCAAGTTATGGAAAGGTGTCAAACTTGGTTGAATTATTTGTGGTTGAGGGGGTATGGAAACCCTAATGGAGGTAGGGCCAGAAAGGATGGAAGGAGAAGCCAAATCTTGATCATTGACCATGATTGGGTTACTGGTCGAGGCAATGGCTTGAGTGACCATAGGTTGGGTAGCAGATGCTATTGATATCATTGCCGCTTCAACCAAAGAAGTTGGCATCCCATAAATAGGATTACCTGAAGGATCTCGCATTTGGCTTCTAGCAAGATAGTGTTGGAGAGCCTTGACGTTGTGGTCAAGGAATCTCTCAAATTCTTGATCCCTTCGGGAACAATAGGAGGTTGATCGGTGGGGGTAGGTTGGATAGGAGTATGCTCGATATCTGAAGTATACTCCATTAGATGACTTGGTATGAAGGGTGAAGGTAGGAGTGGCTGTTGACTCATGTGGTCAACAAGAGATTTGGCTTGATTGCGTGTCAATACCATCTAAATTGAAAGGGGTTCAGGTTCTAAAAACTATGTGTTTTAGTTTCAAAAAACCAGAATTTGTGTTGAACAACAAGAAATTTGGGTTTTAAGCTTGCTGTTTGGAAAGAAAATTTATTGACAGTGACTAATGTCAGTTGTTTAACTGATATCAGTTAGAAAATGTTGTCGACGTCGGTGGAAAAACCGATGTCAGTTTTTGTGTAACTCTAGAAACACAAAAAATTGATAGTTTTTGGAAGAAGAAGATATTCTGAGTTGTTTTTAGAATTCAAAAGATGTGACCTTACCATCTCAAACAATCAGATAAAAATAAGAAGAATAGATGAATAGGCAAGCAACCTCTAAAACGTTAAATTCCTAGGAATAAGTTTTAAAGTTGTGGTGGCTTATGCCTTAATAGAATGTGTTGGGAGTTGGGCTTGTAGAATGGGTCCTAGAGAGGAAGTCTATGGATGGTTTTAGGTTGTGTTATGGTGCTTAAAATATCTATATTAGGTTCAGTATGTGGCTTGGTGCTGGGGTTTGCTCCCTTCACTTCACGAACCTAGAGCCGAGCTGGGCCGCTTAGCCAAAATATACCTTGCCTATAGTTTATACTCTGCTAGAGAACAGAGTGCGTCCTCCTCTTGGTAGTGAAGTCCAAGTAAGATCGCCAGGGGGGGTAAGGTATCCCCTAGGTGATGAAATCCTAGACGGGCCTTGTCTCAAGTAAGTTTAAATGTTTAATTTGATGTGATTGTGGTTTGGTTGTGTAACATTTGTGCACTACGATTTATTCATAATGCTTTAATTACTAAGTGGGCTAAGTATGCATCCAAGCAAGAATGAAATGCAGTAGTTTTTTAACCCAAAACAAAATATGTTGTTCAAATGCAAACAATTGGAGAAGAGGTAAAGAGTATGAGTTTTTTCACTACTCTATGATGCATGCAAGAAATTACAAGAAAAAGAAGAGATGTTATTTTTAACTTCTGCTAATGGTTTCCTTTTCGAAACAAAAAGATGGAAGAGAGGATGCAAGAAGAGAATACTTTTCTAATGCACCTATATGAAAGTTTGGTCTTTTAAAAGAGGAAGAATGAACCCAAGGAAAACTCCAAGGGTCCCACCGGGCGTGCCAAAATGTTTCTCTATATTTTTGCTAGTTGCATTTAGAAGAAAGAAGAAACTAAGGTTAAAGGTCTTGGGCTTGACATTACCCAGATTAAGTGCACACCGTATCCAAGCATTGTGAGAGCTCCTCTTTGGCTATGGAGGAAACACCTGCAATAATAAAGAACCTCAAACAAAGAAAATGTTAGAGGAGGAGATGGTGGACTACCAAGCTACGCGCTCGATCCTAGAAGCGTAAAGCTCCCTAAGGGATGATAGTCCACTATTTAAAGAAAAGAATGTTGTATAAAAAGAAATGATGAAAGACTAAGAAAGAGAAAAATAGATAACACATACCTATTCTTTGCAGTCAGTCTATCACAGTCACTGACGTTGGTATTCCTGTTGAGGTCGGTTGGGTCAATTATGCTGACGTCAGTTTTGTTGCCGATGTCGGTAGGGGCAGTGGTCCTTGGATGGGTTTCAGGGTATTTCTATGGTTGACAGAGGAGTCTGGAAGTTTAAAGGTTTGTGTAGGGTTGCGGGAAAGTAAATAAGATCTGAGGAAGGGCAAAGGTAGAGGATAAGTGTGAAAAGAGGGTAAGAATAAGAGGAAGGCCTTTCAGCCTCTCCACGGAGGAAGTCAGGTTTCTCTCAACAGTTCTTAGAAATATCAAATGGAAACTAATTACCAATGTATTCTAAAATACTGAAATGAGACAGAATACTTAGCTCTATTAGATGAAGAACCAGAGGTGTCAGAATGCTTATTCCTATTGTGGCTGATGTTGAGGTCCTCATACAGTGTTTCAATCCAATGTCTGGAGTGACTTGTGTAGAGCTTCGGTAGCCAAGAGAGTGATAGTCAAATTCTAATGATTGAGATCAGAGTGTGTGCGTCAATCTGCAAGAAGGTGGGGGGAAGCTCAATGTTGGAGCTAGGCTTATGTAACCAACATCGGCAATCCTGTCGGTGTTAGCCAAATGTTGATCGATGTTGGTGGAGAAAGAATGGGTAAAAGGGCTATTTTTAGCTCTTTGCCCGTTTCTCCACCCGCCAAGTGCTTTTTCCATTAGAGAATGGTCAAAACATGGGCTTATGAGGTGTGGAAGTTAGTTAGGGAGTTAAGAGGGGGTTAGAATAAGTCTTGGGTAGTTAGAGTTTGGAAGACTTAGTCTTAGGGTGACTCATAGGGTAAGAAATGGTCTTAGGGCGAGGTGTCTAGGTGAGGTGTCCAAGGTAAAAAAATGGTGAGGTGTCCAAGGTGAAATGGGTTCAAGTGTGGGTTAGGAGTGCTAACATTTAGAAAGGGACCAAGGGGGGGTTGAAATGATATTGGTGTCTACATTAAGCTTTTAGCAACATGTTATTATGACTAGGAAAGAGTTTCCTGATGGTTAAAGAAAGTATTCTTCATATCAAGTGGAACTTGTTGTGAAATATCTATGGGTTTATTTTATTTAGGAGAAGCCACAAGGTCTACATCAAATGTAGGATTGGCTAGGTCTTGTTGTATTTGTTCTAATTTGTGCTTTATGAAAGTGGTATTATCAATTGAAGTTAGAGCCAAATAAGATGTTAAGTCTATGACAAGTTGATTAGCATATTGTTGACTAATTTATTGTATTTTGGTCACAAAATCTTGATCATTTGGGGAGGATTCCACAAGTGGGCCTTTCCCTTTGCTAGAAGAAGTAGTGTTTGGTTTTGTGATACGAGTAAGAGGTTACTCCTATAATTGAAAATGTGTATGTAATTAATCCATTGGGACATTAGACAAAAGTCATTCTCCTTATTCTATCAACCTTAGAAGAGATTCATATTTATACTCTATAGGTTGGTATTCAAAGTAACCTTATTCAGATCTTACCTTAATTGGGATATCCTCAAACATGACAAGGTGTTCCTCCCCATCATAAAAATTATCTTCCTCATAACTAGGTCCATAAGAGACCCCACTATGAGTATACCTTTGCATGTTTGATAATGATTTTTTATGTTTTTGAAGTGTTTCAAATTTTGGTTTGCAAATTCCAAAAGGTATTTTGGTTTTAATATCAAATAGATACAAGGTGGTTGGGTTTATAATCAGAAACAAATAGTATAATGCCTCACAATTAGAAGAAGAGAATGAAGTCCAGAGAATACTCAACCTTGGTTGATTGAAATTGATAATTAGAGGAAAGTAGAATAACCTTGGAGCTTAGGGTGTAAGCTATCACAAAAAAACCTAAGTTTGAAGTATGTTGGTATCATGAATATCTGAGCACAATCATGGCAGACCATGATTAGAAAAACTAGAAGAAGTTGCAAGTGATCCAAGAAGCTTAGGATGTATGCTAACACAAAAAATTCTAAGTCTAAAATAAAAAACAAATGGGTAACACAATGGTTCCCAATAAAAAATAAATTCGAATGGTTAAAGAACTTAGTGTAGACACTATAAAATTGCACACTTATAGTTTTTTATGACTAAATGCCTCAAGACCCCTTAAAGACCCCATAAACCTTCTTAACCCTTAACTAACCCCTAACCAAATCACTATTCTCCTATTCACATAGTACTATTCAAAAATACTATTTGAAAGTATTATTCACTATCACTATTCACTATGGGACCCACTATCACTATTGATGATGACATGGAAAGTGAAATGTCATGTGACATGGAAGGTGATTTGGGAGGTGATATGGCAAGTGACATGGCTTAGAAGTGATGTGGCTTGATGTGGGACATCATACCCCACCTGAGACCCTTTCCCAAGGTGCATAATGACCTCATTTAAACATCACAAGGGTCCCCCATTTAAATATGGAAAATTTACCCTTAAGGGGCCATCATTAAAAATGTATTTTGTTTTCACACATGAAAGTGGAATTCAAACTGGGATACCCACCTCTTTAGTGCTTTAGAAAAGACAAAGGGAACTATATCCACCCATTATTTGACATTTTAACTCAAATGGGAGGCCCATGATCAAGGTGGGAATCCCACCACCCTCATATTTTGACTCATTAATTCACCAACATGGAAAATGGCACCACATTTTTTGGGGAATCTCTTTAAGTGCTTAGATGAAGACAAGAAAAGGCGGTGAAAAGTCTTTTAGCCTCATTTATGACTATGTGCATGATTCCCATTCAAAATTGGACTCATGTGCAAGGTGGGAGACACACCAACCCAAATGGGAGACCAATGATCAAGGTGGGATATCCACCAACCTCATATTTTGACTCATTCATGCACTTACATGGAAAATGGTGCCACATTTTGTGGGCATCTCTTTAAGTGCTTGTATGAAGATAATAAACGGTGGTGAAAAGTCTTTTGGCCTCATTTAGATCCATGTGCATGATTCCCTTTCAAAATTGGACTCATGTACAAGGTGGAAGATACACTAACCCAAATGGGAGACCAATGATCAAGGTGGGAATCCCACCATCCTCATATTTTGACTCATTCATGCACCACATGGAAAATGGCACCATACTTCTATTATTCCCTCTTTTGGCGTGGTTCTTGACTACAAATTCTATAAATACTCCCCATCTCCTTCACTTAAGGTTAATTTGGAGGTTATTAACATATTGTTTTAGGTATTTGAAGGAGGTCATCATTTTTGAGGTCATAAACATCTTGGAGGAAAAGAATTCAAAGCAACAACACTCTGCCAAAATTGCCATGGGATTCCTTCCTCACATCATCAACAACATCAACCACATCAACCAGCCTCAAGGGAACCTTATTTGTTTTTTTATTTCAGTTATTTACTTAAGTCATTCCTTTTATTACCTTGACCTTTACCCCTTAATACAATTTCATATTAATCCATTGAATTCCTTTATCACCTTTGCCATTGTAATTCCATTTACCTCCTTTGCCCTCTTTGCACCTTCACTACCTTCACCCTCTTTGCTCCCTCATCCTTTTAATACCTTAGTTAATTGATATTTTATCTTTTTCAACCATCCATCCCTATCATTTTATTATCTCAATCAACCCCAACCAAGCCATTATTTTGACCCTTATCAAATTACCAAACCCAAAACCACAACCTTGCCTTAACCAATTTTCAGCATTAGTATAATCAAACTCGTTGCTTCATTTTTTTTAAATTAGTAGAGCATATAATGTTATCAATTAATTTTCTATCATTAGATATATTATATTTCAGTTTTACAATAATTTAAGTAAAACATATTTTTTTTTATCATTTCCACTTAAGTGTTTTAAAGAAGGTGGATTGATAGCCTCCTAGAAAGCTTTCGCTTCTAGGATCTAGCTCATGCTAGGCAATCCACCCATCTACTTGTCTAATAAATAAGTTTATTTTAGTATTTTATTATTTTTAGGTCATCCTACTGAGCCAAAAAGGATCTATCCACAATCAATTAGATTCAATGGACACACATTCAACAAGTATTCTTACACACCCTTCTTAACTAGTTTCTTCTTTTCACACTTAAGAAAAAGTGAAAATTAGACAAAAACATTTTGGCATGCCCGATGGAACCTATTGAGTTTTCTTGGGTTATTAGATGTATTAGGACATTTAGAATTTCATTAGTGTAATTAATTTAGTTGAAATTTAAAAAAATAATCTTCTTTCTTTACCAAAAACAAAGGAAAAAAGAGAGTTTTAGTTACATTTTTAGAAAAAAAATTAAATTTTATTGAATTTCTAAAAAGAAAGAAAAGAGAATTCATCCTAGGATTAAGATTGCATTTTCATGTTTCATTTAGGTGAGTTTTAGTTGTTATTATCTTAATTCAAAGAAAAAAAAAAAAATTAGTTCAAATTGAGTGCATCCATTGACTGCTTGCTTGATTTTAGCTCACCTAGTTTAATTAAAGGCATTATGAATTAATTGTAGTTCACAAATATTAGACAAACCAAACCACTTTCAAAAAAAATCATCAAAACACACTTGAGATAAGGCCTAAATAATATTTAATCACCTAACAGATCACTTTACCCTTTTCTAGTTATCTTACTTAGATTTAATCACCTAAGGGAGAACCAATTCAGTTCTCTAGCTAAGTACAAACTCTAGAAATTAGTACATATTGGCTAAGCACTCACACAAACTATGGGATTGTGATATGAGGGGATCAAGCCCCAAGTACTAGGCCATGTACTCAAACCAATACAGACTTCTATTAAGTGCCTAAACATAACCCGAAACCAAACATAGACTACCTTGTTTAGGACCTATTCAAGCCAATTTCCTCTTCACACTTTTCTAAGGCATAAGCCAAAAGAGAGATTAAAAATAATCATAGGATTTAACACACTCTTATTGAATACGTTATTTTCCTTGAGTATTTTTTTTAATTTCTCTTTGTTTGAAGTGTGAGAATGTATCATCCTTTTCTTATTTTTTCATATGGTTCTCACTCACCAACAACAAAAAGACATCAAGGAATAAAACCCACAACCAAATAAACTGTCACCAACTTCCACCTCTTCATCTATGGAACACATTTTTGAACCCATAGAATTACCTCACTCTTTGGGAATTCCTACTCAGGTAGTCCTAAGAGATGCAAAATTTATCACTTTCCTAAACAACAATCATGCAGCCTTACAACACTACCTAAGAACCACATCTTACCAAATCCTAGTTTCAACCCCACTTGTAGATCCACCTTATGGTATGCCTCTCCATCTCATGGTGAATACCTCCACTACCATGAGAACTACTCAACCTTTAGTTTCCCAAATGTTATCATCAACTAAAAACTCCATCAAAACTAACCCACCAACTAAAACTACCACTGCCCTTGTACCTCTTACTAATCACTCCCTCATAATAGGAGTGCCTAACTATAGCGCTACCCATATTCCTCTAGATACCTCCAATCCATCAAACACTACTCCACTTCCAAGCCTTGTGGTGTCCATACCCTCCATGTTACCACTAATCAATACAAGAGTCACCACCCTTCCATTAACCACTAACCCAACCACCACTCTAACCCAACATACAACCTTTGGCTATCTTCATAACCCATAAGGGATTATGACCTCTATCTAACCACCCACCTCTACCCAAATATTAAAATCCACATACCAATATTTATCTTCCACCCAACTTCCAAAGACCACATACCAATACGTGGAGTCATCTCAACCATCTACTAGCTATTCACACATTGCCCAATCTTAACAAAACATACCATATAACTATGCATCTCAATAACCTCAAGAAGACATCATGAATTTAATCATAGAAAAGATGACTACCCTTGAGTCATCCATCTCTGGAGCCCATAATCTCTTATCTTATGATCAGATTTTCAATGAGCCTATTCACCTTTTAGTCCCCATTAGATCTTATCCGGTCTAGTGGGAACTTGCAAAATTTACCAAGTTTAATAGTAAATAAGACCCGCAACAACATTTAAGATAATTTAGGCATTCATGTGACTTGATTGCCTATGATGATGCTCTTCTCCTTCATACCTTTCCTATGTCATTATCTAGACCAACATTGTATTGGTATAGTGCCATACCCAAACATTCCATCCTCTCTTTCACCTAATTATCCCAAAACTTCTTGGATCACTTTTCGATCAATATATCCAAGAAAGTTTCCATTACTAACCTTTGCTCCATTTGATAATTCAAAGATGAATCTATTACTGATTTTATGACTCGTTGGAGGAGCCTAATCAACCAACTTTCCTTTTTATTGCCTCAACTTGAGCTTATAGAGCTCTTCAATCGAGAATGTGCAAAACATATTTCATGCACATTACATGTCCAAAGCTTTTATACCTTTGATGAAGCTTTTACCATGGCTCATAAACTATAAAATATAGCCATTGATAAAGGAAGGTTAAAGTTGAAGAGCAAGAACTCAACTTAAAATCCCAATGAACCCTTTTATTTCAAGCCAAACAACCAAATCAATCCCAACACTAAAAACAAATCAACCACCAATGCCATTATCCTCAAAGCCACACCACCGCCATCTACCAACCAACAAAACCTAGAGAACCAAACCTCTGACTCCTCTAATTATTCAAACTAAAATCAAAAGAACCTAACTTGGAATAATCATAAGTAATTAACTCCACTTAGGGAGCCATATCCTTCTATTTTGGAAAAGTTACTAAAATCTAGTATCATCAAACTTCTACCAATTAAACCACCCTAATAGTTTGATACTTCTCACCCCATACTAGGTTGGTATAATGAGACTAACCATTGTGCCTTTTACTGAGTCATATGACATGACATCAATAGGTAAAACACCTTTAAATGCCTTTTCCAATCCCTCATTAACAAGGGGGCCTTACATTAGACAATCCCAATGCATCACTAAACTAGGACCTTGACATATTCCGCAAGCCTTTTCCTAATCATGCTCCTTTTACCCTTTATCATGACAATAAACTAGAACCATCCCATGATGTACATACTATTAATGTGGTTATTAATATACCCATTGTTGAAAAAAATATCACCTCAACCACCTCTTTCCCCCTCCCCTAAATGGAAGGGGATAAACTACCTTTTATTCCTTTGGACACCTAAATAAAGGGATCTTCCATATCCACACCTCCATTGGAAGATACCACACCTACCTCCCCTATCATAGAACCATCCACTCCCTCTTTGGAAGTGAGCTCACAAGATAAGATAACTTCATCCACCCAACCTCTGATTTTAGAACCTTCTATTGAAAACCAAGACAAAGGTAAAGGAACCATTCCTTCTCCTCCACCTAAGGTCTTAACCATTAAAAATAAGACCCAAGTAACCAAACCCACTTAAAAATTTGTAACCAAAAAAACCAAAGAGGTAAAACCAACAAAAAGTTCAAAAACCCAAATTTTACCTCTCTCAAACTTGCCCTCCATTTTGGGTCCTCATCCCTCTACTTTGAGAATGAAGCCCATTAATTTTACTAAAGCACCACCACCTTTATTAGTCACACCTTCATACTTGATTTCTAAGACACCTCTCCTCACTACACTGATGATTCCTAAGTTACCTATCTTGCCTTCCTCTACCTCCATCTCATCAACCATCTTACCTAAACCAAAACCATCAAAGCATACCACCTTACTTAAGACACCTATCACCAAACCCACATTCAAACAACCTTCTAACTCAACACCCAAATAAAAAACCACTAAATCTTTACCACCTTTAGCTATGTCCTATTCAACCATTCTATAAAGGTTATTGATAACCTCTTCTTTCACCTTACCACCTATAAAACCTTTGGACCCTTAATATCCTAAACCATCATGGCTCAATGATAAGTTGATTTGCCTGTATCATAGGACACCCAACCAAGACATAGAAAACTGTAAAGCTCTCCAAACTCTTATCCATTAGCTTTATGATGAGGATGATCTATTAACAAATGAACCTCCTATGCCACCCTTACCAATCCAAATAACAACCATACCTACCAAATACCTATCCACTCTTCCACCTTCACCTAAGAATAAAGGTGAGTTAGACAACTCCACTACCTTAACCTCTCCTATTATCCATATAATCAATGTGGTCACAAGATCATAATAGAAAGATAAAGGGAAGGCTAAGGCTTCCATTCCTTGTACTTATCCCTCCCTAAACTCCCAATCCAACAATACCCAACCATCTCCATTGTCAAACAAACCTAAGGTGCCTATCTTAGGTACCTCTACATCTAACCCTCCATACCCTAACCCATATGTAATATCCATCTGGAAAGCTATCCTTAAGCAACTTCACTAAACTCTAGAAAAAATGAGATTGTATGAGTTAGTATCTACCTCTCCCCATCACCTCCAAGCACTCATAGTAGCCTTGAAATCCATTGAGGTCCAACCCAATGAACCTCAACCTCTAGCTGCCTTTGTTGGTGCCCTTCAAACTTCTAACCTTGTCACCTTCAAAAATTTAGAAATACCTTATATTCATTGAGAGGATCCTAATCCTCCCCTCTTTATTATGACATACATTAAATAAGCCTACATCAAAAGGGTGATGATTGATGGAGGAGACAAAATCAATATTATCTCCTCCCATGCTTATGACCAGCTGTACTTACCCATGAACATCATGTTTAAAAGCATAATGGTCCTTTGTTCTTTTAATGATACTATAGATACTACCTTAGACATAGTTGTCCTCCATATTTATGTAGGTCCCCATACAATTCCAAAACTTTTTTATGTTGTAGAAGGAGAATTACAATATAATGTTTTACTCAGGCACCCTTGGATTCGTGCCATGAGTTGTATCCCTTCCACCTTACATGAATGTGTCAAGTTTGAGCATGAAGGGCATGTTGTGATTATCCAAGCTGACCTTAATCCTTTCACATCTTGAAATATGACATATTGACCTAATAACATCCTTTTTCCTCCTTCATCCACCTCACAACCTTCTGCTAATGACACAACCCCACCAACCAAAACCTGTGACACTTTCACACCAAATGTTGATGAAGCTTCTACTAGCTTGTCTATCTATTCTTCCTAGATTCTTATAGAGAACCCCATGATAACCACATTCTAATGTATTTCTCTTAGTGAATATAGACTCTTAGCCTTGTATTCCTTCTCTACTCCCTAAGAATATGGGAATCTTAGACATAGCCCTTCTTATGACCCTAACATTGGAACTATCATCCCCTTTAGGCTCCCTAACCATTAAAATAATTTCATTTATGGGGGACTTGATCAACCACTTCTATCCCCTACCACTACTTCATCAATCCAACCATTTACCTCTAACTTTTCCTATCTTAGAAAACCAGAGTTCGCTAAACTGTATCTTCATAGATGTGCTTGGAAAGGATTTGGCCTTGGTCTCTATGAAAAAGGGTCTCATGAGTTGCCCCATATCAAAACTTTGTAACCTCATGAGTCATTTTGCCTTGGGTATGAATCACCTAAATAACCCACTAATTCATCCAAATCCATTACCACCATGGAGTAAGATATCCCATCCTCTCCAACCCAGCCACTTTCCCCACCTGAAGATCCTAACATTAGCCCCCCTAACTTTTTTTTTATAGTCAATACCATTAGTTTGGGCCCCCTCATCTACCAAAAGTGTGGCCAAACCAAAGTCCTTCCACTTGTGCACCCTGAAATAATAGAGAATGATTCTCCTACCATCAACACCATCCAACATCAAGATGATGATATCATTCTTAACTATCTCGATGCAATGGATTCTTCTATCCACAAATACCTTCTTCCTGAGGCCTCAACCATGTTAAATGAATCCACCATAGATATCAAATTGGGCACTCTAGATAACCCTTATATTGTTAAATTGGGCTAATCATTGAATGCTGAGGAACTTCAAGACTTTTCCTCTTTCCTCCAAGACCATATCATAACATTCACTTGGTCTTATAGTGATATGCCTGAGATTAAACCCACCATTACTACCCATAACATAGTCACTCATCATGATGCCAAGACTATTAAATAGAAAATTTAATGCATGTATCCTCACATATCCCTTCTCATCAAAGAAGAGCTTTGTAAACTTCATTCAACCTATTGACTACCCCAATGGGTCTCAAATATCATACCTATCACCAAAGTCATTGGGGTTATATGTATTTGTGTGGACTATCATGACCTTAACCTTTCTTTCCCCAAGGATGACTTCCTCTACCTTGAATTGACCAACTTATTGATCTTACAGTCGGCCATGAGATGTTATCTCTCATGGATAGGTTTTTGAGTTATAATCAGATCTTGATTACTCTTGAAGATCATCATAAAACTACCTTTACCACCCCATGGGGAAATTTTTTCTATAAATTCATTCCTTTCAAGTTAAAGAACACTTGTGCAACCTACCAAAGTTTCATGACTTACATCTTCCATGATATCATTCATAAGATTGTAAAAGACTATGTGGATGACCTTTTCAAGAAATCCAAACTTTGAAAAGATCACCAGATTATTCTTATGATCATATTTGAATTCCTAATCTATTATCATGTTCACCTTAATCCCAAGAAATGTATTTTTGGGGTCCTTTTAGGAAAGCTTCTTGGCTTTATCATCTCTCTTCATAGAATCAAAGTAGACCCTACTAAAGTTAGAGAAATTTTGGACATGCCTCCTCCAACCAACCTTAAACAACCTCGTAGCCTACAAGGAAAACTTTAATCCATTTAATATTTCATTTCCCAACTTTCAGACTAGTACCAACCTTTCCATCACCTTATGAAGAAGTATGTCTCTTCCAAATGGAATAGCAATTATCAAAATGCCTTTGATTCACTCAAATAGTACCTTTTATCACCACTTGTCCTTACCCCTCCTACGGATGACCACCCCTTTTACCTATATATCTCTGCCATTAACCATTCCCTAGGGGCAATGTTGGCTCACCGAGATGAACAACATAAAGAGCAAGCTGTAAATTACATTAGCCACATGCTTGTAGAATATGAAACTCATTATACGCATACTAAGAAACTCTGCTTAGCATTGACCTTCATAGCCACCAAACTCTGCCACTACCTTCTTATCCATAAAACCTATGTCATAATGAATACCGACCCACTTAAGTACATGCACTCTAAACCATACCAAAATTAGTGTATGGCTAAGTGGCTCATGCTCCCAGCTAAATTTGACCTTGAATTCCTTCAGTAGAAGTTGATTAAAGGGTAGGTCATTACCGACCAATTGGATGAAGCTCCTTTAAAGGGTAGGTCATTACCGACCAATTGGATGAAGCTCCTTTACCAAAAAACTAACCACCTCTTCTTGCCTTTTCAAATGAGTCTATCATGACTCTTTTTTAAGAGGATGGCATAACCTACCAAATGACCATGTTCTTTGATGGATCAAAGTGCCAAAAAGGAGGGGGTGCTAGAGTTATTCTCATTCCTCTTAATGGTGAATCCCTTCCTCTCTCCATCAAACTTGACCTTGAATGCACCAATAATATGGTTGAGTATGAAGCCCTAGTGATAGGTCTCTAAACTGCTCTAACCTTGGGAATTAAGAC
The DNA here is from genome assembly GCA_037957365.1 of Torreya grandis. Classification (NCBI taxonomy): domain Eukaryota; kingdom Viridiplantae; phylum Streptophyta; class Pinopsida; order Cupressales; family Taxaceae; genus Torreya; species Torreya grandis. The sequence goes on from JARHVA010000827.1 coordinate 3,499,204, forward strand.
AATCCATGTATTTGGTGATTTCGAGCTTATGGTCAACTAGGTCAATGGATCTTATTAGTTTAAGAATGAGGTCTTGCAAAAATATAAACTTTGAGTTGACAAACTCTTAACATCATTTGAACATTACTTGGTCTAATCCATTCCCTAAACTACTAATAAATTCATGAATACAATGGCCTACTTTGCTTCCTAGATCCCTTCTCAACCTTCCAATTCCAAAATATTTATCACCATTTATCATTTTAACACACCCTCTTATAGTCAATCTAAACTCCCTACCATTTTTAATGTGGAGGAATCCCCATCCAACATTTGGTATGACCAAACTTTCAACTACCTCAACCTAGGCATCATTCCTCCCAACCTCTCTAGAAACACCTATAAAAAAATTGTTCAGAGTACATATCATTACACCATACTAGGGGGTATCCTTTACAAATGTGGTTTTGATGGTCTCCTTCTTTGTTTCCTACATAGCCATGAAGCTTCCCACACCATCAATGAAATACATGATGGGATATGTGGGGGACACTTTATCGATCTAGTAGTCACTAAATGCATCCTTTGCCTTGGTTACTAGTATCCCACCCTCAACTAAGACTATTATGATTATGCAAAAAAGTGTGTTAAATTTCAACAACATGTTAATACATCATTCACTAAATAATAACCTCCAAGTATTTAAGGAATTTTGACCTTTCTCATAATGGGGGATCGATATCATTGGGGAAATCAACCCCTATATTTGTAGTGGCATAACTCCATCATCACAGCCACCAAATACTTCATCAAGTGGGTAGAAGTTATTCCTCTTGTCTCGACCAAAGTAGAGAAGATTATCGACTTTATCAACCATCATATTATCTACCACTTTGGTATTCCTCATAAGATCATCATCAATAATGGAAAATCCTTCAGAAATAAGCAAGTCCAAGGTTTATGTGATGCATTTGACATTAATTTAAGATTTTCCTTGCCTTATTAACCATAAGTAAATGAATAGGTAAAAGCCTCTAATAAAATACTTAACACAATACTAACCAAAGTTGTCAGTGCTTCAGGTCGAGATTGATAGTTGTACATCCCATTCACCTTATGGGCCTATGATACTAGCATTCAAACATCTATGGGTGCTACTCCTTTCTCTTTAGTCTTCAAAGTCAAGGCAGTCTTACCTCTTGAGTTCTAAGTTCTCTTTCTTTGCATACATTTGTAAGATATTATTTCTAAAGAAGATTATTGTCAACACTATTTAGCTCAGCTTGAGCTACTTAATGAGCATTATTTAACAACCCTTACTCACCTCCATACCTATCAAGTGCATATCAAATGTGCTTATAAAAAGTGTCTCAAATAATGAGACTTCAATATCAAAGACCTCATCCTAAAAGAAAACTAACACGTGACCAACATGGAGAAGAGTAAATGAGGCAAGTTTTCTTTCAATTAGCTTGGAACCTACATCATTACCCATAAGTATGGATTAAGAGCTTATTGATTATCCTATTTTAAAGGCAAACCAAAACTTGAGCCTCTCAATGATTTGTATCTACATCTATTTTTCTATTAAATAAGGATCAAGCTCACTCCTTTTGTCTAACTTAAGCTCATCCCTTGATCATGAGATTTTAACCTTCACCCATATTTCTCCTCTCCTTTTAAGGACAATTTATTACAACATAGAACCATGTGATTAACCATCATAGTTATAGCCTAATCCTAAATGTGGGTACCATGACTATACCCATAGCATGGTTCTCATGGATAATTTTTACCTTTAACAAGATGAAATCCCATGGTCATTGCCTCTCAAAAACCACACCTTTTCATATGATTAACCTTCTTATGTTAAAATTTTTCCATCATAAAGGTAAACCTATGAACCTAATTAGACTTGTCCATGCCTAAAAACATTGCATCCAAAAACAATTTGGATACCAAAATACTACTTGGGTTAATATCTTAAGCATTGTAGACTATTCTCTTGAAGGACAGCTACCCAAAAACAAAATAAAAATTGCTAAATATAAGGTAAACTACTCCCTTGAAGGACAACTATCAATAACATTAAACAAACACAATAAGATTATACCACTCCCTTAAAGGATGGCTAAGTTAACTTTATCAAAACTAGAGCAATTTCTTAGAAGCTTATCACATCGATCAACTTCCCATATACAACAAGAAAGCAAAATACCCACTATCACAACAAAATCTAAAGCCACAATCAACTCTCAAACAAAATAATAAGTTGGAAGCTAAAATTAGATTTCACATGTAGACTTCCCTCATTGTTCAGTCTACATATAGCATATTACATGGAATTGTCTATTACCATTCTTAGGCCACCCATAGAAGGGGAAAACTAATTCACATGAGGTTATCATATATATCACCCATTACCCTTCACACCACCTATCACCCATCTTCCCTTTAGACTATCTATAAATAAAGGGATTTAGAGCTTACTTGACACCCTGTGATCAATTTTTTTTTTAATCAACTAATGGCCACTCATGCACAACATTTGAAGGGTGTATATTCATTAAGCCAATCCCACTTTGGGTCTATTTTAAATCTTTTTCAAAAATAAAGCATCATGTCCTATTCTTATCTTAATGTGCTTGGTTGATGTTTTCATCATGACTTTTACCATCCAATATTTCAACAATAATAATAATTCTTTTTATATTAAGAGAGATTACAACAACCATAACCATAAAATTCATAAGTATCCACACAACCTTAAGCATGATAACATTAGACCAGTGACATCCAACACGTTTTGTACATGTTTACAACAAACTATGTAATATTTTATTTAGGGTGTGAGGAGTCGCATGACACATATAAAGCTATCAAACTATCCACACTTCACCTAAGCCCCCTACATATATTATTTTCCTACCTAAGCACTAAGATGATTGTCTGGTGACTTTGGATATGTGTTCAACCATCCTTATACTTGATTTCTCCTTGAACTAACATCTATAACAATCCCTATCTTAGTAGTTTCTAAAGCATGTACTCTATTCTCCTCTTCCACATTCATCCCCACAGTGCAAAAATCATATTCCACTTTGGGTCTTTCACCCTACTCATCTGTCATAGCCATTACATCACTCTATTCTAGTTGTTCTACTCGCATAGGTACCGCTGGTTGTTGCCTCGGTGCACATCCCCTTAGAAAGTGAGGGTTCCCTCCATAAATAGTTTGAAATTCATTTCTCCAACCTTACATCTTGCATAGTGAAATTCTCATTTTCTTCACTACTATAAAGGTAAGAGTTCAAGCTTAAGCTCAGGCTGTAGGTGCTTTTCCTCTTGTTGTTGATCTAATAGTACTTCTATTATCATTATTACATGTTGTAGTATATGGTAGATCTGTGCATTCACCATATTAATTATTTTAGGTTATGGGGGTTGCTAATTCTCTCCACCATTATTCCCATTGTTCACCATCTTCAACCTTGTGTAGTTCTCTACACTCTCTATAACCTACAAAACCAAATAACTTAATGATAGACATTCATCCTTATCATGATTCTTTAAATAGAATACCTAAACATTCTTCCTCATCGATATGATTATCCATTCCATCAATGAAGAAGGTCATATGATGTCATTTATTCCCTTGAATAGTCTTCCCACTTGAAATGGTCATGTCTACTTACCTTTTTGTATGGACATGTCACCCTCGATCTGATTGGTTGTCTCGAAAAAGCCATTATGAACCATCATGATATCTTTTTATTACCCTTATCATCTAATCTACATCTAATGTATTTTATTACTTTGTGATCTTATGATTCTTATGGGTTTGGTGGTCATTTACATCATTATAACTTTTAGCTTGGTTGACATAAATTAACTTCCAACCATGGGCTGTTGTAATGATCACATCTTCAAAACTGCCATTGTTTCTAGTGGTGGTAACTCCTAAATTCTTGCCATTGTAGTTCTCTTATTTGATCCAACTATATAAATAATATCTTAGACCATATAACTCCCTTCTACTAGGGCCTATTTTAATTAAAACCACAAGTAATTAGTTCTAAGGAATTGGGATAGAGGATACAAACATGGTCGCCTTTCATTTAGCCTACCCATGTAGCTCCTGGGTCAAACACAGTCCATCTTCTATCACTCACCATATTACCAATTTTTTAACTCATAAAATCTACTTAGTCATCAAGAAATTATTTTTAGGTCATCACTTCACTATTGCCCTTAAAACTCAGCTTATAGCGATGATGACCTTTCACCAACATGACTATGTAGATCCTAATAGACACCCACCTCATAAAAATTAGCTCATAGAGATTGATGCTAACATTGTACTTATACCCTCACATAATTTTAAAAGGTGCAACCTTATTATAAAGTCAACTCTAATTTAGATTAGATCCTTTAAAGGTCATTTGTGGTGCATAACATAGTGATCCCTTCTAATTTATCCTACCTTGCCCATCTGTGTCTCTCATCCTACTAAATGTTGGATCATTATGGTAACTATTAACCAATATACACCATGCACCTTCATCATCAAGTTCACCAAAACCCAAAACATCTATTTTACAAAACCTTATCCATCATCCCAAATTAATCCATGTGGTCCATCAAATTGGAGCAACCAATTTGAGCACCATTTTCCAACCCTAGTTGAACTACATTGGCGTGATGTCCATCGACTATGTAGGCACTGCTTGACTTCTAAGGGTAGTTGGGCCATTAAAAACTAATTAACCTCCCATTTTCCTTCTCATTAACTTCCATTGCTAATAATGCCCTCTTTCCTAGGGCATCCTATGTCAGGGAAGCTTTGGATTCTTCCTAGCATCCTTGTATTTTAACATCATCTAATAATTCCTCTTCATTTTTCCCCATTACTAGGAGAATTGAATTGGCCTACGGTCTTTTTGGACTATGTAGGTAGTGCTCATTTACTAAGGTCATATAAACCACATCCTTTACTTTATTTTCTCTTCTCACCTAATATCTTTTCCTCCACCCCACCACCTATCTCATCATCACCTCCTTCCCTTCAACTTGTCAATCTCTTTTAACCACTTTTCCATCTTGTCAATATATTTTAACATAAGGATTGACAACCTTTCTCATTGGTCCCTCTTATCTCCCATAAAGCCACCACCTACTCTACTTCATTGGGCTCCCTAACACCTTTCCTTGTGCATGCTTCATAGCTCGCTTCCCCACCCACTTTTTGCATTTTTTGCCTCTCTCTCCAATTTTTATCAACCTTGCCCCTATCTCCTTTATCTTATTTTTCCATCCTCATAATTTCCCCTTGTCCTTGGAAATTTGTCACACCCTCTTCATCACTCTTGTTTCCTCACCAATTTCACATCATACTATGCATCTTGTAAGCTTTTTGTTTCTTTTATTACTGCATTTTTTCTTTATGTGAACCAACATTCTCTATCATTTCACCACTCTTTCCACCTTTCCCATTTTCCATTCTTCTTGTTTGATTTATTTTCATCCTTTCATCCTTTTTATCTTCTTTTTTTTCTCCATAACTAGTTTCTACCTAGGTATTTATCTTTTGAGAAGCCTTCCATAATTGACCTTTTTATTCTTATCAATTTTTGCCTTTTGCATTTTGGATTCCCCTTTTCCTCTTTCTATATCAGTACTCACTTATCTTTTGCATTTATGTCAGTATCTATATTTTATATCCATGCTTCAATTCTTCCTTTTTCTTCTTATCATCCCTGATCTACATCTCATTCCCTTTCATTATTTTCCACCATCCTCTCCCTTTTCTCTATTTCATTTGATTTTTCTCATCTTAAGGACATTCCTTGTTCTTCCTGACCTTATTTTTTTCCTCTTATATGTCCATGCCTAGCTCCTTCCATCCTTCTCCACATTCATCTTTATATGTGACCTCATTATTTTCTTCACCTATCTCTTTATCCATCTCCTATTTTACCTTCACCTCATCCTTTATTGGATCCCATTTATTTTATCCCATTCAACCTCCACCTCTTCTGAGTGTGGTCACTAGTTTTACCACTTATACATACATCTCCTTATCTACTTCCTCATGTCCTCCATGCATTTTATTTAATGCATAAAATCTAGTTAGGTTCATTACTTCAAGTGCATCCCTTTATTCCTTTAATGCCTTTGCATGTTGAGCCTAGATCCTCTTTTTTTGTCCCTTTCTAGTTACTCCCATCACCCTACCTATTACCTTTTTCCCTTTTAAACCATCTACCCATTTGGAGCTTATATGATCACAAAATATAGCATGATATGGCCGTGAATGTCTTCCATTCAATTTTGTTTACTGTTAGATATATACCAATCTTATGGCTCTATAACACAATCAACCATGCCTATAAGCTCATACGACCCATAAGTGAGCATGAGCACCACCTGATATTATGATGTAGATTCCTTCCCCATCTCTTTTGGTCTTGCCTATTTTGAACCCCTTTACTCTGACCTTTAGAGATGTTAGAATAAAAACATAAAACCACCTTCAAATATAAGTTTTAGGGTACTCACATGTGGATGATATCTATACCCTCTCATGTGACCCACTTCCCAACCTATAATTTCCCTTGATTCTCCCTACATCTTATTATGCACTGTAATAGACCTACTCTTTAATCATATTTTACCCAGTAACCTTTTATGAGAGTCACCTCTTACACCAAACTATTTTCCTCCTTGGTCTCTTTTAGACTTGTTTCTCCCACCTTCCTTTTCAACTCCCCAATTTGTCTATCTTCCTACATTCTTCTTCTATTTTCCCTCTTAGTTTTCCATTTATACCATTTATTTTCCTTCCTATTTCAACCTACTCCCTCATTTTATTATTATTATTATTATTTGCCTCACTCCATATTCTAAAACCCCTTAGAGTCTTTCTTTGAATTCCCTAAAAACTCAACATTTACTTATTTGGGGGCCCCACTAGCTCAAGGATCAAGGGTTAATCTTCACCACTTCTCATTTACCCACTCTGATACTTTGCTTCCCTGAATCATTGAATAATATCCTTTCATGGTTTATTAATGACATTCTTGTGGAATGTGTATAATGTTGGCTTATTTGGATGGTGATGATAGAACCCATTAGGTCACCATGGTAATTAGAGTAGTGTCAGGTTTTCTAAAACCTGATAAGGCATATTTCTCACTTTTTTATAATGGTGGTAGAAATTTCATGATTGAACTTGCTTATCCATGGCTATAGATTCATTTTACATAGTTGAAGAAATCATCTAATTGCATCCTAGGTAATATCATCCACCATTTCTACCAATCTAATTAGACAACTATTTGATAACCATCTGTTCCACCCTTTAGCTCTTCCCTTTCTCTAACATCCTTCAACCAAACCTAACTGTATGATACATCAAATTGGGGCAACCAAGTTAAACCAACACTCCCCACCTTAGAAGAAATACATTAGGCCTAATGTTTTTTTTGGGAATTATGTCCATGGAACTATGTAGGCAATGCCCACTTGCCTAGTACATATGGAGTCTACTCGACCACCCCATTACAACCAACCAACTCACTTTCCCACATCCACCCTGACGTTGGCCATTTTTGACCTGACCTCTTTGCATGTTTTGTGATGACCTTGCCTTGGTCCTTTTGAATACACACACTTTTTATACCCCACCTCATGTGCAACCAGACTATTTGTATTATTTTTTAGGAGCACTTCCTACCCTTGATACTTATGAATAACACTGACCTTATCTAGATGACTTGATAGGCTTAATTTGATTAACTATGACTAACATTATAGACTAGTGACCCTATCATATGTCCATCTTAAACCTGACCTTATTTTTATCAACATTGGAAGATTTAGTATTTATGTAATCTTGACTATCAAACTTCATCACATTTTGTGAAACCATTGGCATTTCACATGCCTAGCTACCTTGTGGCACCACCTAGTGCCTCCCCACCAATTGCTTATCAAACATGCACCTAATTTAGCCTTTCCTCATCGAATCTTATTTTAAGGGAGAACACGTCATCCTATACTTAGGCACCCTAACCTTTAACCAAGTAATTCATTTTTATTTTTCATCTTGTTAATTCAAAAATGCATAACAAAAATGGGCAAATTATAGACACTAGAAAACTACACACTTACAATTTTTGATGACTAAATACCTCAGGACCCCCTAAAGACCCCCTAAACATTCTTAACCCTTGAAAAACCCCTAACCAAATCACTATTATCCTATTCACATTATACTATTTAAAAATACTATTTGAAATTACTATTCAAAAGTACTATTCATAGTGGGATCCACTATCACTATTCATGATGACATGGCAAGTGACATTAAAGGTGATTTGAGAGGTGATATGGAAAGTGACATGGCTTAGAGGTGATGTGGCTTGATGTGGGACATCATACCCCACCTGGGAACCGTTCCCAAGGTGTTTAATGATCTCATTTAAGCATCACAAGGGTCCCCCCTTGAAATATGGAAAATTTCCCCTTAAGGAGCCATCACTCAACATGTATTTTGTATTCACACATTAAAGTGGACTTAAAAATGGGATACCTAACTCTTTAGTGCTTTGGAAAAAGCAAAGGGCACTATATCTACCCATTTTTAACATTTTAACTTAAATGGGAGACCCATGATCAAGGTGGGAATCCCACCACCCTCATATTTTGACTCATTTATGCACCCACATGGAAAATGGCACCACATTTTGTGGGGAATCTCTTTAAGTTCTTGTATGAAGACAATAAAAAGTGGTGAAAAGTCTTTTAGCTTCATTTATGCCCATGTGCATGATTCTCATTCAAAATTAGACTCATGTGCAACGTGGGAGACACACCAACCCAAATGGGAGACCCACGATCAAGGTGGGAATACCACCACCCTCATATTTTGACTCATTCATTCACCCACATGGAAAATTGTGCCACATTTTGTCGGGCATCTCTTTAAGTGCTTGGATGAAGACAAGAAAGGGTGGTGAAAAGTCTTTTGGCCTCATTTAGACCCATGTGCATGATTCCTTTTCAAAATTAGACTCATGTGGAAGGTGGGAGACACACCAACCCAAATGGGAGACCCATGATCAAGGTGAGAATCCCACTACCCTCATATTTTGACTCATTCATGCACTACATGGGAAATGGTGCCATACTTATACTATTCCCTCTTTTGTCATGCTTCTTGATAATAAATGCTATAAATACCCCCTCTCCTTCACCCAATGTTAAGTTGGAATTTAGTATTTGGTTATTAACATCTTGTTTCAGGTCTTTGAAGGAGGTCATCATTTTTGAGGTCATCCACATCTTGGAGGAAAATAATTTAAAGCAATGAAGCTTTGCCAAAATTGCCATGGGATTCCTTCATCACATCATCAACAACATCAACCACATCAACAAGCCTCAAGGTAACCTTATTTTTTTTAGTTATTTACTTAAGTAATTAATTTTATTACCTTGAATTTTACCCCTTAATCTACTCTCATCTTAATCCATTGACCTTCTTTACCACCTTTGCCATTGTATTTCCATTTACCTCCTTTGCCCTCTTTGTACCGTTGCCACCTTCACCCCCTTTGATCTCTCATCCTTTTGCTACCCTAGTTACTTACTATTTTATATTTTTCAACCATACATATCTCTAATTTTATTATCTCAATCAACCCAAACCAAACCATTCTTTTGTCCCTGATCAAATTACCAAACCCAAAAACCACAACCTTACCTTAACCAGTTTTCAGCATTAGTATAATCAAACTCATTGCTTTATTTTGGTTAACTTAGCAAAGCATAGAATTTTATCAATTAATTTGATATCATTTGATATATTTTATTTCAATTTTATATTCATTTAATAAAAATATATTTCTTTTATCATTTCCACTCAAGTGTTTTAAAGAAGGTGGATTGACAGCCTCCTAAAAAGCTTTCGCTTCTAGGATCTAGCTCACGCTAGGTAATCCACCCATCTACTTGTCTATTAAACAAGTTTATTTTAGTGTTTTATTATTTTCAGGTCATCCTCCTAAGACAAATATTATCTCTCCACAATCACTTAGATTCAATGCATGCACATTCAATAGGTATTCTTCCATACCCTTCTTAACTAGTTTCTTCTTTTCACACTTAAGAAAAAGCAAAAATTAGATAGAAACACTTAGAGAGTGAGAAAATCAAAGATAACATAATTTTGAAAAAGAATAAAATGAGTAGTGTCTATATAAATGATTTTAAACCAAATATAAAAAATTCACCCAATTTACTCAAGCCAAGCAGAAAAGGTAAACCACCCAAGCCCAAGTTGTAGGTAAGACTTCGAGGTAGACAAATCATGTTTTGGTTTAGAACTTAAAATGGTAAATTTTAAAATTTGTACTAAAATGACTTTAAATCTCCAAGTGATGAATATTTTAGACCTAAATGAATAACATAATGATTATTTTTGGATATACAAACCCAAATGGTTTGATTCAATTTTGAACAAGGCTAAAAATGTTTTTAATTAATTTGATCATCATAATTCCTCTTTGTTAAAAATATGGTGTTTAAGATGTGTTTAGTTTTGGAAATGTTTTGGTTATTATTTTTACACAAAACACACACACATAAATAGTTTTAAACTCAAAAAAATAATACAAGTAAACAAGAACCAGAAAACACCAAAGTGTATGTCATATCCTAGAAACTGACAAGGTTACTTTGTACTATTAGATTCCATCGATATACTCCTTCTTGAGAGGAAATAAGTTGTTAATCTAATAAATTTAGATGCACATGAAAATTAGGATTATTTAGACCCAATATTATCTTAAAAAATTGTATAGTGACATAGAACTTTGGGATACTCGCCTTACACCAATAATACTCTGTGACAAATGAGGTTTGTCTAAAAACTATAAATTTTGATTGATTTATATGGTATTATATGTGTGATTAACACTAGGGAATAATACATCATTTGGATCCAAGCTAATCATATTATTATAAAAAGGTCTTGTCCTTTTTACAACCACTACATCTGTTAGATTTCTTAGTGTAGTGTAATGTCTAGATTAGGCCATTATTCCAAGGTAGATATTACTAACAGAGTTAGTTTAATCATTCAAACTAACATCCCAACAATTCACCCTCAATTTGTACTCCCCATTATGGAGTGGGTTTATAATTATGACAAGAGATGAAATGCTAGGTTAGAAATCCCCTAAAGAACTTATGGGGAGTGATGAAATCCTACCCACAAGCCAATTGTGATGAAATAAAAATAGGACTTTAAAGGTCACTTAAGATCACCCAAGTTACTCAGAGCTTGGGGAGTGCCTTTGTCACATTCATTCTATGATTGAAATAAGTTAGGAAGTAATAGATGAGCCACTTTTGGTCACCTGAGTTTCTTAAAGGGGATGGGGTGAGAACATATGCACAAAGTCTAGTTTACAAGAAAATAAAACAAATAACAAACAATAATCAACAAACATCGATCAAAAATAAAAATCTATTAAGATCACTTAGTCTAGGATTTGTGTTCATTTTAAAACACTAAGTAAAGTGTGAAATGAAGTTTTCATTTGTTGTTTTCAAAAGTAAATTAGCAAAGTGCCTTAATCCTATAAAACAAAGTGTTATTAGTTAAACAAGAGTGTAGGATATCAAAACTAAACTAAAACTTGCTATTTTAACTCGCTAGATTTTGACATAGAGCAACCTCTCCACTTGATAGAGTGATCCTAGCATTCTATAGGTTTATATTGTTATTCCATAGATTGATACCACTATTCCACAAAAAAATAAACACACTATGTGGTAACCTTACCAATTCGCAAGATGACCTCATTGATTAGTAGGATGAGTTCGTCAATTTACAATTAATCTTAAAAAATAATAGTTACCTAAAATTTATTTTAAGATGATCTCAATGATTATTAGATGACCCCATCATTCCTAGGGTGATATAGTTAATACACAAGTCAATTTTGTTGATCTATAAAAACACATAGTGAATAGAAAATCACAATAATCAATCTCATCATTTGCACGTGCGACCTTGTTATTGCTCAAGAAGACCTTGCCATTCCACAAGATGATCTTGTTGATGTTTAGGATGGCCTTTCAATTTATAGGGTGACCTCATCATTTAGTCTAGAAGATATAAAACATGATAAATAAAAGAAAGTAAATCAAAATGGCATCAAAAGATGGTTGACATAAACAATTAGAAGGATAAAATGGTACATGAGATACACAGTCCCACTAGGCATGCTAAAATGTAGAGTAAGATTACAAAGTAGGTTATTTCATGCATTAATAAAGAAAACCAGTAATAAGCATAGAGAACATAACATGATAATCCCACTCCCTTGAGGAATGGTGTCAATGAAATCAAGAAACTAATTAGGAAAGATAAATAGTGCCCTCCCATAGTGGCTCTCTTTCAAAGATGGTCTATAAATGTGTTTGTGCTTGGATTTGGTGATCCAAGTATTTGTTAGTGTAGTTGAGAAAGTGCCTCCATCATTTATTTTAGCACCAATGGCTTTGGCTCCTTGATTTTTCAATTTGGAGGGATTAGTGAAGCTCTTCTTGAAATATTTCTACACAAGTTGTTTTCAATAAAAGTCTTAACCTCTCTTGAATCTATTTCTACATAATAACATTGCACAACTAAAGCTTAAAAGTTATGGCTATGGCTCAAGTATTTATAGATTTTCCAAAAATGTTGAGAATCAACCATGACCATCCATATTTAAATCAAGATGCATGGCTAAGGATTAAATCAATTTTGGAAGACAAAGCCATTAATATTTTTGAACAAAGGAGCATTAATAAAGCATGGGTGATTTTAAACTTGATATTTATCACCATTAATGCCTAGTGATTGACACAATTTTGATGATGTCATGGGTAATGTCATGGCCTAAATATTTTTAATTATTAATTTCTAATAACATATATTCAATAACTTTCCATGGATTTTCCACTTAAGGTTTTAATTTGATTTGATTTCCTTAATGAGTTTACTTAGTATTTTGTAGTTCTTTTAAATTGGTCACATGTTTAATCAAAATGGTTGAAACTACCAATTTACTTGGTCATAATTTGACTAAAGTTGAATTAGAGGATGATAACAGTTGCAAATAATGGATTGCCCCATTTCGGGACACATTGGCATAAATCAACACTTGTACATGAGTGTGGAAATGAACTAGAGTGTTTAAATGGTCCAAAATGATAATTTGCTTAGTCATAAACTTGATGTGAACTAAATTAGGAAGAGATAAAGTTGCATAAAATGCATTGAAACATTCAAGGATACATGAGCATAAATCAAAACTTACATGTGATGTGTGTAAATAAATTAGAATTTTTTGGTGATTTCAGTCTAGATTGTATGCTACTACAGAATGTCATTTAGATTTATAATTTTAGCACAACAGTGATAAGAATTGGATGTCTACTCTAGTCTATAATGCATTATCCAAATCCTTGATCATTGATGCAATCTATGACATTACTTTCTTTAGTGTTTGTTCTTTTTCAATTGAAATATTTTGAACATGTTCTTGCTCTATAAGTAGCTCTTATTTTGCTTTTGCCCACTCCCGTTTATTTTACACCTTTAGAATTTCCTCTAGATTTGAACATTGTGCCTTCATAGGCATTACCCTTAGAATATATAATTACAAAATTTTAGGTCTAACATCACCCATTACTAAACCAATAACTCATCTTGAACTATGTTGTAGTTTTCTCATATAATAAAAACTCAAGTCCCACCTATTGTACTTGGTATTTGAGCTCCTCCAATTAATTGTGGGTAGTCTAAAGATTAAAAGTAATGACTTCCACCTTGCCTTTTAGTTGCTTCATCTCCTTGAGTTGCTCTAGAAAATCATCTACCTAAGTCATCAAAATCTTAAGATGAGAAGTTATAATTTTGTGGGCATCCTTGAATGACTCAACTTCTACCAAAACCTACCCTTGAAGTGTTAAGAAGCTAGTATTAAGCTCTTAAAAATGGGTGCTTATTTGTTTTTATAGGTCCTCTATGTCCTAGAACACCTTTTCATGATGGCCCCTATCTTTGATATTCAATGCATTCTCGACTAATTATTGACGTTGGTATTCTTCAAGTTGAATTCATGCTTCTAAAATTTTATTCAATTATACCAAGTTTATGAAAACCCCATTAATGATGGTAATAGTGCCACCTAATTTATTTAAAAGGGTTTGGTAGATGTTTATGGCCTTTGTAGACTACTCTATTGCCCATAACTTCTCCTATTAGGGATTCACCTATTTTTTACATTTCTTGAGCAAGAGATCCATGAACATCTCCAATTTATTGATGGCATTACCAATTATAGGAATACCATCAACAAGTGTTAGATAACTCTTTAAAATTGTCTGATAAAGGCCTAATGTCCTTAGTCAACATGCCTCAACCATATCATATTATCACTTGAGCACTTCAATTTCTTAATCAAACTTGTGCCTTTTCCCATGCTCTTCTCTATACATATGGACAACATTATGATGATTATGGTGAAACTTGATAACATAATTGATATGAAGAATATTTTGCCTAGTGACCTCTAGTGTAAAATTTATTAGGGTTGTGCCTACTTAAGCTTTAGATAATTTAAGGGAATGCACCCAAATCATAGCTGGAATATTTACCTACTCTAGGATTAAATCAGTGTTGGCCTTTGAGAGATTAAAATGACCTTCATCATTATATAAATCCATATCAAAAGATAACTCATGCTGAGTTTATTCAGTGGACTCATGTTTAGGGAAATAATCCCACATATATAGTTGTTTAGATGGAATATATTACTAGAATAAGGTGCGAGCGAGAAGGTTATCATTACCCATATTTATTTGTTTCTACTTCTCTTTTACTTCTTGTATAGTTTACTTTTCATTTTATGGGTCACACTCTAGATCTATAATTTTGGGACTCTTTTACCATTATTCACTGGTACTAGTGTCATGGTATTCTACGTTGGTGGATACCCCTATGCCTATTTTTTCTCAAAATGCTTTGTATTTTCAATGTCCTTTTGTGTCTCATAAATAATAACTTGTTATTTATTTGGCTCAATAGTGGGTTCCTTTTTGGGATAAAATTATAGAGATGCTTCACCTAATTTAGGAATCATCACCTTGGGAAGTGAAGCTCTAGCCTTGATTGGATAGCTAGTTGTGAAGCAACAATGTCATCCTTTTGTTATATAGGTAACCCCTGGGATCTTGTTAGAGATGAGGCTTTCCTTTGTCATTTGGGGGTGGCCCTAAGTTTTTCTTGCACCTTTCTAAAATTGGTGGCCTCAGGTCTTGTCCCTTTCTCCTTATTTTATACCCTTTCCTCTAAGCGTGTTTCTAGTTGTGGGGGGAGAGGTTCTTTCTCTACCTCTTGAGCTCTTGATGTTTTCCTCCATGGCCTGAGCATATAGTAAAACTACCATTATAAATTACATAATTATTTTAAAATGATTAATATTAGCTTTACCGATTTATGTCACTTTGTGTATGCTTCCTTCCCTAAATAAACATATAAATTATGAAGAGTGTGAATCTCAACATCAATCTTATTAGCATCAATATTCACTAGGTGCACATCCATAATGTGATTAATAAAATCCATAAAATATTTCACAGTGAAATCATAAGGCAACATGAATCAGCGTGATAAGTTATCGGTGTTCTTAATCTAGATCTATGTGAGTAAATAATGTTGCTTAACAACAAACCTAGTGTAGCTTCCCATTTTTGTGGGTAAATCCTTAGGTATGCACCATTTATTCCCAAAATCCTTTTTCATCCCCTCAAACCATCCTTTCATCTTCATCTTGTAGAAGGGTGTAATGGTGCTGGAACATGTGAATTATTTAAACTTGTTGGTAGGGGACTTATGCTTTGGTGGGTAAACCCACTTTAGTTGTTTACTGGAATACTTTGGGACACCAATCTCATAAAAAATAATTAAAATCAAAATTGCACCCCAGGGAAACTTATGGTTGGGTAGTCAATGCACCTTCTCAACATCTTCTTCAATTCACTTAACAAAGTACTAGGAATAATTTTAATTGGTCCCTTTAGCCATTTGGATTGCTACATAGAGGTGGGCCATATATACCTAGTTACACCTATCTATTCCCACAAGATTATTCATGGCCAAATGTGTAGCTAACCAAATTATGGGATCTAAAATACTTGTAATATACATGGAGTGGCCTTCTTTCTTATACTTCATCATTGTTGTCATTTTATCAATCACATCTTGATCATTAGATCCACATTGACATCAGTGCCTGAAAAGAGTAACCCTGTTACTTTTCTAATCTATTAAGGGGTAATCCTCATTATACACCATGAAAAGTAAATATAATCCTCATGGATGTATGAAATTAAGAACCAAAATGCCTTTTGGGGTTTTCCAAAGTATGGCAGTTGGAGTACGCTTGCATCCTTTAATAAGTTGTAAACTGTGAGATCATAAGTGACCTCATTTCTTGTGTTCTAATGTTCAAATCAATCGTCTTATTATAAGTCACCCCTATTACCAGATTGGTTATGATTGTAGTCTAGGATTTTGATAAGTTAAAACCTAAAATTCCCAATTATCTATGCATAAAATTGTGTCAGGGTACTACATTTTTTCAATAAGAATTGGAGGTGCAGGGGATGTTATGGCTACTTTCTTTGCTATGTGTGACATCTCTAGTTTCTTTTTGATAGATGTTTCTTTTTCCAATTATACCAAGTTTTTACCTTTCATGTCATGTACACTAGAACCTTCTTCTTATAAGAAAACATGACTCCCTTATTCTCTGCCCTCCTGCTCTTCTACTTCAGGAATGATAGGTAGTGGATATCTTCTCCTACTTTTATGTTTTAGTTATATCACCAACCAAGGTCCCCTAAGGTTAATACATGACCAAAAAATTATCCCAAATGAATACATGTTTTTTCTCCCTATTTTAAAAACCAAAATACTTTGGCCTTCCTACTTTAACCTCATCTAATGGTAGACATAGCACTTACAACTTGGGACCCTTACATATACTTCTCATGATCATGTTTTCACTCTTCATCCATTAAATGCACTTCATCTCAACCTCTACTTTGATTTTTCCACTAGAATTAAATGTATATAATCTTTTTCTTCTTGTTCATGATTATTTGATCTCTACAATCATTAGAAGTTTTCAATAGAAAAAATGTAAATGAGAGGCCTCTAGGTCTTTTATAGATAGGAAAAATTGTTTTACATTTACTATCCTCCATGTCATCATCCAAAAATTCAACAATTAATACATAAAAAGGCATGCCATGGCACCCATTTGACATGCTTTCCATTTTTGTCACTATGTCATAAATAAATGAATCTCCCATCCTTCCTTTGAAAGTTGTTGCACCTTTCTCATAATGCATGTTAGCTATAAAAATTCAAATTTATATTTATATTCATGAGAAATGCCTTTTCCATTTTAACCATATTTTTAACATTTAACTTACCATTTTCATCCCATATTCCTGAGTCACACACCACCTCTTGTGCACCTTTTTCATGTGACACCTCTTGCATGCCTCCTTTACGTGCTAACTTTTGTGTGCCTCATTAACATACCACCTCTTATGCACATTTTACTAAGATTTTATTTGATCATAGGTGATTCCTCCCAAACTTTTATTTACATGCTTTAGATTAATTAAATTATCTAGTTTCAAACTTACCCCACACTAAAAGATGTGTTTGGTCTGCCACGACATAACTAAATGAGATCTATTTATCAATAAAGTGATAAATGGTAGAGTTTTGAATATTAAAGAGAATCAAATGTGATAAAATCAATCTAGAAAAGGTGTGAACCAAATGTGACATTTATTCAAAAATAAAAACTAAGTCCTAAACTAAACTATTGGCATTTGCCTCTCTCACCTGGGAGACCTAGGTTCAAGTTTTGACAACTGAACCAAAATGTTAGGGTCTTTATCCTACATTTTTATTGAATAAATATTAGTCATGTGCCTAAGATAAAAAAATAAACCAATGAGATAGCATGCTAAAAAATCACATGAGTAGTGACATCATAAACTCACCTAAGGCACATAACCTAGACTGATTCCCATCGATTATTTTGCATGGTGGTGGATAGAATTAAATGTCTACACTTAGGCACTTGGGTTAATTATATTAAGTCATATTTTCCACAAAATTTATATTAGATTTAAACATTTTATTCATTCTACACATTCCACGTACTTATATTTAATACCATAGAAACAAATTAACACATCAGAATTCATAGATAAAGTAGTGATTCCATTGATGTCATTTGAAAAGATTACAAAGATATTTCAATAGCATTTCCTAAGTATTCTCTCACTATGTGTCTATACACACACACACACACACACACACACACACACACACACACACACACACACACACACACACACACACACACACACACACACACACACACACACACACACACACATCCCTTTATAAATAAAGCTAAGGGGTATTTATACATAATTCTACCCCTTTCAGGCTACATCATTATTACAATATAGATGACAAGCCAATTACTATTTTAGAAAAATATGTTATGGCAAGTTGTTATAATGAAATCCTTTTGACTCAGGCCTAACAAACCATATATAATCTCTTTATGTTAGATATTTGTGTTCATGCTCCTAATCCCTAATGAACTAGTGCTAGATTTGTGTTTGGTTAGTTATTGATGATTCTATGAATTATTTCATAACCATCTTCACTTCCTATGCCTTTGTCTAAGTATTGTGATTTCTTTTGAATCCTGTGTCTTATGTTCCTCCTTATTCTTTATATCATTGTCTTTCACAACTCAATTTTGCACATCAAGGTCTTTCACACTATTCTATTTTGCATAATTCTCTTCCATGCCTTTATCTTCTATTCCTTTCTCTTATGCACCTTTATCTTCTGCACCAATGTCCTCCACATCATTCTTGGACCCTTAATTCTACCAAATATCCTATTTGTAATGCATTGGCCAAATCTTTGTTCACTAATTCAATCTATGACATTGCCTATTGTAGTGTTTGCTCTTTCTCAACTATAAGATTCAAAACATGTTCTTGCTTTATATGTAACTCTTATTTTTATTTTCCCACTCCATTTTGTCTTTCAAATTCTTCATAATTGCCTTTAAATCTAAACATCATGCATTTACAACCATTTACCTTAGAATATATAAATACAAAGTTTGGACTCCTAAATCACCCCCTACTAAATGAATAGTCCACATCAGACTATGTTATAGCTTTATCAAATAACAAAAACTTGGGTCCCACTTGTTATACTTAGTGCTTGAACTTTCATTAATTAAGGGTAGTCTAAATATTGGAAGTAATGAATCACACCTCACCTTGTAGCCACTTCATTTCCTCAAGTTACTCTAGAAAATCATTTTCTTAAGTCACCAAAATTTCAAGATAAGAAGTTGAAGCCTTGTGGGAATCCTCAAATGACCCAAATTCTACCAAAACTTGACCTCAAAGTGTTAAAAATCTAACATTAATCTCTTATTGATGGGCGCTTATTTATTTTTCCAATTCCTCTATATCATAGGAACACATTTGTGTACTGGGCCCTATCCTTTATATTCAATGCATTATTAGTTAATTATTGATCTTTAGGCTAAATTCACACTTCCAAAAATTTATTATACCACTCCAAGTTTATAAAAACCCCATCAATGATGGGAATAGTGGCTCCCAATTTATTCATAAAGTTTTAGTAGACATCTATGGCCTCTATAAACTCCTATGTTGCCCAGAACTTCTCCTGTTGGGGATTTACCTAGTTTTTATATTTATCAATAAAGAGTTCCATGAGAATCTCTAATTTATTGATGGAATTTATAGTTATAGGAATAACATCATCAAGTACTAACTCACTCTTCAAAATTATATGATAAAGCCCAAATGTCTTTAGTTGTCATGCCTCAGTCGCATCTTGTTGTTGCTTGAGTTCTTCAATTTATTCTTCGATCTTGCACCTTTTCTCATGATTTTATTTGTACATATGGAAAACCTATTGATGATTATGGTAAAGCTTGTCAACATCATTACTATGAAGAATGTTTTACCTAGTAACCTTTAGGGAAAAATTTATTAGGGTTTCACCTGCTTGAGCTACAAAGAATTTAAGGGGATCCACCCAAATGACATCTATAATATTTTCCTCCTCTTGGATTAAATAAATAATGGCCTTTAGGAGCTCAAAATTACCTTCATCATTATATACATCCATATCAAAAGATAACTCGCATTGAGTTTGCTCAGGGGACTCATGTTCGGGGAAATAGTCCCACATATATAAGTATTTGGTTATAATATCTTATTGGAATAGGGAATGAGTAAGAATGTCATAATTACCCACATTTGTCTAATACTACTACTCTTATGCTTCTTGCATATGTTTCTTAACCTTTTATGGGTCATGCTCTAGATTTATAATTTTAGGACTCTTTTCTTATTATTTGCTGGTATTAGTGCTAAGGTCCTCTACATTGGCAGCGACCCTTCTATCTATTTCTTCCTCAAAAGGTTTTGTAATTTCAATGTTCATTTGTGTTTCCTCAATAATAGGCTATTCTGTTTTTGGCTTAGGAGTGGTTTCCTTTTTAGGATGTGCTTCTTGAGATGCTTCACCTAGTTTAGTAATCACTACCTTGGGAAATAATAGTTATGGCCCTAATTGGATAGCTAGTTATGAAGCAATAATGTCATAATTTTTTTATAAAGCTAACCCCTAGGATATTTTTGGTGATAAGGCCCACTTCTGTCATTTGGGGGCAGCCTTAGGATGTTCCCATGTCTTGCTAAAATTGGTGGTCTTAGGTCTTGGCCTTTTCTCCTTTTTATATGCCCTTTCCTCTATACATGTTTTTGGTTGGGGGAGAGGTTCCTTCTCTACCTCCTAACTTCCCAATGTTTTACTTCATGGCCTGAGCATATGGTAAACTAACCATATTTTGCCTTACATGATTATTTTAAAAGGATTAATATCAATTTTACTTGATTCATGCTGCTCTATGTATCCTTCCTTCCCTAAATAGATATATAAATTATGAAGAGTGTGAATCTCAATGTCAATATTATTAGAATAAATGTTCACTGGGTGTGTATATAAACTGTGACTAACATAATCCATGAAATATTTCATAGTGAAAGCATAAGGCAACTTGAGCCAACCTAACAAGTTATCAATGTTCTCAATCCAGATCTGCATGAGGAATAATGTTAGTTATCAACAAAATTAGCTTAGCTTCCCATATATGTGTGAAAATCCTTGGGTACATGCCATTTATTCCCAAAATCCTCCTTCATCCCATCAAACTATCCCTTCATCTTCATCTTGTAAGAGGGTGTATTGGTGCTGAAAAATGTGAATTGTTTGAACCTATTAGTGGAAAAATTATGATCTAATGGGTAAACCCACTTCAATTATTTATCAAAATACTTTGGGACACCAATCTCATAAAAAACAAGTAAAATAAAAATTTCACCCTAGGGAAACTTGTGTTAGGGAAGTCAATGTGCCTTCTCAACATCTTCTTCAATTCACTTAACAAATTACTCAAAATAATTGTACTTGGTCCCTTTGACCATTTGGTTTGCTACATAGATGTGGGTTGTATCCACCTCCTTCCAACTATCCACACCTCGTAGCTTATTTATGGCCAAATTATTGTGAGAAATGAAATATTCATAATATACATGACATGGATTTATTTCTTGTACTTTAGTGTCATTGTCATTTTTATCAATCACATTCTGATCATTAAGATCCACATTGACACCAATCCCTAAATAGAGTAACCCTGTTACTTTGTTGATCTATTGAGGGGTAATCCTCATTATATGCCCTAAAAATTAAATATAATCCTCATGGATGCATGAAATAAAAAACAAAACCACCTCCTATGGTTTTCCAAATTATGGAAATTGGAAAAGTTGAAGCACATATACATCCTCTATCAAGTCATAAACTATGAGATCATAAGTGACCTCATTTATTATGTTCTAGAATTTAACTTGGTAGTATTACTATAATTCAACCTCATTACTATATTGGTAATGATTTCAATCAAGGACATGACAAGTGTAAACCTTAGATTCCCAATTTTCTATGTGCAAAACTATGTCAAGGTAATACATTTCTTCAATCAGAATTAAAGGTGGAGGTGATGTCATGGCTACCTTATTTGCTACACATTCCATCTCTGATGTCTTTATGATAGATGTTTATTTTGAAAAAATTTCCAAGTTTTTGCCTTCATTGACACATACACTACACCCTTCTTCCTAGATGAAAACACGACTCCCTTTTCTATGCCCTCGTGCTCCTCTACTTTGGGAATGACTGGTAGTGGATCTCTTATCTTGATTTTTTTCTTTAGCCACATCACCAACTGGGTCCATGAAGGTCAATACACAAACAAAAAATTATCCCAAATGAATAAATTTTTTTTCCTTGTTTTCAAACTCAAAATACTTTGACCTTACTAATTTCACCTCCTCTAATGGTAAACATAATACTTGTAAACTGCAACTCTCTTATATACTTCTCACAATCACATTTTTGATCTTTGTCCATTTAATACACTTCATCTCAACCTCTAATTCAAATTTTCCTCTAAAATTATATAAATACTTCTTTTTTACTTTTTCATTATTTTTTGACCCATGTAATCATTCAAAGTTTTCAATAGTAAAAATGAAAATGAGAGGCCTCTATGTCTTTTGTAGATTGGAAAAATTATTTTACATTTATTACCCTCTATGCCATTGTCCATAACTTTAACAATTAATAATTAAAATGGAATGTCATGAAACCCATTTGACATGCTTTCCATTTATGTCATTATGTTGTCAATAAATGAATTTCCCATCCTTCCTTTGAAAGTTATTTCACCTTTCTCGTAATGCATGCCAGCTATAAAAATTCAAATTTCCATTTATATTCATGGGAAATACCTTTTACATTTTAACCATATTTATAATGAAATTTAATTTATTATTTACCTCCCATATTACTAAGTTACATGCCACCTCTTATGTGCCTTTATCATGTGCCACCTCCTACGTGCCCCTTTTACCTACTAGCTTTTGCATGCCTCCTTTACGTGTCACTTCGTACGTACCTTGTCTTGATATTTCTTTGATAACATGTTATTCATTAAAATGTTTTATTTATGCACTTTAGATTAATTATCTTATCTATATTCAAACTTACCCCACACTAAAATATGTGTGTGGTCTGCCATGACATAACCAAATGAGATCTGTTTTTCAAGAAAGTGATAAATTGTAGAGTTTTGAATACCAAGAGCATCGATTGTGATAAAATAAATCTACAAAAGAATTGAAACCAAATTTGATGTTTATTTTAAAACAAAAACTAAGTCCTAAAATATACTATTGGCATATGTCTCTCTCACCCGAGAGACCCATGTTCAAATCTTGACAATGGAACTAAAATGTTGGGGTCTTTATCCTTCATTTTTCTCAACTAAATATTAGTTGCATGCCTAAAATAAAAGATAAACCAATGAAATTGCATGCCAATATATCATGAGATTAGTGACCTCATGCACTCACTTGAGGCATGCAACCTAGACTGGTTACTATCAATTCTATCATGTCATGGTGGATAGATTTAAATGTCTACACTTAAGCACTTGGGTTAATTATATTAAGTAAATTTACCACAAACATTCTATTATATTTAACCATTTTATTCATTCCACACATTCCATGTACTTCTATTTTATACCAGATAATAAATTTAACATTAAAATTCATAGATAAAGTAGTGATTCCATTGATGTCATTTAAAAAGATTAAAAATATATTTCAACAACATTTTTGTAGTATTCTCTCACTGTCCATCTACACACACACACACACACACACACACACACACACACACACACACACACACACACACACACACACACACACACACACACACACACACACACACACACACACACACACACACACACACACACACACACATATACATCCCTTTATAAAAAAATCTAAGTGGTATCTATACATAATCCCACCCCTCTTAATTTACATCATTAATACAATAGATATGACATGCCAATCACTATTTCATAAAAAGAAGTCATGGCAAACTGTTATAATGAAATCCTTTTGACTTAGGGATAACGACCCCTATATAATCTCTCTATATTAGATATTAATGTTTGTGCTCTTATTCCCTCATGAATCAATGTTATATTTGTGCTTGGTTAGTCTTTGATAATTTTATGAAGTGTTTCATAACCGTCTTTGCTTCTTGTACCTTTGTCCATGTCTTACACTTTTATCCAATTCTTACATCTTATGTTCCTTTTTGTTATTCCTATCCTTGTATTATATAAATCACTCTTGAATTACAGGGTATTCATGTCATTATCTTCCATTCTAAGGTCCTTTGTGTTGTTATTACACCCATGGTTCCACTGAAGATCCTGTCCATGATGCATTGGCCAAATCCTTACTCATTGATTCAATCTATGACATTACCTACTTTAGTGTTTGCTCTTTCTCAACTATAATATTTTGAACATGTGTTCAATTTATATGCAACTCTTTTTTTCTTTTAAAAACTCCCTTTTTTCTTCCACCTTATTTAGAATTGCCTCTAGATCTGAACATTGCCCCTCCATAGCCTTTGCACTTAGGATATATAAATACAAAATTTGGGGTCCAACAAAATCATTCAATAAACCATATTCTGACCCACTCGATAACTTACCATATGATCTATTCATAAATTTAGGACCCTCTACATATCAGTTGAATCCATCACTAGAAGATGTGAAACCAAATATAGATATACACAAATAAAAGATACTAAGTACAAAATTACCAAAGAGCATGATACCCTTTCTTATTATATTATGAATGCATATGGTACATCTCATCTAGGATAGGTTATACATTTAACACACCTTGAAGATTATCATCCTCATATTGAGATCATAGGATAGTCTTTCCTCTTCAAAAACTCTAAAAAAATACCAAAATAATAAAAAACATCTAAAAACTCAAAAACATTTCTAGCACCTACATGTTCTATTGTCTCCTTGGCATCCATTTGTTACTTCCATATTTATGGACCATACACTAAGCTACTCCTATATACACATATGTGTCACACTTATACATTGGCTGTGATATAGGCATACATAGATATATGATTTTGTGCACTTATGGGTGTTGGGATTTCCCTCTACTCACATTGCCAAGGAAGTTGTGGGCATCCATCTTCTCTGATTATGATACTTCTAAGTTATATCATTATATGGTCATATCACATTATCATGACTGTATTATTATGTACTTACACATGATTTATCCATGTTCATATCTTACACATGGTACTTAATATGCTATGCACTTGACATTTTTTGATAACACATGTGATCCATGAACTACTATGCTATGCTTATGCTGATTGCTTATGCTTTTGCTTTATACACTTCCTTGAGTATTTTACCTTGATATTATCTTTCTTGTTTAAGTATTTAAATATGCTCTATTGTATATGACCCCTGTGCCTATGTTTCCCTTCTTGGATATTTGAATATGTCATTGGTTGTTATTGGATAATTGAATATGTCATTCCTTGATTTATGGACATTTAACTAAGTCATTTACATTCAATTTTAGAATATTGGAACATTCCCCTTATTTATGGTCTCCTAAAACCTTTATTTGTTGACTTGATTTTGAGTGCTCTTATGTGTGTGCTTGTCTGATTGTTGAGCTTGTATTATTACTTTCTAGACATTGCCATGATATTTATCATTCATATTAGGCCTACATATGATCACATTGGTTCTATGAACTTCAATGATACACTTACCTATGAAAATTTTTATACATGATACATGGTTCAATAACACAATATATAACTACATAGTTATCTTCTTTCTTTGAGGTGAGGTAACTACTGGGTACTATTTTTCCCTCACCTCAAATGGGGGCATATCAATTGGGGCATGTCATGGTGACATGGATTTCACATTTTCATAGTTATCAAATTTATTAGGGGCATGTCATATGGACATGGCTTCCACTTAAAATTTTTAGATTGTAGTGGGTGCATGCTTTAGAAGCATGTTCTCCATACTCATTCAATATATGGTACATCTATTAGTTTATATATTATATGGGGGAATGTCATATGGACATGTTTTACACACATTCATAATTATTATATATAGTGGGGGAAAGCTTTGAAATATTATCCACACTCATTCAATATATGGTATGTATTCTAGTTTTCAAATTCAGTAGGGGAATGATTTAGAAACATGTTATCCACATTCATTTATTATTATGGTACTTATACTAGTTTTCAAATTTAGTGGGGGCATCTCATATGGAAATGGATTCCAAACATTCATAATTTTTAGATTCAGTGGGGGCATGCTTTAGAATCATATTCTCCACATTTATTTAATATGATACTTATATCAATTCATATATTTAATGGGGGCATGCTTTGGAAGCATGTTATCTACACCTATTAAATATTAAACATATTTAGTTTATAGTGGGGGCATGTTTTGGAAACAGTCCCTCCATATTGGTACTTATTATAGTTTTAAAAATTTATCCATATATAGTAGGGGCATGATTTGGAAGCATGTTTTCTACACTTAATAGTTATCCAAATTAGCAAAAACAAACAATTATATGATTCAAATTCATAGTTATAGTAGAATTCTATACGTGGTACCATTGTTATACATAATTTCAGCATGAGACATATCTAAGGTGCATATGTTATGTAACATGTGCTTAATATTGAAAATTCCAAATCAATTTTATATTCCAAAACCATTGCACATATTGATACCCCACAAAATTTTATGGACTTTATCAAACCAATATAATGTATTAGTTGGTTTACCTTTTTATTATGGTTGAGGTGATTAAATAATCAATCTTTTTATGTTTTTAGGTTGGAATTAATCATCTTACCTCACTAAGTTATAAGTATCATTGGGTTACATGATTGAGCTAATCTCAACTGCTAGGTGGTAACTCACTTTTGATCCAAATTGGGGGCATGTTCCTTCTAATCTCTCTCTCTCTCTCTCTCTCTCTCTCTCTCTCTCTCTCTCTCTCTCTCTCTCTCTCTCTCTATCTATCTCCTTGGATATATGTACTTTAAACATTATATATATTTATCCTAATTTTAGTTTTAGAGGCTTACAATGACACTTATTTTGTAAAATAAACTTGCCAATAGGTAAGGTAGTTACACTGACACACAAGTATACTCCCAAATCTTGATATTTCAATTTAAATATATTTTAAGTAATTTTAACCTAGATTATATGTATTGATTTTACACTATAACATACTCTTGGTTGAAGGTTAGTCACCAACAAAGTACCCAAATTCAACTCAAATAAAGACAAGGTGTGCATACACACCCAAGTACTTATTATTTTACTTTAAACTAGTAATTTAATTACTAGATTAAATAGGGGGAATATAGATGATATTTAATGATTATATGGCACCTCATTATTATACACTTGGAAAAATTAGACGTTGGATGTTCCTCTTAGTTTTACACATGCCTTGCTTTCATAAGCCTTACATTTTCTCTATCTTGTGCCCCTTATCCTATTTATTAGTCAAACCAGTCTTATCTTGATGACATAGACATCCTATCTTTCTTAAAATTATTAAAATATACTTATCTTACACCTTTTTAAGTTCTAAGCATGTACCTACTCTCCTACTCCCTAGACACTAACATCCATGATAAATAGTAGCGTCGACATTACTATCCTACCTTGATATAAGTGTCTAGTGCCCTAAAGTCATCTAATTTGAAAGTGAAATGTATATTAATGGTTGAACTAAGTAATTTAATGTAAGATATCTACTTATAGGATTGGTATAAATACAATATCAACCCTCATTCATTCCTCACCTAGAAATCAAATCAAAGAGACCAAAAACACTTATCAAAATCACTCTATCAAACATTTAATTAATCAAATCTTCCTTATTTCCATGCTAGTCATAGGTACAACACATTTATAGGTTTGAAGTACTAAAGGAACAATCATAAGGTCCTATTTTCCAAGTTACAAGTTAGGTCACTATTGTAATTGCTTTACACACATTACATGATTCACACATAAGCTAACATGTAGGGGAGAATTACATGAGTCCAAGTCACTCTTCAAGAGTATTGGCTATGTAGGTAGTTCCATTTGATAGTGGGGTAATTATGGGTTAGCTCGACACTATGTGCCCACTAACCCATTTTTCCCCAAGGTCACATTGAAGATGGGAAACTAGAGTTTTACCATTTCACCAAGAATGACAATCCGTGACCCATATTTAAATGCACCAGAGTGAAGGAAAATAAAAACCCAAAAGAATCTAGGTGGTTGCATCCTATTTAAATAGATATTCTATACATGACACTAGCATCAAACCTAGATAGTAGTATTGATACAATCATTAGGGTTGAAATAACTATTTTGAGAGCCAAAAGCACTAGATATAGAATCTAATAATTATTCTAGAATTGTCTTCACACCTAATTTAGTCTATTCTAGATCCAGATCTATGTTAGCATTTGATCCAACTAAGTACCTTATTTTATGTCATTTCTATATTTAGCATAATTATAATTTACATTTATAGATTATCTCAGTTTAATAAGTCCAACATATGGTACATATAATTTTAGCACATTAATTAGTCTATTCAAGATCTGATATTCACCCTTATTCCCTATCATTTATATATCCTTAGCCCTATCTACCCAAGAGGATCCTAATCTAAAATATGGTTAAACAATTATATAGGATGTAATATATGGGTAAATCGACCCTAGAATTATATCAAAAATGCAATTATGGATGTAATTATATAGGATTTCTTGAAATAATGATATTACATAGTTTGGATTGCATTAGATAATCATATAACATAGGTTTGTATCACGTAATATAATAATATATAATAATAATGTGATATATGATCATATATATATATATATATTAACGTTTCAATAGGCAATAAGTCTTTATCCAATGTTTCTTTTTAGGGTATTTTGAGAATTATGACCCCATAGACATTCTCTACATATTCTACAAACTAGACTTACCAATAGGCAAGGTAGTTACATAGACACACATGTGTACTCTTAAACCTTATTCTTTCAATTTCAATCTATTTCAAGTAATTTTAACCCATATTATATGCATTGATTTTACATGGTAACATGTTATTGGTTGTAGGTTATTCAACAACAAAGAACTCAAATTCAACTCAAGTAAATACAAGGTATGAATACACACCTAGGAACTTATTATTTTAGGGGAGGGTGGGAGGGTAAAACAACTTCAATCAATAGCAAAGTTACGGTAAGAATCGTATATGGTATGGTATAAGGAAGAGATAGTATGGTATGATGTAAACAATCCTCATCGATAATACTTTAGGGCTCTCAAGAAAAATAAATCTTGAGGTGCATTATGTTCATCGACTCATCAAGTTCATCTCCATTTTATAGAGCCATAATTAGAAATAATGACATAAGGGCCTATCTAATTTGGCTTGAACTTGCCCTTCTTCTTTTTCTAGACCATGGTGTTTTTATGGTTTTCTTTGAGGACAAGATCACCAAGATTGAATTCTTTATACTTGACATGCTGATTATATTAACCATGTAACCAATTTTGATATGCTTAAAGGCTATTTACAATGGCCATGCACTTTTCATCTAGTAACTCTAGCTTTTGTAGTTGAGCTACTCTATAATATTCATCATCTAGGATATGTTTGAATTAGATATGTAGAGAAGGTAACTCAACCTTGATGGGAAGAATGGCCTTAGTTCCATAGATAAGGGAATATGTTGTGGCTCCTATTGGAATATGATTATTATTATGATAAGCCCAGAGGGTATAGAATATCTATAGGTGTCAGTAATGGCCAACATCATTAACAATATTATTAAGAATATTGACAATGGTCTTATTATATGCCTCTACTTGTCCATTACCTTGGGGGTGATATGCGGTGTAAAAATGTTGTGTGATGTTGTAATCAACACATAGTGATTTAATATCTTTATTTTAAATTATCCACCACTATCAGATATAATGTCAGATGGGATACCATATTAGTAGATTATATAGTTGAAGATGAATTTGAAAATCTATTTTTTAGTCATGTGAGGGGTATAGCTTCAACCCACTTAGTGAAATACTTGGTGGTGGTGAGGATGTGTTTATGGTCATTAGATGAGGTAGGGTCAATCTTCCCAATGTGACCGAGTACCCATGTTGAAAATGACCATGGTTTAAGCATTAGTTTGAGTGTTATGGCTAGATTATGAATTAAATTGGCATGCCTTTAAAATTTTTTACACCTTTTAACTTAAGCAACAACATCTATTTCCATAGTAAGTCAATAATAACCATTATGTAGGAATTTTTTGGCAAGGACAACCTTATTGGTATGGGATCCACATACTCCTTCATGGACTTCCCTTAATGTTAATATGGCTTCTACCAAATTCAAACAATGAATAAAATTTCCATCAGAGCTTCTATGGTAAAGGGTTGGGCCAAGTAGGATATATCATGAGGATTTGTGTCTAAAGGCTTTTTATTGTTTACATGAAATGTCAGGTATAATAATGTGATTGTGAAGGTAATTATATAGGTCTGAATACCAAATATAATTGGGACCAATAATATCACAGATCATTACAACACTTGAAGGTTCATGAGCAGGTGCTAGAAGATGTTTAATGAGGAACTGATAGTCTTGTGCCTTATTTGTGATGTAAATAAAAGAACCAATGGTAGCCATGGTATTAAATTTATTTTTATTGGCATGAGGTATGTGTTTAAACTATATGTGGGAAATCTATTATTTGAAAATGTCCACCATGGCCTTGTATGGTACCAACTTATCATATTGAGTCTAAAAATGGTTTGTAACCTAATTAATGATTAAATGAGAATCACCATGATTAATAAGATGTTGAATGTCCATTTTAGTACTTAATGAAGTCTTGTAATGAGTGTTTCATATTGAACCATGTTATTAATACAATGAAAACTAATACAAAATGATTTTTGAATAAGATCCCTTGTGGTGTAAAAAATAATATGTCTGCCCTTAATCCATGAGATGTGAATAACCCATAAAAATATAGCTTTTATTATTTCATTTCTCCTTAGGAGGTGTTTATATGATGTTCATGATGAAATTATCTAGGAATGCAAAAGTGAATGATTTGATATCTGAAAGGAGAGATTTAACAAGTTGGTCTACAAGTACTTATCCATTTATGGCCTTTTGATTGACATACTCAATATCAAACTCACTAAAAATCATGATCCATTTAGCCATGTAGCCCTATAAATCTATCTTTGATAGTAGATACTTGATTGGATCTACTTTGGCAATGACTATGGTCTTGTTGTTAAGCATGCAATGACATAACATTTAGGCTACAAATACCATAGTTAAACAAGATTTTTTTATTAGCATATAGTTATGTTTATATGCTACTAGTGTATGGCTTAGATAATACATGGTATTCTCTTTCCCATTATCATCATGCTGAGATAAAAGTGCCCCTAGGGCTTTATTAGTGGTAGATAGGTATAACAAGAATGGCCTCCCTAGAATTAGTGGTAATAGAGTAGGTGGATTGGCAAGATATTCCTTCAGGGACTCAAAGGATTTTTGACATTATTCATCCCAAATAAATGCAACACCTTTCTTCAATAAATGAGTGAATGGATGGAATTTATCTTGATATTGGCTTGTATCTTGGTAGGATCAACTTAAATGCCTCAGTGAGAGACAATAAAGCCTAATAATTTACTTGAAGTGACACTAAAGATTCACTTTTTGGGATTAAGTTAAACCTTGTACTTATAAAACCTTTCAAATATACTTTGTAGTATGACTAAATGATCTACACAGGTCTTAGATTTACCCAATATGTTGTCAACATAGTCTTTGATAATATCATGCATCATGTCATGAAATATAACAATCATATCTATCTGATATATGGCCCCAAAATTTTTGAGGTAAAATGGCATAATATAATAGCAAAACATTCCCCAAAGAGTGGTGAATATTGTCTTGTGTTGGCCTTTTGGTGTGATTATGATCTAGTTATATCCTAAAAATCCATCCATGAGGGACAACATTTCATACCTAGTTATGGAGTCAATTATCATGTTGATATTTAGCAGAGGAAAGTCATCCTTGAGTAGGCATTTTTGATGTCTCTAAAATTAGTGAAAATCATGATCCCTTTTAGATTTTATTTGATATACACAATGTTTAAGATCCACTTTGAATATTTAATTAGTTAGATGCATCTCATTTCTAAGAGTTTTTATAACTCTTTGTTAACTAACACATCAATACAAAGATGATTATTATGTAGTTTATATTTTATAGGCTTGGCATTAGGATATATAACAAGGTAGGGTCCAAACCTGGCATGTCTGTATAAGCCCATGCAAAAATGTTAACAAACTCCATCAAAAGGGATATAAAAACTTCACATCCTTCCTTAGTGGGGGATGCAGATAATTTGATCCACTTCAGGTCATTTGGATTTCCAATGTTTAATTCTATAGTATCTTCCACTAAAAAAGTTGAGACATCTTCTAGAATAGTTGGCAAGGATGTGACTTGGTAAGTAGTGGCAAAGTCCTCTGGTTGGATTGGTTCTTGAAGCTCTCTCAAATAGGATGAATCTCAATCATCTAATGGTAATAATGGCCATATAACAAATGTTATAAGACATTCTTAGATAATTTGATCAAAGGCATGATGTTACTCTATACTAAAATCAAACCCAAAAGTAAGTTCACCATTGGTGGTCTCTTGAGCTTCATTTGAGGAAAGGTGAACACCCCTATTTAGTGGCACTCAAAATAGGTTTTCACCAAAATATTAACTTATCTCTTTACTTTTACCCTAGTCTAAAAGTGCCTCAAATAGGTTTTCACTTTAGGACCTTAATGTTTTATTATTTTTTTGGCTAAGGGTGTTCACCCACTCCAAAATAAGCTACAAGATCCAGTTTGATAGAGAACCCTTATTTGTGGTTTCTCAATGGAACATTGTCTCTTAGGATTAGAAAATCACAAAAGGCCTCATCATTCTCAAACTCATCTAAAGGTAATGTGGATTATTATTGGACCTAGTATATACATTGAGGATGATAAAGGGGAAGCATTGAATGTTAGATTACTAGCATAATGGTGTAAATGATATCTAGGTCAAATAGGTTGGTATTGGCAAGGTCTTCATAAATGCTATGATCATAATCTATTTCACTACTAGAATCATCATCAATATTCATTATCATTGGAACATGAATAAGATATGTGGGATCACCCCCATGCAATTTAAATCTAAGACCATAGGTTCCTCTATATCTGGTCATAAAAATGGGCTCAAGGGTACTTGTTAATTTGCTCCCAAGCCTCCACATTCATAGGCTTGGTTATTCATGATCTTGATAGGGATGGGTTACTTTTCACTACCATATAAATTAGCCAATTTGTCATTATACAACTAGGAATCATCATTGTCAAGTGGGTCCTCTTATTGGCTAGTGGATAGTGTGAACATAATAGGTGTTGGGCTATGTAAATTTCCTTTTCCCTTTCATTGCCATTTCATGTAAGATGGATTAGGTTTAGGTATTCTATAGGACTTAGGGTTTTGTAGAAGCTTGGCAATATGGAACATGTTATGGGTAAAATACTCTCCTAGACCATTGTTTGAAATGGTAAAATGATTATATTTTTCAATATAAGGCATATATAAAGATGAGGCAAGGCTATTAGGGTCTATACAATGGGCCTATGGTAATTCAACAAGTATCTCTTTATCTTTGTCCTTCTTGGGTACTAGGTTTAGGCCAAAGTGGTAATTGTAACTTTCATACTCAACCTCTAAATGCTTGTAGTACTCATATGGCTAAAATTCTCCATAGATAGTTACCTCTATCCCTGAGTGAGGAAACTTGATACATTAGTGAAATGTTAAAGGAATTGTACAAATTTTAGTATCCATGGTATACCTAAAACCAAATTGTATGATATGTCTAGGTCTATCACATGGAAAAGTGTATCATGGGTCAAAGCTAAAATGATCACTAGCAAACTTATGGTTCCTTATGATTCCCACTCTTCATTACTATAGGCCTTGATAGTAATAGTCTCTGGTTAAAGGTCAGTTGTTATATATCCTAGATGATTGATTAGATTTAGAGACATAATATTTAGGATCGATCCATTGTCTATGAGGACATGTTTGAATTTATGTCATGTGATGACAAATTTAATGTATAATAGGTTGTTATGGAGAGGGCTAAGAGATGACATATCACTTTAGTTGAAGGTCAATTATTGGCCTTAGGCTAGTTATCCAACTAAATATTGGAATTTATTTAGGGTTATATCATTTGGAACTTGGGATTAACCTAGGAGTTTTGTAAGGATATTATTATGGATAGTAGACATACAAAATAAATCCAAAATGGAGATTTGTGTGGGTCTCTTTTGGAGTTGTTCCATAATGTCATATGTCTTTTCCTTGACAATGGTTTTTGGCATGTTCCTAACCAACATAGCGGGTTGGATAAGGTCATTACTAAGATTATCGGCATAGGTAGGTTGATTAGCATTATTCGGTAATGGTCTTGGTCTATTAGAATTTGGTATAGGATTGATGGTAATGGTAGATACATGACCACCTACAATATGACCTACAACTTTATTATAGTAATGTACAATTGCATGGTAAATTTGTTGGTTGTTAAGGTTGTTTTGGCCTTGGTTCCTTCCATTCAGTTGTTAACATTATTTTTATAGATACTAATAATATTGTTGTTGTTTTTGTTTTGGTATTCATTAATGTCATTATTTATTGGCCTTATTATGTTGTGTAAAAGGATTTTGGTGATACCCAAGTTTTGATTAGAAGTAGATGTTCTATTATCTAACTAGATTTCCCCATTTTCCAACATATTCTCAATAAGGTGCTTCAACTACACATAATACCATATAGAATTTCCATGAACATAATGGTATTTATAGAACTCATGATTTTTATACTAGTTTGGATATGGTATAACCTCAATATAGTATTTTAGAATAGGCCAACTAATCATATTAGCCATGGCTAACTTGTAAAATAACTACTTTAATGGGCTCACTAAGGTCATTGAAGACTCAAGGAGTGGGCCTTCTTCTTAGATGAGGGGTTTTAAAAGGTGGTGTTTGTAGTATTTGAGGAGATGGTATAGGTTATGACATAGGTTGCACTTACTAGATAGGCTACTAATGCAAAATAAGATGCATGTATGATATGGGTTGAGCAAATGATGTTTATACCATTTGAACATGACACGACTTAGTTACTCCATTACCAACAACATTATTATTGTGGTTGTATGGTTTGGATTTTTCATAGTTGTTGGTTTGAATTGGTGTAGAGACTTGTGATTGGATTGGGCTAGGTTTCTGACTTGGGCCCATGTTTTGGTTTTGGCATGGATTTTGGTTTGAGGAGGTCAACTTGGTAATCCCTTTATTGATAAAGTCCTTTTCAATCTGTAAACCTTTCTCAATAATCTCCTTGAATGTGTATGCATACTGAAGCTTCAAGTAATAATATATTCTGATGTGTAAATTTTTGGTAAACACAACAACCAATTGTTTATCTAGTAAGTTATGGGTGAATCGACTAGTAATTACTCTCCATCTCTACAAGTAGCTTGAAAAGCTTTTACCAAATTTCTACTTAGCTTGACTCAAATATACTAATGAAATTTCATGATTGAGATTATAGGATAAATGTTGCACAAACTTGTCTAAGAGATCATCAAAATTAGATAGTGAATTTTTTGGCAACTTGAGAAAGCACTCCAAAGCCTATCTAGCTAGACTTTGAGGAAACAAAAGGAGCAGGTAGATGTCACTATAGGCCACTAGTTGACAAGTGACAAAGAAATTTTTTAGATGTACCTTAGGGTCTCCTTTACCCTTATAATTTTTAAATTTTGATGGCTTATAACCTAGAGGAAATGGTATTTGAAGATACTCCATGTTAAATAGGTATGAACACACATCATCCAATTTGAATTTATTGGTCTACTTTCCTATTTGAATGGTGGAAATTGCATCCTTCATTTGTTGTAGTTCTGGAGCTAAGAAACTTGATATCACATTTTGTTGTGGTTGTGGATGGGCAGTCAAAGGTTTATTACCTTGACTAGGGTATAATGAAGGTATGGAGTATTGTGGAATGTTGGTTTGATGGGTGAATTAAATAGGAATTTGCATCTATGGATTTGGATTGGGTTACTCATACTAGATATTTTATTATAAATATTTTAGTTTGGATTTAGTATATTGCCTAAGGTCTGAGGGAGTTGTGGTTGTGATGGAAGGATATAGCTTTGTGTAATATAATGTGCTTTTTGAGGTTGAGTAGGGACTTACTTCCGACTAGTCAAACCTGACTGAATAAAGGGGACTTATTGTTGACTAAGGACATGTCTTTGAATCTATGGTACTTTTTGAGTAAAATGCAATGGTTTCTTAATAGGTACTTATTGTAAATTAGCACTTCTTTGTTGAACAAACACCTATTGTAAACTATATGCTTGTTGGGGGTGTTTGAGATTTGTATTTGACCAATATAAGTAGGTTTTTGATTAAACAACATCTATGATTGTAGAGGTACATTGGTTTAAGACTGTTGAGGTATATTTATCACTACCTATTTAGGTGGAATATTTATTGCCCCTATTGAGGTAGCATAGTGTTCTAAATTTGTTGCAATGGTAAATTAGATGTGCATGTTGTCATGGAATAGTGGCCATCACCTATTGAGGTGGGATAACATTCATCACTTGTTAAGGCAAAACATTAGTTGGCACTTGACTACTTATCCTTATTACATGCTTGAAGAATCCATTGGTTAAGGAGTATGAGTAACCTATTGTGGTTGGCAAGTAGGCATTCTTTCCTCATGTTGTTTTGAACCAATTATGGTATTGAATAGAGGTACTTATTATTGAGGGTTATTTATTGGTGCATTTATATCACCTTGGTTTGGATTAGAATTTACTTGTGTGATATCCACTGTATTTGGTATATCTTCTTTAGTAGAGGCCATAATCACTTCTTCAATAAATGAACCATTGAACATGTCACCTATTAAATTACTTTTGGAAAATGAGTGTACACCCATATTAGCTTGACCTATCTAATTAATTAACACTCCTATTTAAGGAGTTAGTTCTATAAGTGGAACACTTGATATGGACATGGCATTGAAAGTACACACTAGATTAAGGTTATTTGATATGCTTATTGTATTTACATGAATTGGTCCTCCATGGGGCCCTTTACTTTTGCAAGAATATTTGAATCTTGATATGAAATTGACATAAGTGCTTGAGGATAAATAGTAGAGGCATGTTCAATAGTTTGGGTATAAGGTACGTTTGTCAGCACTATGACTAGACTAGGTAAGTTTTCATGGGGGAAGTCTTCTAGAAACTTGGTCCCTACCTCTATGTCTCTAACTAAAACCTTATCCCTATTTTCAAGAAAGTGATGATCAAATAAGTATGGGTCATATGTCAATGGCATAGTAACTTAGTATGGTTGTTTTTGAACTTAATCAATGATAGATGACACATTAGTAAGGTATTATACTATTTGTTCTTTATCTTGACCTAGATAAGGAGGTGTATTAACCAGGTAATATGCTAAAAAATCTTGGATTTGTTCCACATATTTAGTAGTGTAAGGAGGACAAGGATCCATCTCACAAACTACAGCATCACCATATGGGTCTTGAATAAACGTATCATTTGTGACCATGTTATCATAATCCAGATTATACATGGTTGTATTATGTGTGTAGTGAGGCATATCCAAATCCATGACTAACGTCTCATGAAGAAAAGGTCTAAATTTATCAAAACTCTTAAAATGTGATCTAAATGGTAAATGGTCCAAACTTGGTATGTCTAAGAACTTGGTCTAAAAGGAAAACTTGGTCTAAAATTGGCTTAATAATGAAGTGATTCTCCAAAATCATTAATGATAAACTTGGTTTAAAATTTCTCCAAGTTCAAATGTCTCACACATAAATGGTCAATTCAATGGTAAGTTAAATCTTTATTTTTAGCAAAGTGTTTCAAACAAATCTAATCTAGGTCAAAAAATATAAAATATTGCTAGATCTTTAGGAAAAAGGCACAAATATAGGCTAAAAAATGGTATGAATGAAACCTAAAAACTAATTTAAATGCTATATATTTAGAAACATGACACAATGTTAGACTTGAAAACATGCTAGGTCTAAAAATGAAAGGCAAATGCTAGGTATTTGGAAACAAGGCATAAATATAGACTTGAAACAAATAGGCCTAAAAATGGAAAGGAAAATGTTGGGTCTTTGGAAACAAGGCACAAAGGTAGACTTTTAAACA
Source organism: Torreya grandis (assembly GCA_037957365.1). Taxonomy (NCBI): domain Eukaryota; kingdom Viridiplantae; phylum Streptophyta; class Pinopsida; order Cupressales; family Taxaceae; genus Torreya; species Torreya grandis. The sequence goes on from JARHVA010000827.1 coordinate 3,537,845, forward strand.
AGCGTGTTCAAGGTAAAAATGACAAGCCAATTAATCTAATAATTTGAAACACTTGGACTCAAAATAGGAACATGGATTCAAACACAAACTTGACCATTGGTAAAATACATTGGACCTTAGGTATATTCCTAAAACTAATAGGTAAATTCAAGTTCAAGCAAGCAAAAATAAGCATGAGGAGTAAAAGATTCAAGCCCAAGTGATGATCAAGACTCATATGTAAAATAACCACACTTAGATTGTACTTGAAAAGAGAGTTTTGACCTTAGTTCTAAACAACAAAATATATGTGAGGCACATAGAAAAGAGACTACCTCCTAAGTCTAGGAAAAAAGATATTCAAAGAAAATAAGGAATTAGTCCAATTTACACAATTCAAAAGTAAGAGGTAAATATTTAAGCCAAAATTAAGTGAGGCATAGGTATAAACCACTCAATGTTTGAATCTAAATTTCATAAAACCAATTTTGAACTTGGTTTAGGAGACTTGGTTTCTCAAATGGACAACATTCTAGACCAAAATAAATGGCATAATGATACCAATCATAGACCAAAAAGCATATGTGATATTGAACTCAATTTGATACAAGGCAAAGGTTTTGAAATAATAAGAGCATTGTAATGATGCTATCTCATTCAATATATATAACATTGTTTTTGTCAAGGCAAAAAATTGAGATGAAATGGGTAGTATAATGACACCCCTTTCAAACAAGTGACACACACACACAAATGTTTTTAAAAATGTCCAAGGCAAAAAGTGTGGTATCAAATGGCCAAAATAACACCTATTTAGGTTAAAATAGGTGTATAAACATGTGATTGGTTCATGATGTGTTGATATGTTTTTAGACAAACAAAAATAGTTTTATACTAAAAATAATGCAAGTAAAAGAAAAGACACAAAACACCTAAGTGTATTGTCCTATCCCTAAAAACTGATAAGGTTGCTTCACATTGTCAATTTTTATTGATATACTCCTTATTAGAATAAAATAATTTGTTAATCCAATAAATGTAGATGCTCATGAAAGTAGGGTTTTTAGGCCCCCTCTTCTCTCAAGAATTTGTATGGTGACATGGAACTTTGGGATACTCACCCTACATTGACAATATTAGAGAGTGGGGTTTATCTAAAATCTATAAGTTTTGATCGATCTAGATGGTCCCAACTATGGTTAACACAAGGGAATAACATGTCATTTGGATCCAAGCTAATCAACTTATTATAAAAAGGTCTTGTCCTTTTTACAACCGTTACATCTGTCAGATTACCTAGTATAGTTTGATATCCAATTTAGGCCATTGTTCTGAGGTAGATATCACTAACAGAGTTAGTTTAACCACTTAAATTAACATCTCAGTGAGTCACCCTCAATTTATTATACCCATCATGTAGTGTAGTTGAAATAATGTTAGAAGATGAAATCTTGGGTCAATGCTTCCTTAAAGAACTTATGGGGAGGTGATGAAATCCCACCCATAAGCCAAGTGAATGAAAGAAATAAAACTAGAAAGTCTCTTAAAGGTCATTTTTTTATCACCCAAGTTTTTCAAACTTGGGGAGAGCATAGACAACATTCATTTTAGGATTAAACTAAGTGAAAAGGTAATGAAAAAAGCACTTTTGGTCACCCAAGTTTCCTAAAGGGGATAGGGGGAGAGTATATGCACATAGTTCAATTTTAAAGAAAACAAAACAAATAACAAACAATAAATAATAAACAAAAATAAAAGCTCTTAAGAGGAATTAGTCTAGGATTTGTGTTCATTTTAAAGCACTAAGTAAAGTGGGAAGTATAATTTAGACTCTTGACTTTGTTGGAATTTATAAACTTTGAAAAATAAAAATAGAGTTTTTAGATGATTTTTATTCACCAAATTTAAATGTGAAAGACAATTTGAAGTGCTAAAAATCTCCTTTCTTGGCCTTCGATCCTATAAAAAACATTAAGGGGTTTTATTTTGTGCTTTAAGCCAAGGTGATATGCCTATAAATTAGCTCAATAAAAACACAAAATCAACTCTATAGATTGATTTCGTAGTTATGAAATAAACTAAAAATTGCAAAATTATTCAATCATAAAAAAACATAGACAAACTTTAATGCAAAAAAAAATATAGTGGGCGATTTCATGGTTCCAAAATGATTTCACAACTAGTTTTGATGATTTTCTACTTTGATAGATGATTTCATAGTTCAGGCAAATAATTTCATGGTTCAGGAAAACTTGTAAAAAACAAAAAAATAGATATAAATGATTTCAAAATTTTATGGCAATTTAGTGGTTAGTAAATTATTTCACATCTTAGTAGAGTGAATTTATGGCTTGGTAGAATGAATTTGTAACTCTAAAATGTAATTTTACTACCTAAAAATGTAATTTCATTATTGAAAATGATAATTTCACTACTAAAATAGATGAATTCACTAATGTAAGATAATTTTATAGTTATCTTAAAAATAAAATGAAAAGTCTTATTTTCCTATATGAAAAATTTATAATTTACTTGATGATTTTGTCATTTTTGAGCTTGATTTTAGAAATCTATAGGGTCGAGGCTAAACCAAAGTGATTTCATAGTTTTTTGGGATGGATTTGTAGATTTGGATGATGATTTCATGGTTTACCTCACCAAATTTCTAGTTATGTGGTCATGAATTTGTGAATACATAGCCATAATAAAAAAATGGAAAAGTTAGCGTGAAATCAAGAAATTAAGTTCTATAATGAAATCATCCTAGCTCCAAAAAGATCCCAAGATACTCCATTCATGCTTGTGGGGTGTGTGGTCCCACTGAGTATGCCATTATGTGATCAATAATAATGAAAGAGGGGAGATTATTATCATGTTAGTATGAAATAAAATCAAATAAAACACACTAATAAAGACTTACACCTCTAGCTTAAACACTCAAAGAGCTAGAGAACTATAAATGTAACTATCAAATGAAAACAAAACAAAAGACTTTTACCTTCCATGAGAGAAAGTGTTGTATGTTGGTAATGAATTGATGTGATCAGTTGTAGGATCAAGAATTCTCTGGTAATGGATCTCCTTGCACCACATCTCCTTGTCACCTTGGTAATGTTGAGTTTGGCTTTGGCTTGGCTTAGCTTAACAAATAGGCATGATAAAACTATAAAAATGGAAGATTTGCATGTATTTTTGCATGATAACTTTACACCAAGAGAGCTTTGAGGGAAATATTGCATAATAAAATTACACTCATAGAGCCTATTTTGATCAATGGGTGAGACCTTGTATTTATAGCTTCTCAAACTAACTCTAACCCAAGTGTAGTTAGGTTAACATTAACCATAGTTGAGTTTGAAATAACCTTAGTTTAGTTAATAAGGGGACATGTATTTAATATTTAGGATAGAGATCCCATTTATTAAGCATGGTTCTCCATTTTTGAATTTAAGGCATTTAGGGAGATATTTTCAATTTCTTGATTTTGAGGATGATGACATCATCATGACCTCATTTTTATTGAAATTTATTTTTTTAAAAATTAAATTTCACTAATTGCACATGTAAATTAAACTTAAGAATTTAATTTTGTTTTATTAGTTAATCCATTCTTCTTAGTATTTTTTCACTTTTAGGAATTGTTTAAATACCCTGCTTAATGGGTGCACAGGGTAAACTATCATATTATTAGGTCACAAGTTGATTGGATATGAATTCATGAGAGGTTAGAATTACATATAGGATAATACCCCAAATAGGGATGAATTAACATGATTCTAATCACTAATATCTAATGTGTAGATGTAATTGGGATATTTAGTGATTCCTAGACTTAATTTGCATTATTTGGTAGAAATCAATCTGAAGTCTATTGGAAGCCATTTTTGGCCAGAATGGGGTCTCTATAGTGTCCTATATGAAATATTTATTGAAATAAGATGGAACCACCTAGATTATTTTGGGTTTGCCTTTAATATTTAGTTAGTGAATTATAATCTGGGTCATGGACTGCCACTCCTAGTGAAATGGCGAAACCATAGCTTTCCATCTTCAATGTGACCTTGGGAGAAAATGGGTTAGTGGTCACATAGTGTTGAGCTGACTCAAAATGACCCAAATATCAAAGGGTGTTTCCTATATATCTAATACTCTAAAGATGGACTCATACTCATGTTTTTCTCCCCTATGTGTTGGATTGCATGTGAATTAATAAATGTGTGTAAAAAAATTACAATAGTGACCTAGATTGTAACTTGACAAATATGACCTTATGAATTTTCCTTTAGTAATTCAAACATATAGTTGGGTTTTTCCTTTGACTGATATCATAATAGGGTAGAATAAGAAATATTTTGGTAATTTGAGTGCTTCTTGAGTGTTATGTTGGTTTGATTACTAGGTTTCATAGGTGGTTAATGAATGAGGGTTGATATTATATTTATACCAATCCTATCGAGAGATAACTCACATTAAAGCACTTAATACAACAAATTTAATATGTTTTATTTATAAATTGGATGACTTAAGGGCACTGGACACTTGCATCAAGGTAATATAGTAATGTCAACACTACTATCTATCTTAAACATTAGTGTCTAGGGAGAAGGAGAGAAAGCACATGCTCATAAATTGTAGAGGTATAATATAAGCACATTTTAAGCATTCTAGGAAATATGGGATGTCTTTATCATCAATATAATGTTATCTAGACTAAGAGATAAGCCAAAGGGCACAAGATAGAGTAGATATGAGGCTTGCAAAAACAAGACATGTGTATAATAATAAGAATAGCCATGGTCATGAGCTTGCCAAGTGTACAAGAATAAGTTGCTACATAATCTCAAAATATCATCTACACCATCAATGCTTAAATTTTTATCATGGTGATATGGAAGTTACCATTCTTGGTGATCCTTAACCCTTTTAATATTACAAACTATTGGTAGGGAGATATCAAAATTCTAATTATTTACCATTCAATGAATATATCTATGATCCTAATGAGGATTCACAAATTTTTTCCAATTATATCCATATTAATGAGTTACTCTCTACATCTACCAATCAACCATCTACTTCTATAAATCCACTATCCACGTCTAAGCCCACATGTCCACCATTTATATTTTCCATTGTGGATGTAGGTATGGAAGAATATGAAATTCATGATGATTATTATTTAGGAAAAAATTAAATCTCCACTAATAATCATGTCAGGCCCCATCATAGAAAATAAACACAAGTAGTTCATAATATTGGCATTACTTCTTTCATGGAAGGTGGGTTCCTTTCTGAAGAATAAATTAAAGATTACAACTACTCTTGACTATATTATGATCAATTAGCTATGTTTTTTTGATGTAATCAATATATTTTACTTAAATAAATTATGTGTAATATCATGAACTATAAATGAACAGGTCTTGGTCTTCATGAACAAGGTCTCATTGAACCTATAATGTCCAAAACCCTTAAAGCCTTTAAGGTATTAGGTTCAAACCATAAAGTGTGGGCATATGTAATTATGATAGTGATTCTTATTCCAAATTTAAGAAAGCCTCTTTGAACACTAAAAAAAGTTCCATTTATATCCATTTTAAGGATCTATACACCACAAATCTATTTCATGATAATGTTGTTTTGACTATCAAACTAACTTTTCCACAACTTATCCTATGGGACCTACAACCACCCTCACTTGATAATTTTTAGAATGATGAGGCCATATCTAACTTTTTTAGAAATAAAGATCATATTCTAGCAAGAGATTATAATAAGGGTTTTTAAATTCAATTAGATAATTTTGCATACTTTGGGGAACTTACAGATTCTACTCATCCAAATCATCCTACAAATAGTATAGTTTAGTTGATAAAAATATCAAATGATAAATATCCAAATTTACAAAATCTTGATGAAGACATTCCTAATTATTAGGATCTTGAATAGGAACTTAGTTTTCCTCCACATCTAAAAAATTTTCAAGATGAATCCACTTTATTAATTGAAAAAATTATTAACATCAATATTGGAATGAAGAACATTCTAAGGTTATGAAATTTGATGCTTCTCTCAATCTAGATGAACAGTTCACTTTGACTCTACTCAAATAAATTTCAAATATATTTACATGGTCATATGCAAACATGTAAGGGTTGGATCCTTCACTATTTGATGATAACCTTGTTGAACATAATGATGCAAAACCAATCAAACATAAACTCATAAAAATTTCATCTAAAGGTGGCATACTCATGAAGGAGTATTTGTAAAAATAGCTAGAAGTTGGATTTATATGACCAATAAACTACTCAGATTGGATATCCAATATAGTACTAGTCTCTAAGAAAATATGAATAAGGTGTTGTGTACAACATATCACCCCCAGGCTAATAGCCAAGCTAAAGCTATGAATAAGGTGTTGGGTAAGATGCTTACTAAAATATGTGATGTTCAAAGGGATGACCAAGAGAACCAAATTTATATCATTTTATGGATGTATAACACACATTATAAATGTGTGATAAGGTTCACTCCATTTCAGTTTATCTACAGGTAAGAAGCAGTCATATCTATGGAGTATGTAGTACCTAATCTATGAATCACAATCATTATAAGCATGGGTGATTAGGAGTCATTGATAATAAAGTTAATGGAGATAAATCACATGGATAAAGATAGAGTTAGAGCATATTGGATCCAAGAGGTGCATAAACATAGCCAAAAATCTTGGCATGATAAAAACCTACACACCAAATATTTTTAGGTGGATCAGTAGCTATTTATTTATGATAGTTAGTTTAGAGCATTCTCAAGAAATATTAACATTGGATGGAAAGGTACATACATTATGAATGAGTTTTTGTAATTTGGAATGGTAGAAATAAAGGATTTACAAGGCACTATTTTACATAGATGGGTGAATGGTAGTGGACTCAAACCTTATTTCCAATAATCTATCTCCACAAGTATGAGAATGTGCAAAGTCACACTAAGTAATTTAGGATTTATTTCAATTATGTTGTTGGATTGAAGTTTGTTTTTTATTATGTACATAGGTTATATTACACTCTTTTATAATCATAGAAGAGTGGATTAAAAAGTAAAGTTATTGAAGGTGCCAATGTACAGTGAGATTAAAAGTATAGTGTATGAATTCAATAAACTTTCAAGATCATATGGTGTCAGGATCTCAAGTAGATATGATTACTAATGTTTAAATGTAGTTGTTCATGAAAAATTAGGTGAAGAGATTGATAAATATCCCAAAATAGATCATCAATCAACATCACAGATGGAATAATTTATTACACCACAGGGAAAATATGGTGATGGGATATCTTTTGTATTTCATCTATCACTAAAAGGCTAGGCTAGGTTAATAAATTTGACACATAAGCTATACATGAGTCTTCCCATTTAATGTGTGTATGGGAAAGATTGAATAAAAATTGGGAAAATTTAAAACAAAGGAAGGTAGACAAGGGAGCGAGAAACTATAAAAGTTAGAGTGGATACATAATTTAGGCATATTACATTTAGTAAATACTAAGCTATCATCCATTTCTACATTATTCCATATCCTTGAGTTAAAATCATAAGTTTGATACATTTTTCATTATGCTATACTTTGAGAGGGTATAATGGTTATTTTTAAAATCTTTCCCAGTCACTCAAAATTCTCATCAATTCCCAAAAAGAAGATTTGGGAATTGGGTTGGCTCTATGACACATTAAGTTTTCAAACCCAAATGCTTAATAATTCATCAAAGTCAATGAGTAAAATTTATTTTTTCAAAATTTCATCCAAGGCACGTGATCCGTGGAACATTTTAGGTGACAATTTGGGTGACGGTTCTACCCCAATTGGTGGTAGAACTTCTGCGAGCCATAACTTTTGCATCATAGCTATGTTTGAATCCCCGTTTGAACAATTAGAAAGCTAAGAATGAGGGGAATGTCATGAGATGGAATAGAGCTCCACTTAGCATGTTTTATATCCCAAAAATAGAATTTCCCCAAATTTTAATTTTAGTAGTGTAGTCTAAAAATAGTAAGTTTCTAAAAATAGTAATTCATCAAATTCTGTATTGTTGTAAATCATGGAAGTTAAAAAAATTAATATCCCTTGAGATTAGTGACCTTTAACATCCTCATAATACCTTAAAAATGTGTATAAATTAATATGTAACCTCAAATGGAAATCAGACATCTCTCCTCGGAGATAGGCATATGTTTGGGTCTGTAAATTTGATGAATAAAATATCTCTTCTCAGAGATAGCATTATTGTTATTGTGTTATTATTTTTTGAATTATATTTCAACCAAATCTTCTAAGTTTTGGATCAATGGTTTCAGAGTGTTTTGTATTGAGAGTGTATGATCCCAAGGATGAGGTTAGGTTACAATAAGCTTGGGTGGAAAACAACAAAGCTTCCAAACTATCCACCTATTCATTCCAAATGACTTCAAATGGTGGACAAAATTGAGACATGATAATTTCAAGGAAATGGTGAATGAATCCCTCAAAAAATAGCAAGCATAGATGATACAATAATTCACCCAAATTATCTAACAAATTTTGATGAGAAAATTTGGCTCTTCATCTACAACCCCACATATTTTCAGTGACCCAACACCCTTCAAAGTTTAGGTGAATTTTGATATCCCTACATTTGAAGGAAAAATCAATGATGATGTAGTAAAAAATTATTTGGATCAATTTTCATCTTATTTTTTTGTAAATAAATTCACCGATAAAGAGAAGATCACTTTTGCTCTTTTGGAAGCATTATTGCCTATCAAAAATTAGTGGGAAGTGTACAAAAAGAGATTCAGTATGGATGATATTGGCCTTGATGTGGAACCTACCTAGGATGATATCATAGAAGATATAAAGGAAGAATACTACCCCATTGGAGCATATGATGATTTGTATATAGAGTGGCAAAAACTTTGCCAAGGTAATGAATAGTCTGTTTAAGATTAAACTGACATTTTTCATTCTCTATCTATGAGATTGGGCATCCAAGAAAGTGAGAAACATAAGGTTCTCAAATATCATGGTAGAATACAATGGTATATATGGGGAGAAATAGAACTCTTCAATTTGGAAACCCTTAGTGAGGCATACAAATTCATAGTGAAGATTGATCAGAAGCATAGAAGAATGAATACAAAGAGTCAACCTTCAAAATAGAAAAGTGACAAAGAAGGTCAAACATGAGGCCAAAATTGGAAGCAAAATGAAGGAAAGATTAGGAAATTGTGTGATTATCACAAATCTATAACTCACTCCAAAGAAGAATGTTGAGCCATCAAGTCCCTACTTTTTGAGTCATAATCCTCAACATCTACTACTCTACCTCATACATAGCTTGTAGTTGAAGAGGATAAAGAAGAGATTATAGATGCTAATCCTGATGCCATAATTGCTTCATCATAGACCCATGAGGAGAGGCTAGATGACAAGGAAAGGTTGTTTCATTCTAAATTATGGGTGAAAGTTAAGCCTCTGCATTTCATTCTTGATAGTGGGAGTCAAAAGAATTTAATCTCTACTAATGTTGTGACAAACCTAAATTTGTCCATGAATCCTCACCCAAATCCATATAGTATTGGATGGTTGAGTCTAGAGATAGACCTCTGTGTCACCCACCAATGTCTTCTCTCATATGCAATAAAACCTTTCCAAGATGAGGTCTTATGTGATGTGGTCAATCTGGATGTTTATGATGTACTCTTTGGTTAGCTATTCATGTATGATCGACATGGAATATATGAATAAAAAACTCAAAGGATCAACCTCACTCTTGGAACATAGTTCTATAGGGTACTAAAGGTACCACCTTCTACATCTATCTCCTTGATTAGTGCCAAGAAATTTGTTTTCATGGTGGTCAAGCCACAAGAATCTAAAATACCTGATGTTGTAGCCTTGAATACACAAAAAACAAAACAACAAAATAAAATAGATAAAAAGATGAAGAAGTTCATGGCCTTCCATCCATAGGCTAATGGTTAGATAAAAATGGTGAACAATTGGGCCCTACACAACTCCACAAATCATAGCTCTACAAAGCACAGTCCCTTCCAAGTATGCATCAAGAATCAAATCAAAACAAAAATACCACACTTGATGACAAATATTGATGAAATGGGGACCATTGATTCTCAAAGAGGGAGGAATGATCTGAGTAACATTTCAGGTGACAGTTCTACCCCAATTGGTGGCAGAACTTTTGAGAGCCATAACTTTTGCACCATAGCTCCATTTGACTCCCTGTTTGAACCGTTAGAAAGATAAGAATGAGAGGAAAATAATGAGATGGTAATAAGATCCTATAAGTGGGGTTTGGACCTTAAAAACAAATGGAAGTGACCCAAGTTTTAATTTTAGTAGTGTAGTCTAAAAATAGTAAGTTTCTAAAAATAGCAATTCATCAAATCCTATATTGTTGTAAATCATGGAAGTCAAACCACTTAATCTCCCTCAATATTAGTGACCTTAAAAATCCTCCTCCTACCTTAAAAATGTGTATAAATAAAGATGTATCCCAAAATGGAAATTAGACATCTCTCTTTAGAGATAGGCATATGTTTGGGTCTACAAATTTGATGAATAAAACATCTCTTCTCAGAGATAACATTATTGTTATTATGTTGTTATTGTTTCTTGAATTATCTTTCAACCAAAGCTTCTGAGTTTTGGATCAATTTGGGAATTGGGTTATCTCTATGACACATTAATTTTTCAAACCCACATGCTTCATAATTCATCAAAGTCAATGAGTAAAATTTATTTGTTTAAAATTTCATCTAAGGCACATAACCCCTCACTTTGGTATAACCACATCAATTTCACTCTATAGATATTGAGTGCCTAATCTAGCTACTAAATTTTGGTGACCTTATTAAAATTAAGAAATTATTTCTAGGTCAATATAATGAAGATAATATCTATTTATCCCAAGATGTTTCTATCTACATCAATGAGGTTGTAATGGCATAGGACACAAGTTTGATAGCTTGAGGGAAATCAATATAATCTTATAAATCTAAATCACCACTAGGTCTACCAGAAGTTCATGAAGCCTATGCTAAGGGTTCTAAGGGAATCCCACTTACAGATATTATGGATGTGCAAGTTTTATTATTTATATCATGTGTCACATGATGCTATTAGAAAATTACCAAAAATATTAATCAAGCCACTAAAGGGTAATTGATAATGCTCACTACATCATTTTATTCAATGAAGTTTTTAATTATATATAATTATTTGTCTCCAAGTTGACCGCCAACATTGACAAAGTCTTGACTACCGTGAACCAAAATTTCCAATATCAATTATTGGTTCTATTAATGGTGTTCACACAATGTAAGTCACCTAAAATAGAGGTGCATCTAGATGTCAACTACTAGCCAAAAATTGAGTTTATGAATCTAATTTGGATGCCATAAAGCACATAATTTGCACACCAAGTGAATTTTTGAGTATGGTATGATGAGTTGATCTATCTCATTTCATATAATCATAGAGAACCTTTCGATGTAATATAGTACTTGGGTTAACATGCCATGGTGACCAAGATTTATAAAGGTATCATGGTGTGTATACATGAGTTACCCGTTACAATGGATCATATTATACCATTTTTCATCGATATGAAAATGGCCTAAAAAGAGGTCAATAAATAGAAAGCATCAATTATATATCACATAATGCCACTATAAATAGTACCTCTAGGTATTTCAATATTAATAGCATAACAACATGATCCTAAGACATCGTATATGTAGAAGGCAAAGAGAAAAACACTAACTAAAATCCAATCCCATCCTCCACCAAATATAAAAACACATGGAACTTCTACATGGATGGATGATCCCTAGGTGCCAATGATTATGGATATTTACAACTTGCCAAAAATTGGGACTGATGAATAAGAAATATATTAAGTCATGTTTGCTAACATGGCTAGGTACCTTTATGATAAGCAAGAAGAAAAGTAGTTTTTATTTTTTAAATCAGTGCACATGGTGTAGGTGTGAAAATAGGTACCAAAGGAACTATGGATTAACATCCCTAATTTTCCTCCTATCATAGTCAACACTATCAGATAAGAAGCTGAGTGAATAAATGTTATTATGGATATATTTTTCAAGCACCAACTAGAGACTTGCTTTCCATTAGACCCATTTTCCCCACTTCCCAAGATTACCCGAGAGTCCCTTTTATATAGGTGTAGAACATATAGGGAGGTTAGGGTACTTAAAATGATTAGTGAGCAGGTCAGAAAGTTTAATGACATATAGGATCAGCCTACATAAGTTTATTCACCATATCTTGAAACACAGAAGGAACAAAAATCAAAAGTTAAGACTACACAATAAATCAAAAGAAAATAAGTTACTGGCAGTAAGTTGAAAACTTTTATTTTTAAGGAAATGGTATAGGACATCATGGTTCCTACATCCATAGAAGAGCCAATCATAAATATTGAAGAGCCAAAGATGAAGTAAAAAACTATAGCGGAATAAAAATACACCTATTAGGAGGTATAGAGGGTCACATCATGCATAGTGTATATGGAGGAGAAAAGGAAAATGAAAGAGGAGGCTCACAAGAAGGTGAAAGATAAACAACATCATCAACAAGCCATAGCCCAAAAACCAAATGATAAATTTGAGGCTTTGAAATGGGCCACCAATGCAAATTAAATTTATAATCCAAAGGATGATGATGAGTAGGGAAATATAGAGGCTAAGGACATAACCTTGAACACTGAGGTGTAAGAGGCATAAATGAGAATAAAGGAGGCTGACCTATAGAAGCAATTTAAATAAGCTAAGGTGTAGCATATTAAATTCACATAAGATGTAGCAACATAGAATACCCTCAATTTTGAATAAAAGAAGAATAATTAAGGTGATGATGAAGTAAATTAGACAAAAAAATAGTAGGAGAAAATAAGAGTAAAACACATGAAGATGCATAATAAATGGTGCAAGCATGTGATGAAAAAACCATTGAGAAACCAAAGTTGGACAATGATGAGGAATAATAGAAGGTAAATGATGATAATAATATGAAGGAATTTATAATAGGGGAAGCATAGGAAACAAAACAATAAACACCTAGTGCTGAGAAGTCCTTTGACACCCATATAACATAACCACTATAAAACATTTGGCTTTGGGATGTCCTTGATCTATCTTCTCAGTGTGCCACATTTTTATTTCCAATCACACCATTTATAAAGGTTCCTATAACTACATCATATACATCATTAGTGATTTCACCACCTACCATTGAGGCCTCCTTATATGTGTTACATTTACCATTGGTCAAGTAGCTTGAAGGAGCAGTTACATTCCACAAATTTATTGCATATATAGCCACACATTTGGAAACATGAGTAGAAAGGTTAAGAATGAATAACATAGAATTAATTCAACATATTCATAATGCCAATGTGTTTATTAATAATGTATGTCTAAGATTTTGTATATAAGTCATTGAGAGTAAAATTCTTTTGGACCGATAATAGTTACCCCTTCTCCTTACATAGCTAGTACAAGATTGGCAAGACATTCAAAATGCCCACCAAATCCAAACATAAGGCCAAGCCATCAAAGATAAGACTAAGGATCTATTCAAAATTATTGAATAATATCATTTGGTTTTGAATGTTTCCTCAATTCAATAAACTCAAGTCACCTAGTTATTTCTTAACTGGAAGTAATAACTCGATACCATTTAGGGAGGCAGACAAAATGATTTTGTAGAGGCCAACAAAACTAAAGTCACCATGTAGAATTAGGACACAAAATTCAAGGATATGAATGCAAAACTTTAGGAGTCTAGTACTATATGTGATGTAGACATATCACATCTTCAAACATGGTATAACTATGTGTTATGAATCATATTCATTGGAGTAAAAGTGTAACATCATGCTGATAAGCTAACTGATCTCCTGCAAGATATTAATCAACATCTCACCACTACCTAAGTTTCATTGACTCTCATAGTGGATGTTGACATCCATTCATTTATTATTTCATAAGTATGGATATGAGCTATGCTATGACTCATTCAAGAGTTTGTGCTTGATTATCAAGCTCAAGAAGGAGACCCAATTGCCTTTGATAGTGTGATTACACCTATTATACCCAACATCCCCCTTTTCTTCTTCAAGAAATGGGGACCCACTTTTAAATTTTGGCCTTATTTTTTGAGAATTTTTTCTACGTATCTATGCAATTTATAATCAAATTGATCCTTAGTCTTTACACTTAAAAGAAAAAAGCATAATATTATAGATTTTATGGACTAACTATATTAATGACTTTCAAGAGATTTTTGAACTCTATAATTTTTTTGGGACTTAGTTTTATTCAAAGAAACTATTCAGGATTTGGTCTTCGAACGTTTTTCTTGGGCCTTTTTATCAAGAATTTTGTTCTTCAAAACTTATGTTCAGGTCTTATTTGTCAGAGATTATTCATCAAGGCTTTTGTATCAGAATTTTTGTTCAGAGCTTCCACATCAAACATTTTATTTGAAAAATTATTCTGAATGACTTATCTTTTATTGAACATTCCATATCATGATATTTGTTGGACCTATTTATCAAAACTTTTGTTCAAGATTTTTGATAGGACAAAAAGTCTGAAATGGTCATCATTAGGTTTATGCAATTCAAAGATTTTGTTTGAACTTTTTGTATCAAGCATTTTTTTTAGAACATTTATTATGATAGATTTGGTCTTCAAGATTTTTTTTTGAGCTTTGTGTTTGAAATATTTATTTGGATATTTTTTAGGCTTGATCCCAACACAAAACTTGACTCTTGATGTTTAACTATCAAAATCCTGATATACCTAGACAATAAAGTAAAAATACTTCCTGATACTTGCTAAGGATACCTGCCAACTAAACTAATGATATTTGAATTATGCATATAATACAAAACATATAAACATTGGATATTTATAATGCATGGAATAGAATTTAATGATAAGGTTATATACATGATGTGCATCCATCAACATATTCATTTATCATGAATTAATTTGAACTTGGCTGCTATCTTGTGAAAGAAATCCCTAACTACTTGTGAATCTATTAAAAACAAACAAGTGACTAATAGAGAAGAATTTTTCATAGAGCACGTAAACAGGCTTTGAATAAATACACATAATTATAATGGCATCATCATCTAAGACTTTTAGGGGAGCACTTCCACCATCCTCATTCTTTATCAAGGATTTGATTGAGTTTATAGATATGGTATATCATTGCACCATATTTAATAATAGGTATGGAAATTACTTAGAATTATGGGATATTGTGGACTCTATTGATGTGTTTTTGCTAGATGGAAATCTATCCACCACAAAATGCCAATTCATTATAGACTTGATCTCCCTCAAAATACAATGACTGCACTTGGTGGTGGCCAAGCCCAAGGTGATGCCTTACATTCAACTCTTATGAGATTTATTATTTGTGGGGAATATTATGCAATATGCATTTATACACCACATGGATAACCAAAAAATTGTAACTTGCATCATCAGGGATGAATTTCAAAGGTATTTATACCTATTGGTTCTAGATGGAATTTTTGATAAGCATAGATTGGTGTCATGGAATCAAGAAAATTCAATGGACAAGGTGCTATACTCATGGCTTCTCCCTAGAGTGACAATGACCTATAAAGGTAAGAATCCCACCCTAATTAACGAATTTAGAATGGGAATGTGAATTTGGATGGCACTACTAAACATGATGTATGGCATGCCTAACATCCATTTTCTTAATTTAGATTAGGTGCCTTTATTTCATTTAATGATGATAAATGATGAAAATTTTTATTTAGGATAAATCATTAGCTTCTAGTTGAGAGAGTAGGTCCAACACAAGAGCAAATGACCTAATCTAGTAGGCCACTTCTACATGATGTCCTATCTCCTAGATGCCATAATGGGCATAGTCTATAAGGTCCTTAGTGAGCTTTGGATCCCAATTACATATTGTGTCAAGAATCATATTTGTGATTATTACCAATTCATGCATATCTATACATACACAAAAAACATGGTTTGAATTACTGAGGATGGCCATCCTCAAGTACGGTAGGAAATCCATGGGAATACAATGCCCAAAGTTAGAGAAATCATAGTGAAAACACTAACTAAAAGGGGTTACTACTAGTTGTACCCTGATTATACTATAATTATGATTTTTGGTCAGAAGGTACATCCCTTGTGCCTCCCCAAATATGTACTAGACAAGTTGTAAAGCAAGAAATTGTTTATCAACTATGATGGAATGTTAAGGAAGACTTGATAAAAAACAAGAAAATCACATATTATAGGTCACATATGATCATTGGTAGAATGTGTTAAACATAAAGGAAGTAATTTGTAGAGGTTGGAAATAAAATAAAAAGATATCACTTGCCCACTATGCCACATAGGGACTGGGATCCCCATGGTCACATATAAAGACACATTCAAGGTTTTGGTATCCCATACCAACATGTATTTTATGACCATGAATTCCTATTTTTTAATTCAAAGGATGATTCTTAGGTATTGGAAAGAACACAAGTTGTAGGTCTCAAGGAGGATCATCTTAGGATAATTCAACATGAGCATTCAATTATAGTAAAGGAAATGCACACTAGGTTACCACTTGCTACAGGGTGGACAACATTGGATTGTTAGAATAACTAGCCCCCATAGTAGACAAAGGTATAAGGGGGTCCTTCACATGAACTTCCCTTTAAGTTGAAATATATCAAGAAGAAGACTGGATTAACTAATCCTAATCCCATGAGAACTCTAGTGGATCTAATTGACTGGGAGTCCTTTGATGAAGAAGACATAGAGCACATAGCTATAGTTACATTAAAAACACCTACAATTACATCTTAAATACATGATTATATAATGCTAGGGGTAGCCATAAAGGAAACTACTACCCCAACTTAACAAGTCTCCTCCTTGGAGGCCAAGACCACTATTTTTATAGAAGGAAACCAAGGACTCCCCTTATAGGTAGTCCAATAGTTGATAAATCATAGAGCCTACCTTCAATTCCTTTACAATAAGAGGAATAAGAAAAGGACTTGATGAAGAATAAGAATTGGAGATATCCAAGGCACTAAGACTCACATTTGATAAAGGGAAGGTACCAACTATAGATGATCCAATAGGTAATAAGGCTTAACCTTTAGACCCCACTTCCCTAGTTTCTTCCTATGTTCCTATTTTTGGTTCAATCCAAATTTCATCTATTTTAAGGAGTCCCAAGGTGTAGGATTATACCTCCACACTTGATATTTCATTAACTTCCTCTTCTTTTTTTCACATTCTTCTACTCACTCCTAATGTGGAGAAGGATTTTGCCACCACCACTACTCCATCTCTCCCCATAGTGCCATCCACATCCATTATTCCCTCTAATTCTAGTGTTCCCTCTAACATTGCCATAATTAGGACCATGAAGAAGAAAATGGACACCAATAAAATTGACACAATAATGGCCACTTCCCAGCTTCATATGTCATCAACCCAAATCACCTTGCCTATATCATCCCATAGTGTATCCCAAGAAACCACCATCATAACCTCAAGCAAGGGGAAAAAGGAAAAACAAGTCATTATAGTCCACCCACGCCCCTAGTATAGATGTGTGGATTGGTCCAAGATCATTTGTCCATCCATTCCTAACACAGTCCTCAAGGGAGCCAAAAAGCAACAATCAATAGAAGATCTTGAGGAGGAGGTTGTGGCTGAAGACACATAAAAAATAGACCCAAACCAACTAGTGATTCCTCCATGGGTCATTGATCTAAGAGTCATGGCTACTTAAATGCCCAATTTTAAAATCATAGAGATCCCATCAATAACCACCCTATTTGACATGCCCTCTGTGAGCATTCAAAGGGTGAGAAAGATAAAATTGGACGATGAAAATGATAGGGAAATGCTTATTGAATAAAGGTAGGAAGTCTATGCCTTTTCCAAGAGGTAGAATAGATAGGTGTGCCAATCCCCTTATAATGAATATTTTATGTCCCTAATTAAAGCACATAAATATGCCATGGTGGCACTATATGAAGGGACATAACTAGCAAAGTAAGAGATGGAAGCAGAACTAGAATAATTAAAGGAACAACAATAGATGGTTCACATTCCAATAGGTATTGAGGCTAAGGTACATGAGACTACCTCAAAATGTTAAAATTATTTAGAGGAATTAGAGGAAATGAGGGTTGATTTAGCCCCTCATATTTTCCAAACTCATCAATTGTATAATTATTTAAAAGGGGACAAGAATAAATTATATAACCAATAAGGCCTATAACCATTTAGATATAATGACACCATTAGACGCATCCAATACCCTCAATCTGATGGTCATTAGAACTCAAGAAGTAAGATAGTGGGTAAAAATAGTTGGGGCATTGATCCCCAAATACTAGGAACATTAGGCACTTATCTTACAAATTTTGAATGATTTAAAGTTTTCAAAGCTAAAGGATGCTATAATAAAGTTGATAAGTAGAATAAATTTTGATCAGCTTATTCAAGAAGATTTAAATAATTTTAAACAAGGTTTATAAGGGATGAAACTAGAAGATATTGAAGTAGAACTAAGCTTTTCAAGGGAAAAGGTAACTGAAGTTGAAATTTTCAAACTTAACTTTCAGATGATGAAGGCAGAACATGTAAAGTTACTAGGGTAGGTTGGCAAGGTACATAGACCCTCATTTCTAAACATTGATATCATATGGAAATATTATGACATGGATCATAAGTATTTTCTTGAGTTAGAAGTGAAGAAGAAGCAAACTAAAGTTGTTACATCTGGTTCGACACAAACATCTATAGTTACAACTCCCACTAAAGTCAATGCATCTATGTAGACGTAGACTTAGCCTTAAGGGCCAGTTTTTTGCATGTACATTCCAATAGTTGCATCAATTTTTTATTTATGGTTTTCTTATTATTAAAACATATTGTAAAAATTTTCCTATTCATTTTATAAACATGCACACATTGCATGACATTGTAAAGGCTGACTTTAACTATTAACAATTGTAAGAACTTTATACAGTTTTGAGACCACAATTAGAACTAAAGTTATAACTACACCATGTAATGTATTTTACATGTAATTGGAGGATGATTTAACCCCTTACCCAAGTATATAAAATCATATATAACCCATAATTGTAAAGGGTTAAAAAATTTCAATATATAGGAGTAAAATCAATTTTTGATTGTCAGCTTATGTGTTTGTGTATTTTCTTTCCAATCTTTATATAATTAGTCTTATCTTCTTTTAGTTGTATGATTCAATAATTATTAGTGTGAAAAAGCTATAAATGAATTCCTTCTTTTTATGATTGATATGCTCATTTTAAAAGTGTAAAAGATATTGAATGATTAACAAATTACATTGATTATTGGCAAATAAGTTGATTGATTCATGTTTCTAAGTATGTAGAGGTGTTTTCATTGATGTAATTTTCTAGTTATGTGTAACAATCATCTAAGATACCTCAATAGTTTGTGACATAATCTCCTGAGTAAGGGTGTGCAAAAATTTCTCTAAAAGGAGAAACCTTTGACTGAGGCCTATGAGTTTCTTATATCAAGATTATCCTAGATTACTTGACCATGTTTGATTGTGTGATTACAATAGCTGATAACAATAGACATAGGTTTTGAAAGAACTTTTCCACTTAGAAACTAGCTAGAGAGCTGATTCTTGAATCCATAGAGTCTTTCTTTTCTACTCTACCTTACCCTCTTTTTTGAGTTTATTTCAAGACCTACCCACTCTAGATAAGTAACCATCTAACCACCAACTCATCTAAATTTTAATTTATTTTAGATACCACTCCTAAATTCATATCCCCTATTAAAAAATTTCATGCCCTACCTATTATTACATCACCTATTTGTTAAGACCACATACCTACAACTCATGCCCTGGAGTGGAGTTCACCTCCATTAAGATCCTAAAACATTAGAGTCTACCTCATTATGAGCTACTATGCATAAAAACCACATCAACAACACCTTTGGTGAAATATTAAAAACACATCCCTCTAAGTGAGATCTAAATAATTCTTCAATATAAAAAGAGTATGTCACAAAGTCTTGCCAAAGATTCTCAGTCTCCATCGCATGCTTCATCATCTTCAACCACTCCACCCACACTATCATATACCAATTAGTTATTATGTAGTTAATTTTTTGAAGTTTTTCTCTCCAATTTTGATATAGGATTATTATGCTAGACAAGTGGTTTTGGTATATTCAAAAACTACTAGGGTGGTAGGTCAGTCTACTACTTAGTTAAAATCCTAAAAGGGTATTTAAGTAGTGCGTATAGATTGAAAACTAGTAAATGACACCTTGGTCAATTCTTGTGAGTTATGATAAATCCTCATTTGTTTTTATATAGTTAATGAGGTCCTTGGGTTACCTACCTCCATAATGTTGTCCTAGGATGACATAACTTATTAAGTCTAGGAAAGTGTTAGCGAGTAAATATGAGCATAAAACTACATGTTTGGATGCATGTGACAAATAGATATAAAATTGGCTTTATCATTACATGGTTATTATAATTATGTCACAAATATATTTACTCTAGGATTAGTTCAAGGAAGTTATAACAACTCAAGATTCAAGTTTATATATGTTTTTCTTAAAATGTAAAAGAGGGGTTGGAATTATTATAATAACCATATAGTTCATTGTTCTAGAGAGATTGCTCAATAACTATTATTCTATGCTTTGATAGTTTCAGTAATAGATATATTTAAATAAGTTTCATATGGTTTTAATTTATTGGTATTCATTTAATTTCATAGTTGTATGAATGTTAATGGCTTCTTTTCATAGTTCTATTAATAATTTTCTACCTCCTGCTTAATTAAACTTAATCTATGTGATTGTTATAATTTATTAAGTTAATAATATATTTTTCTTAATTAAATAATATATTTATTTAATTATATATGTTATCTCATATTTCATAATTTGATTCACATAGCTATCCCTATAATTATCATGTTATGATGAAACATTAGGAACCTCTGCTAACATTGAACATGTTGAAAAGAGATGGAAAATAGGAACTATACAAGTTGGGAAATTAATTAGAAGAAAACTTGCCTATAAAGGGGGTAATGAAATGGGTGGTGGGGGAAATAGGATAATATAGAGGTGAAAAATAATATTCATTGGTAATAATACAATTTAATCAAGCTGACAAGACCAATAGAGTTTTGACATCAATGAACTTAAAGAGCTCAACTTGATAATGCAAGTTTGAGCTAACTAGTGAAGTATAAGTATCTTCCCATGAGGTAGTATGAATGAAAATAAAAATGAGCCTACCTTCTAAAAATATTTCCCCATTTCAAAATACCCCTTATAGAGTTTCTAGTCTACTACAAATATTGGGTACTTGCATGAGAAATTAGGTAGTTGTAAATACCCATATTAGCTACAAGCTTCATTTTATGATGTATTTTTTCATAGCTTCATATGTATATCCATTTTGATAGAATATTGAGTGCTTAGTGGTGTGGTATTACATGGGCCTCTTGGGATCCATGGATTTTTATTGTATTATCTAAGTCTTTTTCTACCTTGTGATCATTATGTTATAATTTGGCCACCTTGTGGTAGGGATCCCTATGTTTTTGTTGTTTATTATATGTTTTAAGATCTTGGACACTAACTTTCACCTCAAGACACTACCATTGATTCTTATGTCTAAATTAAATGTTAGTGTCCTCCCTTATCCTTTTTTATATTTCCTTACTTTTGTCTTGTGTTTTTTTGTGAGGGAAATATATGTTTGTTTTATTGTCATCTTTTCAAGTGTCACTATACCTTAATTCTAATTCAAAAGGTTCCATATATATACAAAGCTAAGACATAGTTATCAATTAATAAGAAAACCTCTTTGTTAGCACATACATTATTTTATTTTAAAGTTATTGAATTATGACTTACATTGATTTTCATAAAATTGAAGTCTAAAGTATTACAAAAGGTCAAATTTCACTTGCATTGCTTATACCTATTTTATGTTTTTTGGAGTTTAAAAGAGAAACATACAAGCAATAAAATATTTTATAATTTAGTATTTTAATATTCAAATTTTAGAAATATAATAGAGTAATTTGATAATATAATTCATTTAAACATGTGTAATAAATACAATAAGTATAAATTAGTTAAAGGATAAAAGAGAGAATATCTTATTTTATGTTTTATTCTAGAATATGACAATGATCAAGAATCATCACAGGGCTACCTTAAGGATTTTAACCTTGTTTATTTTATATTATGCATTTTTTTGTCTATTATATAGTTGTGTAAAATAAGGAGAGTAGCATTGATACATGTTTTTGCTTCTAACATAGGTTTCCAATCAAATATATGCATAAGAATTGTTCTAAATTTACACTAGGACTATGCTATCACCTATGTAACTATTTTACATTATTGGATGTATCTTCCTATGCATGTGATATATATAATAATAAAAACCATATTTACTTTGAAATGGACCTCCTATAACTTGGTAAAAATGGGTTAGTATATGATTTGAGCTATCCCTAGAAAACCTATTTATTGTTAAGTGTTTCCTACATAGCCAATACTCCAAATAGGGTCATAGACTCACAAGTAGTTCTCCCTCTTAGGCATGTGTGTGAAATTATAATAGTGTTTATATAATACTTATCCTAGTAACCATTGGTACAAGTAATGCAATAGTAGATTTGACCTTTTGAATGTTTCAAATATTTGATCAATATCATAGTGCAATTTGATAGCTTGAAATACATAGTACTTTCCAATTAGATGGTTGTTAGATCAAAATTTTAGGTATTTTAATTAGACTATAGCCTTTATATATATAATAATATGTATATTTTTAATTATAACTTAGTGAAACATGAAAAATATGACAGTAGATGGGTAAAGAGGGTTAAATAAATGATCACAAAGTGAAAGATATGGAAAATGATAAAAAGATAAGTCTGGATACTTACATTGTAGTTGGACACTAACGTCGATACTAGTGTCCAAAATAGAATCAAGTTTCCATGGGGTAAAAACATATAAAAAATAAGAAAAAATAGGTAGGGATCATTGGCATACATTGGATGAAGATAAATAACATAACGTACAAGCCCAAAGGGTAGGTAAATCAAGTGAAATAAAGTGTAATTGAAGAGGCCCACAAGAGGCCATGTCACTAAATGTCTAATTTTAATTCAAAAAGTATATACTTAAAAAGAGGCTATAAATATGTGTACTTGTACCAAAATAGGTGTCTGCATTTTCCCAACTTGAATCTAGTAAGGCAAAAAAATTAAAATTCCTAGTTTGAAGGAAAAGAAAATGTGTATTGTCATGTGGAAAACACACCTTGTCCTTGCTTGATATTTTCTTAAACCTTTTATTTGAAAATTATCGGTAACCAAGAATATGCCACAAAGTAATCAGTGTATATTATCTATATATAAGCAATAATAAAAATTAACATAAAGAAAGAGCATGGATTGATTACACCTATGTATGTGTCATGTTGTAATGGTCTAGAGTGTTAGAAACTGGATAAGTAGACAGGGAGATTGAAACCTCATCCATCATATTGCTAGGAAGATGAATGATCCTATAAGTGTTCAAGTTGGGTTGCACCATGGTTGTGTTATACCTAGAGTAGGGAGAGTTATGAGGCGATCGTGCCCTCAACTCGAAATAAGAAGAGTGGTGCTTTATGTCATGACCCTATTGGACTTGCATTTATTTCATTTGTTGATATGGTTTAGTTTTGAATTATTTGAGACATATTTATTTGGTTTATTATTATGATATAGTTATAAGATCTATGCTAATCCATTATTATTATTGTTTAGAAAGTTATTGATATACTTTTTATTATTTAATGAGTTACTAATTTACTATTTAGTTCATATGTGTTATTTAAATGTTGTTATTGCATTTATTATTTTTAGATATCTAGATACTATTTATGGTCTATTCTTTGACTGTAGGGATAGGTACTTGAGATAAGTTGGGTTCAAACCTGAGCAATAGAGAAATAACATGAATGAAATTGAAATAGTAAATTATATTAGAAAATAGAGCTTGATGGTACTATTTATTGAGTCATTTTATTCACTTGATTTAAGTGCAAAGTGCTTATAATTTTAATTTTGATTTCATTATTGATTGATTTTTAGTCAGTTTTGACTTTTGTACAATCACTACTTTACTAGATGATTTCAACTTTTGGACTTGTCAATTTTGTTGAGTTGTGTTAGTCTTACAACTATGATTGGCTATTTGATGTTGTTATTTTTAGTCATTATTTTTATTTAAGTTTTTTGTCTAGTTTAATGACTTCTTGACTTTGACATTGCATTGATCACCTTATTATCTTGTATTCATAGTTGAATTTTTTGAGTGTTTGACTTTTTATTAATTCATATAATTGTATTGTTCATGTTTTTTTGATGAATGATATTAACCTTTGATATGGTTTAAGGCATTTAAATATGTGTTTTATCTGGTTTGTCACTTAATGTTTATGTGTTACAAGAATTTTTATGGTTTTGGAGTCTTATGGCATTAGTGGTTGTTATTTTTATTTTTCCATTCAACTATAGTATTGTGACATTAGTTTGACACACAATGACATTGGGTCGATACTCTTTCAAAATGGTTTTTAAAGTTTTCTTTGGTCATTTTTTCTTTTTGTTTGAGAAGATCTACACTTTGGGGAGACTCTACCAAAATTTTGGGCATGGTGGCCAAGGGAGATGGAAATGAAATTAGTTCATGAGTTTTTATTTGACTCAAACTAAAGTGAGTCTATCTATATTTTCAGCCATATAGGAGTTTATTATATTTTTTCTATTATTTGATTTAGCTATATAGGTCAACTAGTTTTGGTCGAGGCATGTGGATTCTTGTGTCCTTTGGCTTTGGTGTTTGGTAGAAACTTGGAAGCCTATAAAAGAAGAGAAGCTCTCTTCTATGTTCAATTTTAGGACTCCAAGTAAGTTATGTATTAAATTATGGGTTGCATTTTTTTAGTTATTTTAATGGTGGGAACTAGTTTTTTTTGTATCCATAAACATAGGCATTTATATGTTTGGCCTAAAAAATATTGTTTATAGTTGGAAATCTAAATAGAACCGTATAGGTTTGAATGGATTTGGTTTTTTATTTTGTTTATGTGAATAGTGGTAGCCATTATGGATTGAAAATAGAAGGATTTTGGTATGAGTTGTGAACATATGCTTCAATATCCATTATTATTATTTGATTGGGTTCATTGTTATATTATTGTGCCATTTTTGAGAAGGCCATGGCTATGTATTGTTGACTAGGTCTAGTTGGTAAAATCATTATGAAGTTTTGAATCCCTAGCTAGGTCATTCGAGTTTTTGGGTATTGTTATTTTATTATTATCAAACCCTTTTATGTATTGTGAAATTATGGTCATGATTGGGGGAAATGACATTTATCGAGCCTCTAGGTGTTTTGAAATGATCATTAGGGTTCAGAAAAATAATATTTTATTATTGTTTATTTTTCTTGATTATGTTAGACATACTTATATTTTATGATTTAATAATCATGAGTTAACCTAGGTTTAATAAATCATGTCTAGATTATTTGTAGGATTTTAATCATGATGTATGATTTTATTTTAGTCATTACGAGTTGAATTATGTTGGGAATTTTTGATCAATTGACTACCTTTATCATTATGATTCTATTTGATTATATCATTATAGTTGTTTAATGATGATTGAATCTTCTTCCAATTCTAGTAAAGTCTATTTCAGTCAAAATTTGACCCATAAATTTATGTTGGGTATTAAGTTATCATTTTTGGTTGGATAAAGTTGTTGCCTTCTTTTGAGAGTTTTTATTCTAGCTTATTGATATCTATTAAAATGGTTTTTGAGGATGATTACAATATAATTGCATGACATGGATTTATGTATCATATTATATTCATTAAATAGAATATGGCTCATAAATCAAAAATATCATAAGAATGAGTAACAATCATAATCATGTGCCAAGTTAATGAATCTTGGTGAGATGGAATAGAAATGTGTGGTTCATTTATTTATGTTACTCATTTTTTTGTTTGTGTCAATATCATTGTGTTTTGATCATCCTTTATCCACCATTTCTCTACTACCCTTATCTTTATTCAACTGATGGTTGAGGTGGTATCAAGCCACTTATGGTTGGGTTCAATGGGTTTGGTGAGGTGGGTTTCCCTTCATTATATTGCATACAAAAGATTGTTGATACACTTCTTCATCCTTGAGTTTTGATAGTTGGATGTAGATGAATTAAATTATTTTTGCAATTAACTTCATTCATTATATTTGTTATATGATGTAAGTTAATTTTATGTTTATCTTTCATATTTAGATAAAATATGTAAGATTGATCTATGGTTATGATTAGAGTTGATATTTAGAATATAAAATTATCCTTTGTATTATTATTTATATATGGAATTCTACAAGTTCATTGAGGCAATTAATATTATGAACTTTGGCTATACGATTTTAATTTATACTTACATCTAGTCTTTTATTATCAAAATAAGTAGGTTTATAAGTAAACTCCTAAAGATAAATACTTAAATCTATAAGGCTGATGCATTATAATTGCATAGTGGCATTGGTCATTTAATTGTCTTATAATAAGAAAATGTATTCATAGCTTTGTTTACATTTGATTATTACTGAGTTCATGGCATTGAAATAATTGGATATTTAAAGTTGTGACTAGTTATTTTTTAACATAATTTTTATGAGTTACTGGTGATATTATATGAATTTTTTGATGCTAATGAGCATAAGAGGATTGGAAAGTAATATTTTTATGTTTAAGATTATATCTCAAGTAAAAACTAGAAAGTCAAGTTTACCTTGAGTAATTCATATGGGAATTATCATTATGCTTGTTTAAATTGAGTGATTTTATTAATCAAGTAAGATAATTTGTGTTGATATTTATAACAAATTATTATGATGTGACCTATAACCTGAAGTCTATAAGGAATTTTCAATTACCTTGATATATTCACATCTCCATTGAAGATATGGACTAATTAATGAGAGTTTGTTTGAAAATTCTAAGGAAGATATTAATTAAATAAATTTATATGGATTAATAAGATGAAATCCTTTGTGATTATAATATAGTGTCTAAAAGAGATTATAATCATCATAAAACTTATGTTAATACATGAAGGTTGTAATTATTGTTAGAATATATAGTAAGGATTAAAAATAAAAGAATTAAAAAAGTATTTAAAGTTATATAAATATTCTAAATATTATTAGAAGATAATCATTCCAATTGAAAACTAATAAATCATTGTTGAAGTGTCATGGAGTGTTTTCGACAACTCCTTATAATTCCTTAGAATTAAGTTACAAATAAGGTTATGTAAATCTTATGCATGTGATGAAAGTAATGTGTAAAATAAGTTAAGTACTTAAATGTTTAACCACAATGATTATTTCAATTAAATGCAAATTGTGTTAAAGGATTAATTGATTTATATTTGGAATTGATCATTAGAAAACTAACAAGTTAATATATATCCTTAAAATAAAAAGGAATAATCGAGTTATATTTGTTGAGTTGGAATTGATAATTCTTCTTTGGAAAATAATAAAAATAAAATTTTAACCTTAATTATTAGGAAAAAAATGTTGTGATAATGTCTTATCCTAAGTAAGATGCTTAGGTGGGTATGTAGTGACCTTGTGCTTGTGTCTAACCCTGCCTTGTAAATTGATAAGATGTTCCAAAATGGAAGATAAGCATGATTGTTGAAACATCTCATGAAACTTAATTATTACACCATTAGCTTAAGCATTTAATGCCCAACTTCATCCTCTAATTTTTTGTGAATTTGAAAGGTGTTCCAAGGCTTTGTATTGATTTTAAA
The DNA here is from genome assembly GCA_037957365.1 of Torreya grandis. Taxonomy (NCBI): domain Eukaryota; kingdom Viridiplantae; phylum Streptophyta; class Pinopsida; order Cupressales; family Taxaceae; genus Torreya; species Torreya grandis. Next base: position 3,565,884 of record JARHVA010000827.1, read on the forward strand.
AGTAGTCCTTTTTCCTTAACCATTGCTTGTAATTTGTGAATTGGTAGATCTTACTTAAGAAAGCTTAGTATGATTTTTCTTATGTTAAATATATTTTATCTCTACCTATGTTCATTGAAATTTTATTAAATAACCCAATGAGGTATTGGTTATTCCATAATTGACTTATGTACTTGGGTAAGGGCATAAGTTAGTGATGGCTCTACTAGGAAGGCAAATTGAAGTACATAGATAATCATGCATGGGTATGTCTACACTGACCCAATTATATCCTAATACTAAGTGGTTAAAATGCTTCCTAATGAAGTCATTGTTAAATGTACTTTATCTAGTTCATATGTTAGCCATGATATAGTTATATATCTCATTACATTTTTCTGTGTTAAACTCTGGTTGTAACTTTTTACCATATTTACACATCTTAGTACTAGAAAATAAAATTGGTTGTTACATATTAGTATAAGAGCATAGTTTACTACTCTAAGAAACTTTGGCGAATGTTTATTATTATTTTTATATTGAGTTGTTGTTTATTTCACCACAAGATGGTGAGGAGCAGATCTAGAATAGAAGACAACAACCCAAGGAATGTTAACCTTGGTAGAGGTAGAGTTAGAGGTCATAGGGATAATATTCTTGAAAGAGAGGAACCTCCTCTAAATAATTTTAGTAATAATTTTGGATCCCTTAAACACGAGGAAAATAACATTGATGATAATTAGGAGGTAGTTTTGAATGGAAATCTAACTGCATTAAATTCACTTCAAAGTAAGTTGGACACCCAAGAATGAAAGTTGAATAATCTAGAAGGTGTTCTAGCTAAAGGACATCTAATTATAGAAGAAATCAATGTTGGTGAGAAAGAACTTCAAAATAACCCTATTAATGTGGCTGACCCTACCATTAAAGAGATAAAGAAGTTGCCTCCACCAATATTTTTAAGTGAGGAATCAAGTGATGTAGCTGAAGCATGGTTAGTACACTTGTAGAAATATTTTAAACTACATGACATGTCCTCTAATAAAAAGGAAAGAATGGTTTATTACCAATTATTAGGAGCTAAAACTCTTTGGTGGAACCATTTGTGTGCTCTATAGGGTTACCAACCAATGACTCTTACCTGACCTAATTTTAAAAGATAGTTTAGGAAGAGGTATCTCAGCTCTGACTTCAAGGAATATAAAATAATTGATTTGTAGTGATTGAAATAAAAAATTATGTATGTGATTGAATATGAAAACAAGTTTTTAAACCTATTGTATCATGTTAAATACATGCATGATGAAGAGACTAAAGTCACTAAGTTCAAGTTGGGTTTGAAAGAGATTTTGATACATAATGTTAATATGACAAATCATAAGACTCTAAATAAAAATATCTAATATTCTCATAGGACAAAAGAGAAGGAGAAGGCTCATCAAAAGGTGAGACAAGATTTTAAACAAAATAGACAATAATCTAAGAATAAGAATATATCCTTTTCACTTAAAAAATTTAATAAATCTAATCCAAACCATATATTTACCAAGAGTACAAGTGGTTTCAACAAATTCCAAGGGAAAAATAAAAAATTTAAGAATATAAATTCTTCTAAATCTACAAATTTTCAAAAAAGTCAAACTCAAAGTAATCAAAAGGTGCCTACCACTAGAGAAAATACCATCCTGGTGATACTAAAAATGATTGTAGTTTGCTAGGAATGTGGTGATAACCACTACCACAAAGATTATCCTAAGCTAAAATTAGGTCAATTAGCTAACCATAGAGTATATACAGTTGTGGATAATAGAAACATAGATTTCAAGCAACTTCAATTGAAATCAAAGGTAAAATAAATGATTTTTCTATTTCAATTATATTTGATTTAGGAACAACTAATAGTTTTGTAAATCCCAAGTTAGTAACATGTTGTAAATTAAATCCAATGACTTTAAAGGATAGTTGGGATTTTTATTTTGGCTCAGGTAAAAGGTTGTCAATTACTAAGTGTCTTGAGCATATAAGCTTAGACTATGGTAATTTTTAGATCCAAATTAACTTATTTTTAGCTCCTTTTGGATCTCTTGATAATATTTTAGGCATGGATTCATTACAATAGTATAAATCAAATTTATAATATTGTATAAAGTGATATATTATTTTAATGATTTGGGAAAACTTGTAAATTCAAGGTTTATTGAAAATAAAAGTACACAAATTATTATCAACCTTATAGTTAAAGAAAGTGGTGCATAAGGGATACAAATTATATGTTGTTCAGATGTAAGAAACAACACTTTTAATAGAATCAACATTTAAATAATATCCATTTTTATGATAATTTTCTAATTTTTATCTAGAAAAATCACTTGGTTTACTTCCTAAACATGAATTTGATTTTTATATTAATGTAACATTAGGGGTAGCCTCTGTATCTAAAGCACCTTATTGTATGAATGTAGTATATTTGCAAGATTTGAAAACTCAACTACAAGAGTTAATATAAAAGGGAAGTATTAGGCCAAGTGTATCATCTTGGGGTGTATGTGTGGTTTTTGTGAAAAAGACGGATGGAACCTTGTGATTGCGTGTTGACTATCACATGCTTAACAAGGTTACCATTAGTAATTATTATCCTTTACCAAGGATATATTATTTGTTCGATCAAGTGAATTATGTAACTATCTTTTCAAAGATAGACTTGAGATCAGGCTAACATCAGCTGAGAATCAAGGAGAAAGACATCCATAAAACTGATTTTAGAACTCAATACGAACATTACAAGTTTATGATAATGCCTTTTGGTTTAAATAATGCACATATTGCATTTATGAAAAAAGTGAATAGTGTATTAAAAGAATTTATAGACAATTTTTTTCTACTTTTTCTCAATGATATATTTATCTATTCTAAGAATGCAATTAAACATGAATAATATTTACGTGTTGCAAAGGCTAAGGCAACATAAAATATTTGGTAAATTATCTAAATTTGTTTTCATTCAAAATGAGATCCACTATGTGAGTCATCATATATCCAAGGCTAGTATTGTTATTGATCCAATAAATATTAAGAATATTCAAGAGTGGCTTTCTCCTAAAGATATACATGAAGTATGTAGTTTTATGGGATTGGTTGGTTACTATAGAAGATTTTTTTTTTTTTTTTTCTAAATTGGCTAATCTGATAACTTATTTATAGTGAAAGGGTAAGAAGTTTGTTTAGACTTCATATTGTGAATAAAATCTCCTAAAGCTTAAATATTTATTGACTTTAGAACTTGTACTTATTGTACTAGATCTAAATAGAAATTTTTAAATATGGGTTGATGCATCCAAAGAAGGCTTACTAGCATGTTAACTCATGATGGTTTAGTTGTGGTTTATGAGTCATGGAAACTAAAGTACTATGAATATAATTACACCAATAATGACCTTGAGTTTGCATCCATTGTTCATGTTTTGAAACAATGGAGACACTTTTTGCTAGGTAAGAATTTTGAGGTAAAATTTGACCATTATAACTTGAAATATTTATTTTTTTGGGATGATTTGAATACATACTAGCATAGATAGCTAGAATTTTCAAGTAATTTTGATATGAACATTTCATATGTGAAAAGTAAGAATAATCATGTTGTTGATTCCCTTAGTTGATGCACGTATCTTATTGCCATATCTATTATACATAATAATTTTAGAACTAAAATATTGGAACAACATTATGATAAGTTTTACCAAGATGTAAGTGTAAATTTGGCTGATGATCTTGTTGAAAAGCAATTTTATAACTTTTATATTGATTCTAATAGTTTAATTAGAGATAAAAACAAAATTTATGTACCTAAGTTTGGTGACTTAAAGAACATTTTGGTGATAAAGTGTATGAAACACTTCATTTTACTCATCTAAGTGTCATGAAGATGACACACGAGATGAAAAGGTTGTATGAGATAATGTACCATGAAGTAAGTGTGTTGTGATATATTTGGATTCATAGCTGGTTTGCAAAAATCTAGAAGCAAACATGATACTATTATAGTTGTGATAGATAAATTTACTAAAATTGGTCATTTCATTACTATAAACTTAACTAATGATGAATCTATATTTGCTTCATAGTTTGTGAAAGAAATAATATGACTACATGGTATGCCTAAAGTTATTATTTTAGATAGAGAAAACTCTTTAATTCAAGGTTCAAAAAATGAAAAGATGAAGTTGGATCTAGTGAAGATCCTGAACCATCACAACATTAAATTGAGAAATCATGAGATTTTCCAAGTGTTGGTTCAACAAGAACCTTTATCATAAATAAGCGATACTTGAGAAGATGAGAGTGTTTTCAAACATCATTATCTTTGGTTGTTTTGATCACCAAGACAACTGTTTTCCAAGTGGGGAAGGATGTCATGACCCTATTTGACCTAAATTTATTTCATTTATTGATATTGTTTAGTTGTGAATTATTTGAGACATATTTATTTGGTTTACTATTGTGATACCATTCTAAGATCTATGTTTTTCCATTATTGTTATTGTTGAAATATTTGTTAATATAATTTTCATTATAACATTGGATATTTATGCTTAATGAGTTATTGATTTACTATTTAGTTTAGATGTATTATTTAAGTATTGATATTGCATTTATTATTTTTAGATGTCCAAATACTATTGATGGTCTAATTTTTGACTGTAAGGATAGGTACTTGATTTAGGTTGGTTTTGGACTTGAGTAGTAGGGAAATATGAAGAAATAACATGAATGAAATAAAAACAATAAATTTTATTTGAAAACTAAGCTTGATGGTACAATTGTTTGAGTCATTTTATATACTTGATTTAAGTACTGAGTGTTTATCTTTTTAAGTTTGATTTCATTATTTATTGATTTTTAGTTAGCTTTGACTTTTTTAGAATCACTACTTTATTATATGATTTCAACTTCTAGACTTATCAGCTTTGTTGAGTTGTGTTAGTCTTAGAACTATTATTGGCTATTGATGTCATCATTTTTAGTCATTCTTATTCTTTGTGTTTTTATCTAGCCTAATGACTTATATACTTTGACATTGTTTGGTCATCAGATGCTCTTGTATTCATAGTCAAATTTTTTGAATGTTTGACTCCTTAGTACCTTGCATAGTTGTCTTGGTCCTATTTGTTTTGATGAATTATATCAACCTTTGATATGGTTGAAGGCATTTAAAAATATGTTTTATCTAGTTTATGGGTTAATGTTTATGCATTAAGGTATTTTTTATGGTTTTAGAGTCTTGTTTCATTAATTGTTTATTATATCTAAGCCTTGGCTTGGCTTTGTGCTAAGGTGTTATTGGGGATATGACCCACCTTGGGGCATAACATTAGTGTTTGTTATTTTTGTTTTGTCATTTGATTGTAGTGTCATGACATTGGCTCACCACATGATGCCATTGGGTTGAGACTTTTCTAAAATAGCTTTTAGGGTTTCTTTTGGTCATTTTTACTTATTGTTTGAAAGCTTTATGCTTTGGGAAGACTCTACTAAAATTTTGGGCATGGTGGTAAAGGGATATGGAAATACAATTAATTTATGAGTTTTTCTTAGGTTCAAAATATAATGAATCAATCTATATGTTTATCCATGCAAGATTTTAGTAGAGTTTTTTTGGGGTTTGATTTGGCTATGGGTTGACTAGTTTTGGTCAAGACATGCAGATTATTATGTGCTTTGGCATTGGTATTTGGTAGTAACTTGGAATATTTTGAAAGAAGGGAAGATATCTTATGTGGTTTATTAAAGGACTCCAAGTAAGTGATGTATTAAATTCTAGGTCGCATTCTTTTAGTAGTTTTAATGGTGTGAACTAGTTTTGTTTCTATCCATAAACATAAAGATTTATATATTTGGACTAAAAAATATTATTTCTAATTGAAAATGTAAATACAACCCCATAAGGTTTGAATGGATTTAGGTTTTTGATTTATTTATGTGAATAGTGGTAGACATTATATGTTGGAAATGAAAGGATTTTTGTATGAGCTGTGTTTATATGCTTTGATATCCATTATTATTATTTGACTGGTTTTATTGTTATTTGATTATGCCATTTTTGAGAAGGTTGTGTATTGTTGATTGTGTTTAGTTGGTAAACTCATTATGAAGTTTTGAAACCATAGCTAGGTCAGTTGGGTTTTTGGGTAATATTTTATTATTATCAAACCCTATTGTGTATTATGAAACCATGGCCATGAATTGGGGGAAATGATGTTTATCAAGCCTCTAGATGTTTTGAAATGCTCATTAGGGTTTGGAAAACTAATATTTTATTATTATTATTTATTTTTCCTAATTATGCTGGAATACTTCTATTTTATGATTTAATAATTATGATTCACCTAGGTTTAGTAAATCCTGTCTAGATTATTTGTGGTATTTTGATCATAATGTATGATTTTATGCTAATCATTATGAGTTGAATTATGTTGAGAAGTTTTGATCAACTAAATACCTTTATTATTAAGATTTAATTTGATTATATCAATAAAATTATTAAATTATGATTCAATCTTCTTCCATTTTTTGTAAAGTCTATTTCAGTCAAACTTTGACCCATACTTTTATGTTGGGTGTTAAGTTGTCATTTTTGGTTGGCTGAAGTTGTTGTCTTCTTTTGAGAGTTTATATTCTAGCTCATTTATATATATTAAAATGGTATTTAAAGACAACTAAAATATAATTCCATAACATGGATTTACAAGTCATATTTATAGTCATCAAATAGAATATGGCTTATAAATTGAAAAGTTCAGAGGAATGAGTGGTAGTTATAATCATATGCCAAGTTAATGGATCTTGGTGAGGTGGAATAGGAACATGTGGTTTGTTTCTTTATGTTACTATTTTTTTGTGTCAAGATCAATGTGTTTTGATCATCCTTTCTCCACCAACTCTGCTACATTCATCCATATCCAATTGATGGTTGGGGTGATCTAGGGCCACTTATGATTAGGATCATTAGGATTGACAAGGTGGGTTTAGCTTTCTTAGATTACGTATGAAAGATTTTGATACACTTATTCTTCATCTTTGAGTTTTGATAATTAGTTGTAGATGAATTAAAATATTCATGTAATTAACTTCATTCATTATATTTATTATATGATTTAAGTTAATGCTATGTTTATCTTTCATAATTAGATAAAATATGCAAGATTGATCTACATTTATGATTAAAGTTGATATTTAGAATATAAAATTATCCTTTGTATTATTATTTGTATATGGAATTCTACAAGTTCATTGAGGCATTTAATATTATGAACTTTAGCTATATGATTTTAATTTATACTTAAATCTAGTCTTTTATTATCAGAATAAGTGGGTTTATAAGGAAACTCCTAAATCTAAATACTTAAATCTAGAAGGTTGATGCATTATAATTGCATAGTGGTACTATTCATTTAATTTTCTAATAATAAGAATATGTATTCATAGCATTGTTTACACTTGATTATTAATGATTTCATGGCATTGAACTAACTGACTATTTAAAGTTGCGAATAGTTTTTTAACACAATTTGTAAGAGTTACTTGTGATATCATATGAGTTTTTTGATGTTAATTACCATAAGAGGATTCAAAAGTAATATTTGTATGTTTAAGATTATATCTCAAGTACACATTAGAAAGTCAAGTTTACCTTGAGTAATTCAGATGGGAATTATCATTATGCTTGTTGAAATTGAGTAATGTTACTAATCAAGCAATATAACTTTTGTTGATCATTATAACAAATTATTATGATGTGACCTATAACCTTAAGTCTATAAGGAATTTTCAATTGCCTTTATATATTCAAATATCCATTGAAGAGATGGACTAATTAATGACAATTTGTTTGAAACTTCTAAGGAAGATATTAATTTAGTAACCTTATATGGATTAATAAGATGAAATCCTTTGTGATTATAATATGGTGTCTTAATGAGATTATAACCATCATAAGAATTATGTTAATACATTAAGATTGTATTTTTGTTAGAATATCTGATCAGGATTAAACTAAAATAAATAAAAAGTATTTAAAGTTATATAAATCTTCTAAATATTATTATATGACAATCACTCCAATTGGAAATTAATTAATCATTGTTGAAGTACAATCGACTATTTTGGATAGTTTCTTATAATCTCTTGGAATTAAGTTAAAAATAAGGTTATGTAAATATTATGCATGTGATGAAAGTAACTTGGCAAATAATTCAAGTTCTTAAATGCCTTAACAATAATGATTATTCTAATTCAAGGTAGATTGTGTTAGAAGATCAATTGCTTTATATTTGGAATTGATCATTGGAAAATTAATAATTTAATCTATATCCTTATAATAAAAATAAAGTTTAATTGAGTTATATTAATTTATTTATAATTGATAATTCCTCTTTGGAAAATAAGAACAAGAAATTTCTAACCTAAAGTATTAGACATGAAATGCTGTGTTAATGTCTTGTCCTAAGTAAGATGCTTAGGTGAGTATGTAGTGACTTTGTGCTTGTGTCTAACCCTACCTTTTAAATTGGTAAGATGTTCCAAAATATAAAATAATCATGGTTGTTGAAAAATATCATTAATATTAATTAGTACACCATTACCTTAGGCAGTTAATTCCCAAATTCATCCTCTACTTGTTTATGAATTCAAAAGGTGTTCCAAGGCTTTACATTGCTTTTAGAAATAATCCTTTTTCCTTCATATTTCCATGCTACTTATGAATTGGTATATATTAATTAATAAAGCTTAGTATGATGATTCTTATGTTGAATCTATTTTCTCTCTGCCTCTATTCACTACAATTTTATTGAATTACCTAATAAGGTATTAGTTGTTCCATAGCTAGTGTAGGTGCTCGAGTAAGGGCATAAGTTAGTGATAGCTCCACTAGGCCATAGTGAAGTATGTGGATAGGCATACATGGGTGTGTCTATAGTAACCCATTTATATCCAAATACTAAGTGGTTAACATGCTTCCTAATGAAGTCATTGTTAAGTTATGTATTTGGTCTAGTTCTTGTGTTGGTTATGACATATTTATGGATCTCATTATGTTTTTCCATGCTAAACTCTAGTTGGAATTTTTTACCATATTTTCACATCTCAATAATAAAAAATAAATGTGGTTTTTAAACTTTGGCTATCAAGAGAATCATTTCCTAACCAACACAACTCAAGTGTAAAATATATGTATATGTATAGCTTGCAATAGGGTGAATGATGTAATCAAGTTCACCCAAAAACTTGGTGAGACTAGATATTTAATCTCTCCAATCAAACCAAAAATAAGAACTAATTATTATAGATAGGTAAGACTTAATACATTTTGCAAAATTTTGACTAGGGTATCAATACGTAAAAGTCAATAATGTAGTAACATTCCATAAAAGCATTTTGAAATATGAAATGATTTGTATTTTTCAATATTAGGTACACATTACATATCATATACATCTTAGATATGTCTCTTGGTGAAATTATATATAAAAAATGCTACCAATGTATACAATTTTTACATAAATATGAATCTGAATCATATAGTGTGTATTTTTGCCAATTTAGAAACTATGTAAGTGTGGAGAACATTCTTCCAAAGCATGCCCCACTATATATGGAAAAATCTAAAAAATAAAATAAGTACCAATGTGGAGCTCATGTTTACACAACATGCCCCTACTATAATCTATAAATATTGAATAGAGAATAAGTGTGGAGAGCATAATTCCAAATCATACCCCAATTTGAAGAATGTGCAAATTATTATCGATTATGTAGAACATGTTTATAAACATGCTAGTACCAAGATTTTTCCCTTTTTATATGAGCTAATATAGTGTCTAATATTAATATCCTCTAAAAAAGAAAACTAATAATGTGTTCGATATAATTTACTTGATATTATTTTAAAGTATTGTGGATAACAATTTGTAACATTATTTTTGGTATTATTTAGAATCTAGTAGAATATCTGTGTAGCAAAAAATTTAGCAATTTTTGGTAAATTTTGAAAACTTTAAAATTTAGTATAATATGGAAGAGTGCATTTTTTATATTCCAAAACAACTTGTGGTTTCAAAATTGGACAAGTTGTGATTAAGATATGCACGTTTGAAGTTTGTGTAGAAGTTGTATACTAGGTGCTTTGAATAGAAAATTGAAGTCATTTGAATTTCAAATGTTTTTAAAATTTGAGCTTTGAGTGGAGGAAAACCATGCCATGTGATATATCCCCTTGACTAATGTGATTTGATTTACTCTATAGTGCCCTAGCCAGCCAAGATTTCACTAAACTAGTAACTAGGTTTGATTGCCAATTTACTAATAGTTTTAATCTTTTGAAAAAAAATCATTTTGTGTGTAATATTTAGATTTTTAGTGGGACAAAAAACACCTATACCAAGTTTCTAGATGTCTGTGCCAGTAACTCAATGCTAGTGGCTAGGGTCAGATGTAAGAATATAATGTTTCAATCCTTTATCGACATTAACATCTAATGCTTCTATCACGTGTGGATGCTAGCATGTAACACTACTAGATTTTTAATTTTTGTGCATGTTTAACTTTAAATTTTATATTTTTTCACTAAAATATAATTATTAATGAGTTTTCATTATTTTATTATTGTTTGAAAAAGGATATACATATTCAAATTTTTTGGCATGATCGACATTATTCTACTTTGGTAGAGTTGGGTCTAGATGTGACTGAATGAGATGTTATAGATCATGTAGGGTTGGGTTACATGGCCCATTTAGGATATATTTAATATGATATACACCTCCTCATAACCCTATCTCAGATGTGGAACCTAGATACATGAAATTTTTGGCTCCCCATAGGTGAGATAAAAGTCACATTAGAAGATATTTTTTGGATTTTCTAGCTTTCTATTAGAGGTGAGAGAGTTTAGGTTGTTGGAGATGGAATCCTAGGTTATATTCAATATTGTCACATATATTTCACTAGATAGAGGGATCTATATGTAGAGCCAAGTAATATGGTTTATTTTGATAGTACTATTAGAGGTGATGTTCCATAGTTATTTAATTTTATTTGCATTTTACTAAAGCCATGTGTGGTTGTAGAGGGTGTTCCAGTGGGTATTTCATATCATATGTACCATATAATGTAACATATTGATATTGATTAGACTATATATTTATGGGGTCATACTATACTAGCTCCCTTATATAGGGATATTTATAGGTTTTCACTGGAGATTCATGGTAGAGGTATTATATCTACAACTCTATTACATGTTTAAGCATATGAACACATTGCAATGGTATGGCCGATTGGTGGTCCCATAACTAGATGGGCTCATTTATAGATGTTTATAGAGAGGTTGGTATTTCTACATGGTAAGATACATACCACAATGGACTGTCATGCTAATTTGGATAGGTTGACCTCATATTAGATTGTATGGAATCTATCTATGACATTTTATGGATGGCTCAAGGATGGACATGAGTTATATAGGGTCTATATCAACATGTGGTTATTTGATCATTTTTTTGGTTTTTAAGAGTTTTTTAGTATGACCATATTTCATGATAATTTGGTATAAATTAGAGAGTTCCATTAGCACCCTACCCCTAGAATTAACTAACATAGAGTGGGCACAAGCCCCATGATAGTCTAAAACCTACAACTATAGATTTAGTTCCATGTCCAATTGATGAGAGAGATCCTATGGTTCCCCTAGATATAGGGGATGATGTGGGATGCACATATGGTTATGTGTAGTGGTGGGTTATATCTTGATGGCCACTATTATTTCTTATTTTAGTTACCCTCTAGGGGCCATTCCTATAGCACAAGGGGGTATAGGGGGAGAGATAGGTGGGTATGCAGGGAACAGTGACCCTATGGGACCAACATTAGTAGATGAGATATCCATTAGAGCCACATGTGAGTACTATATATTTTAAATTTAGAATTTTACTTGGTTATAATATTAGATAATGTGTTTGATTTCATAGATGTAGCTAATTGGTATTGTATCTTTGATGTCTATAGGTAATCAGGAGTGGGTGACGATGGTGGATTAGGTGATAGAGACCTTCACATGCATCATACCCATGGATATAGTTAGATATTGATTTATTGAGAGGGTATTAGACATTTTAGGTTTCATACACCTTTATTTTATCTTTTAGTGAGGGTTATGGTGAGCTATCATACTATAGCCATTGATCATGAGGAGCTACATGTTAAGTTTTATAGGTAAAACATCCCACAACAGAGTGCCACAAAGATCATACAAACTTTTATTGATCAATATGACACTTTGTGGTGGCATCACAAGGATAAATTATTGTGTTTAGGATAATTTTAGAAGAGATTATATCTATTATCCCATACATGTGATCCCTAGTTGGTTTCCAATGCATTGACATCGAAAGGTGGTAGGTTTGTGGATATAGATATTGACAAGGAATATACACTTGGGGATATGCCCCTGGCATATGATTTATGTGTTTATTTATATAAATGGTGTATCATTATATATATATGGTATTCCTCACATGATTTCATTTGGTTTCAAATGGATGTGTACTTTTTAACTCTTTGTTGCTCATTATAAAATTTTAATTGCATTTATTTTGGTGGTGTATGTTAGGATTTTATAAATTTTGTAACAAATATGTTTGTTTTTAAAATTATTGTATCATAGTAGTAATAAATAAATCATTTTATATAAATAAATCTATATGGAAATAATAAATATTGACTATAATGATCTTGTGGTAGTAGGACTATTGATTTTACTCCTATAACTACCTCTTAAGTATCTATATAAATATCATGTGAATTTATATGTATCTATTTAGGTACCCATATTTACTGGTTAGATTCACCTTTCCCCACATATATTTATGAAGGACATGATTAACCAAAGGTTACTCAATAGGATCAGTGTGGGAGAGATCAATCATGGGAGAGAGTACACTAGGAGAAGGAATTCTACTAGTGGTCATCTTCTATGAAGTTTGATGGAATTGGTCTAGAGATGTATTTTTGATAAGCAATGATTCCTCGATCATATAATTATATAATTTTTTTCTCAAGATGAAAACACTCATTATCTCAACGTCTATTAATACCATGGTAAGTGAAAAAGTGTTGTCCTTTTGCCTTTTCAAATTGATGTGGTGGATAATGGGAATTAGGAGAGAGTTTTATAGTTTATTTATCTAATTTTTTTTTTTAATATTTCATGTGGTCTATATAGATACCAATAAAATTTAAAAGGTTTTCATTTTGTAGAGATATATGGTCTAATTATGGGAGATACTTTCTAAACATGTTACTTTCACTTGTTCAACACATGTATCATTTGACTTTTGACATATGTTATTAGTTATATATAAGGTGTTTGAATTGGTTTATTATCTTTTGTGACTTTTTTATTTGTCTTAGAAATGTGACTCTTATTATGCATTATTTTTGGTGAAGAGATTGACAACTTAGTTTGAGTATTCATTAGGGCACATGCATAATTTTGCACATCCCAATATAATGTCTCGAATGAAGCAAAGGGATTATAAAATACTATTTATCTAAGTGGAAAAAGAATAAATATACTAAATATAAAGAATAATTCTAAATATGAGGGTGTTTAAGTTAAATAATACAAAGCATCCTTAAATCAAATAATGTAGTCCTATATAGATTCATTTTCTATCCATATCACTTCTTGTAAATTTTCCAATGGTAACTCAGGTAAGGTATAATGATGAAAATTTGATAGAAACACATATTTATGTTTTTTAAATTTTTATAATGAACCATTTATAATAATATAAAACTAATCAAGAGTCCCTTAGGTTAAGCTATGATGAAAATCCTTATATCAAACTTCCATTTTGGTCCTAATGTCTAAAGGAATGTATATATTATTGTAAATTAATAACAAGGTCCCCTTAACCACTAAAGAAGGATAACTCAAGCATAGTAAAGTTTTAAGGATGAGGATGATCAAATACATTCTTATAAATAGGTTGCTCTATTAATTTATTCTCCTCAATAATAGTCTCATGAGAAAAAATTTGCAGTTTAAGAGTTTTGACTTGTTGTTGCAAGTATCCCCTGGTAGTCATGATAGATAACATATCATAAGAATAGAGTGAAGTTTTTACTAGTGTATGTAAATTGCCATGCACATGGAACATAGGAATAATTTAATATTTTCCACTATTAAGGGGTGAATCAACCCATGTTTTTACTTCATGTTACAAAGTGGTATACATGGTTAAAGAGTTAAGTATATCATGTTGTATTTCATGAAAGTTGGTACTATTATCATTAAAACCTCTTGACATTGAATAGGAGTAGGAGGGTAATTTTAAATTGTAATAATTTTCTCTTTTGTATCAAAAATTTCAAAATAGGGAAGGGAAAAAAACATTTTTTATTTTATTTACAACATCATGAGAAGGAAAAATGCAATGTTCACTTTCGGTTTTACTTTCTAAAGGAGGGAGAGAAGATGCAAAGCTAGTTTTGATTTTATTTGCCTTACATGACTTGATATTTGAAAAAAATACATGAAATATATTTGGGATCTTATTTTTGTCCCAAAAAAATGCATATTTTTAAATTAATTTCTTATGATTTTTATATGCACTCTCATTTTTTTCCTCAAGCAAGACAATGGGAGAGATAGTGACATGCATTTTGCTCATCACAAACTAGAGGAGAAGAATTTTTTGGGCTATTTACATTTGAATCATCCAAATAGAGAATAAAATTTTCAACATTAATATTACTTGGAGAAGAGGGAAGACACTTTATTTCATCAATGTTTTCATCATGAGAGATAGGGAGGAACATTCAAATTCTTCAACATTTGAATTATTGGAAGGGGAGGAAGCATACTCACTTTTTGAAGTTACTAAAGAAGGTATGCATGCAATATTTTGATTTTTCACATTATAAATGACACCATTTTGTATATTTATTAAGTATTCATCATCACAAAACAAAGGAATAGGATCAGTGTCATATCCAAGAGGGATGTCAGCATAGTCATACCCAAAAGTAAAAAGATCATACTCACTACTTTGTTCATTTACATTTGTGTTTACATCATTGATTTTTTCATTATCATAGTTTTAAGAAAAAGAGGTTTTATCCTATTTTTGGTGTTCTTTTAGATGTTCATATGCAATACATTTATCATCAAGTGGATTAAAGTAATGATCAAAATGGAACTTCCATACATGGCATTCTGCTAGTGATGCCATAAGGGTTGTAATGTTTAAGATAACTATGAACCACACATCAACTAGGGCCAAAATAATAATGTAACTAAGAACTCATAGGATAAATCCATATAATTAGGAGATAAATCAAATATAATAATAAAATATATAAATATAAAATGATATTTCAAATAAGGTGATGGTTCAACAAAATGATATTTCACCTTATTTGAAATATCATTTTATATTTATATATTTTATTATTAAAATGATATGATATTAGGTGAAGATGTATGCAACCTACTCTAAAGACTGTCAAAATATCAAGTCAATGACTTGACTATGAATAAGCTCTCAAATGAAATGCATGTGAATCTCTATGTGCTTGGTCTACTGGTGTTGAACTGGAATCCTACAAATTTGAATGGTACTCTGATTGTCACAATAAATGATGGTGGGCTACCTAATAGGAATGCCAAACTTAGAAAGTATCCCCTAAAGCCAACTAGCCTCAGTAGCTGCATTAATAGCTCCCATTTACTCTACCTCTATGGATGATATAGAAATAACATTCTGCTTCTTACTAGACCAACTGATAGGACTAGAACCTAGAGAGAAACTATAACCAGAAGTGGACTTGTGAGTCTGTGAATCACCAGCCCAGTCTGAATCTGTATATCCAACCAAGTCAACCTCTATGCCAAATATGTAATGAATCTCGTATCTATGTGAACCCTATATGTAATGCAAGATCCTCTTAGCTACTTTCTAATACAACTCATGAGGTTCCTACATAAACCTAGAGACAAGTCCCACTATAAATGATATGTCGAGCCTAGTGCGAGTCAAGTAGATGAGATTGCCAACAAGTTATCGATACCAAGTGGCATCAACCAATGGTGAAGAATAGTTAGCCTCAAGATTGACTCTTGATAAAAAGGGAGTCAGAGATGGCTTGCAATTAGCCATGTGAAATTGAGCCAATAAGTCAAGAGCATATTAGGCTGTGCAAGAGAAATCCCTGAATCTAACTATGACATCTTAATGCCAAGGAAGTAGTGCAATAAACCCAAGTCTATCATGTCAAATCTATCCTGGAGAGATCCCTTCACCACTACAATAGCTAATGAAGAACTCCCAGTGATCAAAAGGTCATCAACATATAGAACCAAAATTAGGAGTGAATCATCCTACTGCAAGAAGTAGACATTAGGGTTAGAATGGCACCTAGTGAAACCCACTATGAGAAGGAAGGAATCCATCTTGGTGTACCATGCTTGAGGGGCTTGTTTGAGGCCATAGATAGATTTTCTAAGTCTACATACTAAGGAAGAATCCTGAACAAATCCTGGCGACTACTCCATGTAGATCTCCTCCTCTAGGTCTCTGTGAAGAAAGGCACTCTTCACATCCATCTGGTGCACATCCCAACCATGTGCTATGGAAATATCCAAGGTGAGTCAGATAGAAGTCATCTTTGTAATGGGTTTAAAGGTCTCTGAGTAGTCAATCCCTGCCACCTATGAAAAACCCTTGGTGATTGATCATGCCCTGTACTTATCAACTAACCCATCTATTGCAAACTTTGTCTGATATATCCACCTACATTAAACCATCTTTCTTCCCTTAGGAAGTGAAGTCAAGTCCTAAGTGTGATTTTTGATTAAGGAAGAATATTCTTCCTCCATAGCATTATCCCATCAGGTACTCTTGATGCCTCTCAAAAAGTGTGTGGATCTGAAACTAAAGCAAAGAAGGCATGTGGATCTCTCTAAAAATCCCCCTAGTATGTCTATCATCTACGAGATCTCTTGCCAAAGTGCCAACACTCTCAAGTGTCTGTCTGGCCCAAAGTGGCCCAGAAGTGGGTGAGTTAGGTGCTAACTCCTCATCCTCTAACTGACTAGAGGTGGATGACTCTGCATCACTATCCTTGCTGTTTGAACTTGAAGAAGAAGATGTCTCTGGCTCGAGAACCTACTATGGCTGATCTGAATCTAATGAGGAATCATCATGAAGAAGTAGATCTGATGAGGGAGAAGAAGTGTCAAGTGTTGAGTCTCTAGGACTCTCCTAAAAATGGACACTTCTCTTGATGAACAACTCATGAGTGATTAGATCTAGAAGGTGATACCCCTTAATACCATCCATGTATCCTATAAAGATGCAAGGCTTGGACTAACATTCCATAGCTTTACATTTCTTCTTCAGAATGTGGGCCATGGCTGGGGATCTAAGAACCCTAAGGTGCTCAACATTAGTTTTCCTTTTATGCCAAGCTTCAAAGGGTGTTATCCCTTTCAAATCTTTGTGAGGAACCCTATTTTGAATGTAGTAAGCACAATTGATGGCTTCAGCCCAGTACTATGGTGCTAAGGATTTGGAGTGAATCATATAGCTACCCATTTCTTTCAAGAACTTATTTTTGCATTCTACAACCCCATTCTGTGAAGGACTGTAAGTGACTATGTGCAACAAATCAATCCCCTTTATGGTGCAAAACTGCTCAAACCTGTTGTTGACATACTCCCCTCCATTATCAATTCGAAGAACCTTGATGGATTTCTCACTCTATTTCTCAACAAGAGCCTTGAAGTCTAGAAAATTTTCAAACACTTCAGACTTTTTTTTGAGAAAATATATCGAAGTGTACCTAGAGAAATCATCAATAAAATTGAGGATGTACTTGGCCCTTGTGAAAGATGGTTTGGGAAAGGGTCTTGATACATCACTGTGGACTAACTCCAAAGGTTGTGAAGCCCTCCAAGATTTACCCTTGTCAAATTTTGCTTCGGGATGCTTCCCAAGGGAGCACCCCTCACAAAGTCCTTTTGAGAATTGGACACGAGGTAAGCCAATGACCATGTCATGTTTGCAAAGTTTCTCAAGGTAGAAGTAGTTAAAGTGGCCAAATAACTCATGCCATAATTTGCTAACTCCATTTGAATGAGTTAGCAATGCTGTTGGAGAAGAATCTGGTGCAAAATGTGAGAAGGTGTATAACCTTGCTTGGTGATCTACCCTACCCACTACCACTGTAGTATCACTATGTAACTCTCTGATAGCCACTAAATTTGGTGAAAACTCAACTCTCATGCCCCAACCAATGTGAGTGATTTGGTACAATGATAGGAGACTGGTTGAAAGAGAAGGAACACTTAGAGCATTATCGAATGTTCCTCCTTCCATTTCAACTGACCCTTTCCCTGTAATAAAAATTGATGTGTCATCACCCAAACTAATTGAAGTCATGCTACAAGGCTCTAAATATGAAAACACAACTAGTGAAGACCCATGTGGTGAGAAGCACCTGAATCAATGACCCATGATGTTGTAGAAGCTGCAGTTGCTACAAGGGCCTTGCCCTTTTCTTTCTCCTTACCCTTGCCTTTTGCCTTGGTAGAATCTTGGGTAGATGAATTCTACTTGATGGACTCAGGAACACCTATGTTGTGCTTCTCTAGAAGATGAGTTAGGTGATCTATTTGTTTCTTCATGCATTTGTGTTCATCATGCCCTATATTTTTATAATAGGCACACTTAACCTGTCAGGAACCTAGAACAATAAACATACTCTGATGCCTACTTAGTCAGGATCTTGCTCTACCAATTAGAGCACATATGATTACTTCTTGTATTAGCAACTAAACACGTAATTATACCAGAATCAATAAGTAACTAGAAATATGAAACAACACAGGAATATGAGAGACAATACACAATTGTATTAATAATCACTCAGAAGAATATACAATAAGGAAGATGCCACTTCTTCCTCCACCTCAAAGGTTTGCCATGCCTCAAGACCTTCTTCCCTCTCTCTCTCAATCACAACAATCAAATCCAATATAGAATTGATGTTCACCTCTCCAACTAGTTAGTAACATGCTGCCAGTTCACCAAGTACATAACTATACTCCAAGTAGATCTCCTACTCTCTGCTGCTACCTGCAAATCACTAGACCTTACTCACCAATGTAGATATCTCTACACCCCTGAAGAACCCTTGTCCTTGCCTCACCAAGTCCTTATGATTCTTCAACCAGTACCCCAGTGGATCAGCTCCTTGACCTTGCAGAACTTGCAACTCTCCCTGATCATACACACTCAACACCCCTTTGGAACTAGGAGGAGCTACACTAGCTCTCTCTAAAAGCTCTATGGCTTTCTAGCACACTTTTACAATACAATCATGAGTCTATATATAGATCTCATCCAAATAATAATTAGACATCTAATACAATAATTAAATCTATAGCTCTCAGTCTAAAATTAGCTCTAAACATGCAAACACTTGGTTCGTCAACCAACTGCCCGTAATATACTTGCAGCTCGAACCACAAGTGACCGACGTCGGTCCCTGTCTGCCTGGGGGTGCCGATGCCGGCCAACTTCTCACCATTGTCAGTTGCTTCCTGTCTCCCTCCTACTGTCATCGGTTGGCCTGACCGATGCCGGTGTCTGTGACACTTTGTAACTCTTCTGCAACCTCCTCCATGTCTGCATCAGTGAAGCTTTTAACTCCACAACCTAATAATCTCCCACTTGGAGATAAATAGCTGCACCTGTACCTATATCTGTAGCCTATCTAATCTATTTCTTGGCTTGTATCCCTCTTCAAGATCAATCCTGAAGACCAACCACCACACAACCTGTGATGCTATACCTGTCATTCAAGTAACCTGCCATATCTGAATCTACATATCCATGTAGTGAAGAACTTGACCCTGCATAACAAGAATCCCTACTGCTAGTCCCATTGAACTACCCTCTAGTACTCCTTCCCTGAATTGGCTCCATACTTTTCGACAACCCCCACTAATTGGGAAAACTTAGGCCTACACTAGACCTCATGTGATTTCGAACCCTGTTTCAAGCTAGGCTTGAACTGTCCAGCCATTGGTGTGCTTATCAATTCTGCAACCTGTGTAATGAACCTCACCAACACCATCTTCACATCAGCTCCCACTAGAGATAAAATCTCCATGACTCTTATGCCAAATAATTTCGCTGCTCCAAATTCTTCATGACACACCTCTGAACTAACCTTACCTTTTAGCTTAGTAAATCCTTGTATGTACAAAACCTGCTAGCAAACCATCCACATACAGTAACTGGATAATGTCGTGACTCATCATCCACCTGGTAAGAATAAAAAACACAATAGTTACACTGACATTGACTGAAGCCATGCTTAGTCATCCACCTGTCAAACCCTGTACCACTGTCCTTCAACTTCTTTAAGACCTTATACCTTGGCCTTCCATCTCATGTATCCATCCACTCTCTTCTTTAAAATGGGAATCCATTCCATCTCTCAGTGCTTTCTTCCAGCTGACAACTCTACCAACAAATACCTATTTGGTTCTTCTCTAAGGACTCACACTCCTCATCCATGCCAAGCTCCCACTGTATCTAGATTCTACCTGCATTGCCTCTTCACATCTTCCTAATTCTCAACCATTAGTAAGTAATATAAAGAAGTTGAACAATGAATATGAGGTTCACTTACCCTTTCTGACCTCCATATGAGCATTTGAGACTTGTTAACAGCTTGCTGTCTGCCCAATATCTATTTCAGTGACCGATCTCAGCCATCTCCCAGTCTACTCCCGACCGATGCCGATTCCCTGCACTGACCCTGACTACCGATGTCATTTCCCTGGCCGACACCGGTATCCCAACTGCTGATGTCAGTTTCTTCATGACCAATGTTAGTCTTCCTATTGCCGATGTCAGTTACTGTGTGATCGACGCTGGTACCTGTGTTTGTCTATGAGTGATAACTTTTACCTGAGAGCTCTCCATGGATCAAAGTCCTAATCAAATCAACCTTGCTCTGCTCAGAATAATTTAGTTCCCTCACCTGATCTCTATCTGTCATCTCCTCCATGAACACCAAGGCTTTCCAGTTCTTTAGCTTGTCAAAGACATCTGTCTTCTACTTCAAAACCTGCATTCTCCTTCTACATATGTGACTAAGATTATGAAGCCACATCTCTGCAACAAAAGGTGAATCAATAATATAAGTAGATAGATAAAGGATACCTACTTTCTTACCACCATCTAATTCAAGTGTATCCACTATGAGAGTTACAGTGCATCTGCCATCACCCAAATTTCCTGAAGAAATTAGACTCATCTCCAAGACTGGTACCTGCATGACTTCCTTCAACCACTGTGTTTCATCCATCTGCAATTTCAGCTTCACTTCCCCTTTGCCAATTCTTTGGCAAGGCTCACCAGCTCCTCTCCCTGGGGCTGCATGGAAAGAGGCAACATAATCTGTTATCCAAGATTCAACTTCATCCAAGAAAGCTCCCAAAGCATCTTGTGCAACAACACCTGCAACATCTACATCTTTAGTTCCTTCATGCTGATTTGCTACCAACCAAAAATATCTTTTTCTCTGCTCTTTCTTTCCATCAATCAGACCATTCGTGCTATTCAGTTTCTCCATTCGTAGCTTACTTCCTTCTACCATTGCTATACTCCCACTCAATCAAAAACCCCTATGAGTAACCTGTAATCAACAAAATTACCAGATCTAAAACCACCTGTTAGTATCCCAACCAAAAGCTCTGATACCACGTGTCAGGAACCTAGAACAATAAACATGCTCTGATGCCTACTTAGTCAAGATCTTGCTCTACCAATTAGAGCACATATGATTACTTCTTGTATTAGCAACTAAACATGGAATTATACTAGAATCAATAAGTAACTAGAAATATGAAACAACACAGGAATATGAGAGACAATACACAATTGTATTAATATCACTCAGAAGAATATACAATAAAGAAGATGCCACTTCTTCCTCCACCACAAAGGTTCGCCATGCCTCAAGACCTTCTTCCCTCTCTCTCTCGGTCATAACAATCAACTCCAATACAAAATTGATGTTCACCTCTCCAACCAGTCAGTAACACGCTGCCAGTTCACCAAGTACACAACCGTACTCCAAGTAGATCTCCTGCTCTCTGCTCCTACCTGCAAATCACTAGACCTTACTCACTAATGTAGATATCTCTACACCCCTGAAGAACCCTTGTCCTTGCCTCACCAAGTCCTTATGATTCTTCAACTAGTACCCCAGTGGATCAACTCCTTGACCTTGCAGACCTTACAACTCTCCCTGATCATACACACTCAGCACCCCTTTGGAACTAGGAGGAGCTACACTAGCTCTCTCTAAAAGCTCTATGGCTTTCTAGCACACTTTTACAATACAATCATGAGTCTATATATATATCTCATCTAAACAATAATTAGACATCTAATACAATAATTAAATCTATAGCTCTCAGTCTAAAATTAGCTCTAAACATGCAAACACTTGGTTCGTCAACCAACTACCCGTAATATACTCGCAGCTCGAACCACAGGTGACCAACGTCAGTCTCTGTCTGCCTGGGGGTGCCGACGCTAGCCGACTTTTGACCGTCGTCGGTTGCTTCCTATCTCCCTCCTACCGTCGTCGGTTGGCTTGACCGACACCAGTGTCTGTGACACTCTACAACTCTTTTGCAACCTCCTCCATGTCTACATCAGTGAAGCTTTTAACTCCACAACCTAACAATGAGAAGAATTTGGTGCAAAATGTGAGAAGGTGTATAACCTTGCTTGGTGATCTACCCTACCCACTACCACTGTAGTATCACTATGTAACTCTCTGATAGCCACTAAATTTGGTGAAAACTCAACTCTCATGCCCCAACCAATGTGAGTGATTTGGTATACTGATAGGAGACTGGTTGAAAGAGAAGGAACACTTAGAGAATTATCAAATGTTCCTCCTTCCATTTCAACTGACCCTTTCCCTGTAATAAAAATTGATGTGTCATCACCCAAACTAATTGAAGTCATGCTACAAGGCTCTAAAGATGAAAACACAACTAGTGAAGAGCCCATGTGGTGAGAAGCACCTGAATCAATGACCCATGATGTTGTAGAAGTTGTAGCTGCTACAAGGGCCTTGCCCTTTTCTTTCTCCTTACCCTTGCCTTTTGCCTTGGTAGAATCTTGGGTAGATGAATTCTACTTGATGGACTCAGGAACACCTATGTTGTGCTTCTCTAGAAGATGAGTTAGGTGATCTATTTGTTTCTTTATGCATTTGTGTTCATCATGCCCTGTATTTATACAATAGGCACACTTAACCTTCTCCTTCTTAGGTTTAGCATTAGAGGAGGAAGACTCAGTGTTTTTTTGGCAGGATTGTTGTTTTCTTTCTTCTTCTCTTGGTCCTTGTTCTTTTTCTTCTTCTCCTTTGTTGAAGTCTAATCCTTACCATTTCTAGCTATCAAAGCTTGGGGTTGAGTAGAATTCATTGTGCCCATTTGAATTAGCTTATCTTGGTCCCTAGTCAAGTCGAAAATGAATGAATCTAAAGAAGGCATTTTCCATGTAGTGCCAAGGGCACTTTTTGTGGCATGGAAAGTGGAGACAAAGACTGAATAACTTGGACCTAACTTTGTGAGAATAGAAAGGATGAGTTGATCATATTTATTCTATATCCCACATTCTTTAAATTGTAATATAAGGGCCTTAAAATTAGTGAAGAAGTCATGTAGGGTGTCAAAGTTGCTAGGACTTAGACTTATGAGTTTGTTTTCGAGCTCATGACCTCTCATCTCATCAAGCTTCCCAAATAAGGTTTCTAGAGTGTCCCATATGTCTTTGGGAGTCTTGGTGGTTTCTAAGTGGAAGAGAAGTTCTAGAGACATGAAAAATCTTAGTAATTCATAGGCTTCATCACTACGGTTGTACCACTTGACCTTTTCAGCATCAGTGCTGGGATCTACTTCAGTACCCATGGTGATCCTATACAACCCTTTGCTTCTAAGAATGATTGACATTTTAACATTACATTCATGATATTTGAAGGGTGTTAGGGGTTTAATTTAAAAATAATCCAATTTAAGCTGCATTTAGGTGAAGTTGTGTTGATTGTAAGTTGTGAAATTATGCAGAAAGAAGAATGAAAACAAATATTATAAGTGTTGAAAAGCAATCACACCCCCCCAAAATGTTGAGCCCCCCATAAATATGCAAGTGCATGCTCAAAATACATTGATCTCAGTTGAGAATGCATCTTAGAGCAATTAGTGCAAGACTTTAAGCAAACAGGACGTCAGATTCAACTGAAAATGCGTCCCGGGAGACCCAAATTTTAGGCACTTTATAAACTAGTGCATTTTTAACAAATAACAAGCCTACGCTATGGATAATTTAAATATAAACACTTTTTCAAAAAAAGGCACCCAAATTTGAGCTACTTTTTGCAAGATATTAAAGATTCAATTTCTCGTAAACTAGTGTTTTTGCAAAAAAATAGCACTAAAACATTAAAAAAATGCCTATTTTGAGAGAGAATGTGGCCTTCCAACCACTCGTTAGAATCAACACAGAGTGAGGATTCCAAAGGAGGTCTTTGTGAGGGGGAATTGACCTCTTGCCAACCTGGGCCTCACCCTTCGTCTTCGATAGGCGAAGATACAAGTTTAAATTTAAACCCCCAAATTATCAAATTGTCTACAATACTTAATATTCAGTCAAATTGATTGATTTTTTTTTGACAAGTCAATTTTAAATAAAAAATTAAAGTAAAAGATAGAATGAAATGGATGGACAAGTATCTAAGGGCCCACATGGGACACAAACAAGGGAAAGGAATGCCATTTTCAAATAAAATAGTTTTGATTTTGCTGGGCAAAAAAAAGATATTGAATTTGTAGACCTCATAGATCTCAATGTACAGCAGCAAGTGGCAATCACAGAAGAGAAGAGACAAGTTTCAATTTCAATGCATAGCAGGGAAGAGACAGAGTTTCAATTTTAACGCACAACAGGTAGTGTTAATCACTACCTCACTACGCACCTGCATGCTGGACGCCATACAGCTCCATTTTGACCTGTTGGAGTCCTACTCCATGCATATCTCACCCTACCAAATGCCCCACATGGACCTCCACATGCAGATGCACTTCTTGGAGAGCTGTCCCAAGCTGAAAGTGGCATCCAAGAATAGAAATCAGATGTGTTGAGATCTTTCTTTTCTTGCAAAATGATAAAAAAAAAGAAATTCCATTGCCTTTGCTGAAGCCACAACAGATCTATACAAGATGTCTTGGCAAATTTTAACTCAGATATCTAAAGGTTAGATCTGAATGAAACTCAATAGAAGTAATTTTTTTAAACAGGTTTCCATATGGATTTGCATGAGTTTTCAAGAAACTCTACCAAAACTCTCAAATGCAACCGAGTTAAAAAAACTACTAAGAAAGCAAAGTAAGAATTTCAGAATAAACTAATAGCATAACCAGACACATGATTATCAGGGTGACTATAATACCATATCGGAGTTGTTTCCAGAATTTGGATAATGTGAATGCAATAGAGACGTGATCACATGAGATGAAGCTAGTGCACATCACATAGATGCTAAAGCAATTTGAAATTATACAAGAAGATAAATTTCACAAGACAAATAGGAGAAAACCCAATATCTAATTAACATGAGATGACCAAAGTGAAGAATACATATAGGAGAGCACGTAAGTAACTCCTCCACAAAAGGTGGTCAAGGCACCCCAAGAATAGACTGTAACTCCTCCATGAAAGGTGGTGACAAGGTACTAATAATAAAGAAGTAACTCCCATACCCAAAATTGCCAGTTAAAGGAGTTACTTATGACATTCTTATGACACCTATGACACATCTATGACACACATCTCCACATAAGCTAACCTATCCCACTAATGTAGGAAAACTCCAAGTATGCACAAATATATAATTTCCCTAATTAAATAATAGGGAAAAATAAAAACCTACACTAATAGTTAGTACGTGAGTCGAGCTAGCCCTAACAACCCTATTTATTGCTAAGTACTGACTACATATCCAATACTCCAAATAGAGCCTCAAACTCACATGTAGTTATCCCTTCTAAACATGTGTGTAAAATTTTAAAAATGTGTCTATATGTTTTTTATCCTAGTAAACCTTGGTACAAATAATTCAATAGTATATTTTACCTTTTGAATGCTTCAAATATTTGATTTAGTATTGTAGTGTAATTTGATAGCTTGAAATATACAATATTTTCTAATTAGATAGCTGTTAAATCAAATTGTTAGGTATTTTAATTAAACTATAACCTTTGTATATATAGGGGTCTCTTGATTTTGAATTAGAACCTAGTGACATGCAAAAAATTGACAATAGGATGGGAAAATAGGGTTAAACAAATGATCACAAAGTAAAAGATACGTAAAAAAATAAGTTTGGACACTTGCATCATAGTTGGACACTAATGTTGATGCTAGTGTCCAAAATAAACACAAGTGTCCAAGGGTTAAAAACATACATAAAATAGGAAAAAATAGGTAGGGACCCATGGCATACATTGGATGAAGATAAATAACATTACATATAGGCCTAAGGGGTAGGTAAATCAAGTGAAATAAAGTGGAACTGAAGAGGTCCACAAGAGGCTGCATCACTAAATGTCTAATTCTCAATCAAAAGGTATATTCATACAAGGAGGATATAAATATGTGTACTTGTACCAAAATGGGTGTCTAAAATACCAATGGTTATAATAGGAGAAAGAGCACATAGTTGCATAATCACCATTACACACATGCACCTAAGAAGGAGACCTACATGCTAGTCTAAGTCCCTCCTTGGAGTATATGGATATGTAATCATAAATTAGCAACAATAATGTTGTTAGGGTTAGTTTGAATCATGTGTTAACCCCTTTTATTGAGTTATGGGTATGAAATAGGCAAGAAATAGGATTTGAGATATATATAGCCATACAAATCATGTGCATGTAATCTACATACATAAAAAAAAGGTGATATAAAACACTAATAGGCATAGGTAGTCATTTTTTAATACAATGAATATTATGTACATGGTAAAAACATCAAGCCATGAACATAAACATCAACGCAAGTGTCCAAAGGTTGATACATGTGTCCAAGCCTCCCGAACTGATATTCCATAATTTAATGACATGATACTAAGCATTAATCTACCTACTTACATATTTGTACATCTTAGATATTCCTACACATCTATAAACAAACTAAGCATTAGCTCTTCTAAGTGTTGTAATTATCATAATATCAATTGGAATTATACTTTCTATAATTGGTAATTTTATATATTTAGTATTATTATTTTAGTATTAATTGGCCTATTTTACAATAATTTTATCTATCCATTTGATTAAGCTATTATACCTATTAACCCTTCTAAAATTAAAAAGGGTTAAGCTATTATACCTATTAACCCATTGTCTGACCTCTGAGTTTTAATTGAATCAAATCCTAACTTTCTTTAGGGTTTATTCCCTCTATAAATTTTTTACATTGTTATATTTATTTTTCAGATATTATTTTTCATGTGTGGGCATAGGTGATGTTTGTTCTATTTGTTTCCCTAGGCATTGCATGCTTTATTTTGGGTGTGTTTAGGTTTACAACCCTAAAAATGCATGCTCATAGTGACACCCCCAAGGAGACTCATATTATATATATTTTATTTAATATTTTTATGACCAGTACATTACTTATGAGGATCTTATGGATAACCAAAAGTGTAGTACCTAGTCTTCCTTTATGGTATCCCCTTCCAATTATGATAATGAAAAGACCAATAATGAAAATGCAAACATTGATGAATATTATGAAACTAATAACATGATATTTAGTTAGGTATTGTAAGAACTTATAGAGTGATTTAACTCATGCACAATAGAATAATGGGTTATATGCAGAGATAATATTTTAACATAGAATATAATATTGTATTACACACTCTTAATTTCCTATTACATATTCATTTTTGAATTACACACATGTATAGGAAAGTCTCCCTATAATGATGGAGATTAATATCTCCAAAATTAGCTCTTCATATCCCTATGATTACTCACTAATATATAATCTCTCATTGGTAGTTAACAACTAACTTATATACATAATATTGTTGTAACTCACAACAATATCATAACAACTAAATATATTATACTAACTAACCCAATATAACTCTTAGTGAATTATTACTCACATAATAATGTACATTATAATATTCACAAATCAATATGAGGACTAACATTTCCTAACATTCCCCCCTTAAGATTTAC
Organism: Torreya grandis; assembly: GCA_037957365.1. Classification (NCBI taxonomy): domain Eukaryota; kingdom Viridiplantae; phylum Streptophyta; class Pinopsida; order Cupressales; family Taxaceae; genus Torreya; species Torreya grandis. The sequence continues at coordinate 3,594,274 of JARHVA010000827.1, forward strand.
ATGGTAATTTGTGTTTCACGTGACTTTATGAAAGTAGAGAAGGAACATCATCAAACTCTCATCAACCATTCACTATTGAGAACACATAAATTGAGTTAGTGTGGGAACTCTGAATAGGAACCATCTACCATTAGACACTCACTGATGGAACCTCATCAACCTATATAGTGTGGGAACTACAAGTAGGAACCATCTATTCAAATTCCACTCATGCATCTCCTAAACACTTTTTTTATGAAATACACTATGTGGGAAAATAATAAATACACCTCTTATTTTAACTCATACACAAAGTACTAAACATAAAAAAATATATGCACCACTAAAGCAAAATTTCCTCATCATTAGTGCCTAATGAGAGGAGTAGAAAGCCTCCTTCCTCTATTGCCTTTGACCTTCTTTGTTGTGCTACTTACTCAGTTGATTGATAATGAAAGTTAAAAGGCATGTCATTTTGAATGGAATAGGGTCTCCCCCATAAGATTGACACTCATATGGATGTTGGGCTCTCCTGAAGGGGTATAAAATTGACTTTAAAGACCAAATGACATAAAGGAGTTTTTAAAAATGATGACACTATTTTATGGAATACAAGTGACTTTGAAGACACATGATTAATGATCAAAATCCAATTAAAGATTGGATTTTACAATCTATTTTACACTTTTGAATTTTCATACATATTAAAAAATAGACCTCTGACTTATAAAAGAAACTCAAAATCTAAACTAAATAAATCTATTTCTTTAACTCTATAAAATCACTTACTGGACAAACCAAACTATTTTCAAGATTACTATGACATATATAAGGATTATTTTGAATATGACTTGATAACATTATGACTTCAACCTAAAGCAATAATTTATAAAATTAATTCAAAATAAACTAAAATAATAAAAACTTAAACACACTATTATTTGTACATTGTAGATTACAATTGTTTGGAGACATGCCAAGAAATTCACATACCATGTTGATCTAGATGTGCCTTGTTCTATGCTTGGTAGGCTATATGATGAAGAAGATCATGGTGGATAACTAAGAGTAGAAGATGATGGACAATATGAAGTTTAATTGTCATGATTGTATGCAATAAGTAAGATTTCACTAGTATAAAAACAATAGTATATGATTTAAAAACCTACTAAAAACTATATATAAATGACTAAACATGATCACGTCACCATCAATAGTTTATTGCTAGTCATTTATAACATGACTATATTGATGACTAAACTATTTTAGTCATTTATTGGTTGTTTTGATTGATAAATTTGGTAGTATATTTAGTAGTTAATTTAGTTATTGATTATTGTTAATTGGTCATTTATTTAGTCATAGTAGTCATTTATTTAGTCATTGTAATCATGAATTGTCATCATGGTAGTATATTTAATCATTTTTATTCACTAATTTCCATCTATTAGTAGTATATTTAGTCATTTTAATCATTATTTTACCATTCAATCCTGCATGTTGGTTGTCCCATCCAAATTCATTTATGTTTATACTCACCTCAAATGACTTAGAGTTTATTAAAATGTAGTTAATGTATGATACTTGACCAGTTGCCCTGTGCAACGATGCTATAGCCCATAATAACTTATCCTGCAAAACAAAATTCATTTCCATATATTTACCAAAATTATTATACAAAATATATATATTTATATATATCTGAAAAATATATATTACCATTTGAAATCATAAAATTTTATTCTAAAATAAATACATATAATATATATAATTTTTATACTTTCAATAATATATATAAATCAATTATTAAGACTAATAAAATAATAATAATAAATAAATAAATACATATACACCTATATTATGTATTTTTATATAAATAAATAAATATATACATAAATAAATAATTAAATATATAAATACATAACCAAATAAATACATATAATAATAATAAATTAATTAATTATTTAGACATATATATATATATATATATATATATATATATATATATATATATATATATATAATAAAAACAATAATAAAGAAATAAGATGGGGGAAGGAGAGTTCAACCAATCAGCCACCCTACCCCCAGTAGATTCAAGAAAGGACCATCGCTGATGCCAAGGCCACAGGCTTGGGTCGGCTCATGGACCCTATAATTTTTTTATTAAAGAAAAAAATATAAAATATAATAAAATAAAATCCTCAAATGCAATTTTTTAGTAAATAAAAATAAAATAAAATAATAAGTTTAAAAAATAGAAAATTAATTTTTTTTAATAAAACATTATGTTATATATATAATTTTATTATGAACTCAGGTATTTTTATTTTATTGTGTGTGTGTGTGTGTGTGTGTGTGTGTATATATATATATATATATATATATATATAGTTTTACATATATAAATATTTGATTTTGATAATAAAAAATATATAAATAATATGGATTTATTATAGAAAATAAAAATAATAAAAATAAAATTTAAATAAAATAAGAAAATACATTTACATTGAGTTTATACATGTAAGTAATATACTTTTCATATTGGAGTGAATTATTTTGAGCTTCCTCCATAGCTTGAACTTGCAAACCTTCCATAGCTTGAACTTGTAAACCTATGAGAGAAAATAAAGTAAAAAATGAGAAATGGGTTTGAAAAAACAATTTTTATTTGGATCATAAGGAAATTTAGGGTTTTCTAAGAATACCTAGATCCTAGGGTTTAGATTAGTTCAATCCTATGGCTCTCACTTATTCTTCTACTTATAAGTAGGACCACTTGAAAATGGGAGGGGAAAAGACATTTGACTTTAAAATTAAAATTTAAAGTTAATTAAATTTATTCTTGGTGGCTTACATGAAATTAATGAATTATTTTAATTTATCTTTATAAATTAATTATTTTTTGTAGACTTGTAAAAGTTAATAATTAAGTATTAAAAAAAAAGGCTGAAATATATTTTATTTAATTGTTTCCTATACTAATAATTAAATAACATTATTTTATTTAATTCATAATGGTAAATAATATTTAATTATTAACCGTTAATATATTTTGAATTTTATGTTAAATTTGAAATTAATTATTATCAATTAGTTTATTAAAGTTATTTTTGGATTTAGTTATTTGGAATTATTTATTTTATTTGGATGGATAAATTTTTATAAACTAAAATAATTAACCGTCTTCGTTGATTTTTATAAGGTGTCTTTTAATTATTTGGTTGGAAATAATAATTATTAAAAACTAATTAAATATTTTAACACACTTAACTTAATGAAACCTTAATAGTCAAATTCGTATCGTCATGTAATTAGTATTAATATTTTTAAAGTAATGTAAATAATATTGAAGTATTTGAAAATAATGATTATTAATTGCTTAGCATATCATTTATGAAATTGGGTTTTCAATGTCTAATTAATTTATTATTTAATTAACAAAATTTTAGTAGTAAAGTAGAACTAGTTTGATGTAGTGGCATATGGACTTAGTCTAGTTGTGTGTATAATATAGTCTTAGTAGTAGAAATAATTGGGTCTCTGCATTCGTGAGCTACATCTCTAAACACCTTTTTAATTACCCATTTTAATATCATATTGTCTAATTTTTATTTGTGTCACTAATTATTTAGCTATTTTTATTTATGTGATTAATTATTTATTTGTGTTTTCTACCTGATGATCAAATTAGTCATTTATAGCTGTGTTGTAAAAAATTAGTAGAATTTAGTCATTTTTAGTTGTCATGACTAAAATTTTTAGTCATGTAGTCATTTATTTTACAAAATCTACTAGTGTTTGGATAGCTGGATGAATGAAGTAATCTAGTAGATAAATATATAATAAGATCTCACTAGTATCCAATGCATGGAGAGGGTGAACTAGATAAAGATTTGACCAAAATAGAACATAGTTGTAAGCATAGATGTTATAAAAGAGAATCTAAATTTGAGTTGTAATATGATAAGGATTTGGATAGAATATATGAATTGATGCAATGTAAAAGGACTGAACTGAATGTATCTCATAGAAGCATCAAGGAGATCAATGCACAAAATTGATGTTCACATTGAAGACAAGGATGCTTAAATGGATGCTACTAAGATAAAACTCTAATGTAATGATTTGGTGGAATAAATAGGCATAAACGTGATCTTATAATCTAAATAATTTCATCTTAGGTGAAACAACTACAAGAAAACAACAGTCAACCAAAAATACTCTTGTATTGTGATTAGAAGTTATTAATCAATCACATGACTATAGATCACCGAATGTAATGACATTACCTTTGAATGGATTTAGATCTTATATCTGGTATCATGAAATACAATAATGGCTCAAATAATATGTGTAACTTTGGTGGAACAAATCTTAATTATGAATCAATAAATAACATCGATGCCAAATATATATAGTTCATAAGTCTAAACATTGAACTAGTGCTTAACATAGGCTTGAATGGGATAATTAAACATCTACACACTTTGCATAACCTAATGTCAGATGAAGGAACACATAAATCATAAAAATGTATGAGACTGCATGTAAAATGAATGCTTGAGTATGCACTAGGAGATCCACAAAGCTTAACAACAAATTATACATGCATAGGAGCATAAAATTGTCAAAGGTGGATACAAAATATGGAACTAAGTGAATTTCAACTTGTTGTAAATCATAAAATTTTGAAAACATGATCAAGATCACAAAATTACATAAGGAAAACCTTAAAATTAGCAAACAAGCACAAATACAAATGATAGAATTATTCCATTAAATAAATAAACTGTACTCTTTTATTACCAAGGTAATAGAGAAAAACATAATTTCCCCTAGCTAAGCTCAAAATTCCATTAGAAATAAAGGACTAAACCTACTATGATACCAATGTTAGGTATTATAAGAGCTTATAGAGTGATTTAACTCATGCACAATAGAATAATGGTAAATATATAGAGAATATTTTGGCACACAATATAATATTATATTACACACTCTTGATTTCTTATTAAATATTCATTCAGGAATTACACACATGTATAGGAAAGTCTCCCTATAATTATGGAGATTCATATCTCCACAGTTAACTATGTGTATCCCTATGAATACTCACTAATAATCTCTCATAAGTAAATAACAACTAGCCTATATACATAGTATTGTTGTAACTTACAAAAATATCATAACAGCCAAATATATTCTAGTAACTAACCTAATATAACTCCATGTGAATTTCTACTCATGTAATAATGCACATTACAATATTTACAAATCAATGTGAGGACTGACATTTCCTAACATTTTTATTCCCCTTATGATTATGATTGTGATTCTTCATATCTTGAAAATTAATGTGAAGGGCTTAGTTATCCTATTTCTCCTACCTGAATTGATTCATAACCTAATGATTAGGTGCTTGAAGAAAGAACAAGTGTACCATTTTTTAATGCATTACATAGCCTACAATGTTATAAAATGAACATGCATGAAAACATCATTCCAAATGTTGAAAATAACAATCATTCATGCATATAACACTCTAAATTTGAACTAATAATTGCATTTACATCCCCTCTATTTAATGATGAGCATGTTACAAAGCATTAATGTTTACCTCCCTTGAAAAATATCAAAAATGTTACCAAAAGTGAATATTCTATTCCTTCTTTAGCTAATGAAAATGCACATAGTAAAAGTACTTCTCTCCATATACTTTTAGGTTCAAAATATGAAAATGATAATACTAGTGAAATTAGTGTAGACAAATGTTCTTCTCATCTTATTACAATTAAAGATAAAAAACAAAGAATCTTTGCCAAAAAAAATTCTAATAAAATAATTTCCCAAATCAAGTAACACTAATTCATCTAAACATTCACATAATAGTAGCACTAATGTTCCTTTCTCATTTGGTAATGAAATATCTAAACTAGAAAGTGGCATGGAATATTTTGTTCCTTTATCCTTTGAATTAAAAAATGAAAGTAGAACTTGCATTTTTGTTCCTATTATGATGTTTAAAAAAATAAAATAAAAAATTAATGCTTTAACAGTCCATAAAATCAATCACAATATTTTTTGGGTAACTGTGTTTCCATTTTTTATCTCAACATTTCAGATCTCTATTTGTGATCCTTCCTCAAGAGAGACAAGACTAATGGTTTAATAGCACACTCTATAACTCCTTAAATAAGGTAGAGACAATGGTAAAAAAAGAGGTATTAATTGAGGAGGTAGTTCTTGATAGGTTGTAAGAAGTGCTCACCCACCCTCTTTAATTACAAGCAAGTACCTTTATTTTTTAAACCCAACACAAAACCTAAAACCTAACAATTTAAAAACTTGAAAATAATAATAATTACTAACGAATGTAAATAAATTTTATCTTAAGTAAATTTATTTTTGCATATTAGTTGGAAATTAAGAGGGTTGTTAAATTACATTTTTATCAAATGTAAATTAATTTATCATAAGTAAATTAATTAGTTTGTATATTAGTTGGAAAAAAAGAATTATGAGAGTTTTTAAGTTGAATTTTATCAAATGTAAATTAATTATTAATTTTGTCAAAAGTAAATTAGTTGGAAAATGAATTACAAGGTTGTTAAGTTAAATTTAATCAAATATAAATTCAATTAAATAGTTGGGTTAAGTACACAATAGGTAAAAAACAAAAATAAATGAAAGGGGACCTAAAAAGAAACCCAATCCTATAGATAGTTAAAAATTGGTTTCCAAGCATGATCAATACCCACGCCCTCATCTTTGTTAATATTCAACAAGTGTTTACTAATCTCAATGGCTTTTCTCAATTTACATTTTTGAAAGTGGTTTTACATGATGATAACTTTAGCATCTTCAATGTAGATGGTATGCTTAGTTTTGTAAGAGTGTTTAGCAAGAGCTAAATTTTATTTTCTTTTAAGATGGATATCCATTACATGCTCCTTGATTCTAGTCTATATGGGCCTCCCTATTTCCTTGATGTATGGTATTCCCCATGAGTATTAAACAATGTAGATACCACTACAAAGGCTAGGGTCTATAGGATATTTTGTATAACTTAAAGCCATTCTCACCTTATTCATAGGAATGAAGGTGGTATTAATATTTTGGTGCTTGAGAATACTATCAATCCTATTGGATATACCCTCAACATAAGGTAAGAAAGTTATTGGTCCTCTCGTTGATTGATCTTTTAGCCTATGGTTATTAATGTTAACCTTAGCTTGTTTTATAGACCTAGTAACTTGTTTGTCCATGTAACCATTAATCCTAAAAACTTTTTTTAAGTTCTAAATTTATTTATCAATGTTGTCATTATAAAAAAAAATTAAAGCTCTAGTGTCCAGGGTTTTTATCACCCCTACCTTTTGTGCAAGGTGATGGTGTGAAGTGGCATGTAGGTAAAATTCTATGTGGGTTCTTTTTTTATAGACCTTCCTAGCTATGGAACCATCCCATTTTTTGGAAATGAAGACATCTAGGAAAGGTTGGCCCCCTTCCAATTCAATTTCCTTAGTGAATTTTATACTAGGCCATAAATCATTAAGATGGGAGTGAAAGTCTTCCAAACTCTCTCTACCATGTTGCCAACATAAATTGGTGTCATTGACATACCACTTCCACAATTTTGGTTTAAGGGGAAAGGAATGAATATTTCTATCTTAAAAATTATCCATGAATAGGTTGTCTACTATGGGTGAAAGAGGTGAACCCATTTCCATGTAGATAACACCTTTGAAGGAGAAGAAGGTAGGCCTGAGGCACAAAGCCACTAAATTAGTTGTTTCTTCATCAGTGAGATTTAATACCACTTCTATTGCATCTTCAATGTGTACTTTAGTAAAGAGGTACACCACATCAAATATAAATAATAACTTATATTCTTTAACCTTATTATTCTTAGTAAACTCCATAAAATTGATAGAGTCAGTGGTGTCAATAATAGGCCTCAAGGTATAACCTTATTTATGTATCTTTGTGGCCCCATAAACACTAGGGATAACCTCTTTATTGGGAACCAAATTTTTCTTTGTAACAATGTCTAAAGGAGAAGATTTAATCACTAACTTATTTAAATCTTACTCTTTAGACACTGTTATAAATAAAATGTTGGTTCCCAACAAAGAGGTTATCGCTAAGGTCTACAAGGCCCCAAAGATACATAAAGAAGGTTATCCCTTGAGGCCTATTGTCAACACCACTGACTCTCCCACTTATGGTCTTGTAGCCTTCTTGGTGAATAGACTAAAACCTCTAATGGGTAGGACTTCCTCTTTCATCCATGTCTATAAATTTTGTGGATTTTATTAAGAATAATAAGGTTAAGGACAATGAGTTATTAGTTAGATTTGATGTGGTGTCCCTATTTACTAAATTCCTCATTGAGGATACAATAAAAGTGATATTAAATCTCACTAATGAAGAAAAAATTAATATGGTGGGTTTGTGCCTTAGGTCAACATTCTACTCCTTCAAAGGTGTTATCTATGAACAATGTGAGGGGATGGAAATAGGTTCACTTATTTCACCTATTGTATCCAACCTATTCATAGAAAAATTTAAGGATAGATATATTCATTCCTTTCCCCTTAAACCCAAATGGTGGATGTGGTATGTCAATGACACCAATTTATGTTGGAAACATGGTAAGGAGAGTTTGGAAGACTTTCGCTCCCATCTTAATAATATGTGGCCTAGCATCAAATTCACTTAGGAAATTAAAATTGAAGGGAGCCTAACTTTCATAGACATCTTAATTTTAAAAAAATGGGATGGTTCCCTAGCTTGTAAGGTATATAGAAAAGTCACCCACATAGACCTTTACCTACATGCCTCTTCACACTATCACCCTATGCAAAAGGTGGGAGTGATAAAAATCCTGGCCGCTAAAGTTTTCAATTTTTTTGATAATGACAACATTGATCAATAAATAGAGCACTTCAAAAATGTTCTTAGGATGAATAGTTACATGGATAAATAAGTCATTAGGGCCATTAAATAAGCTAAGGTTAAAATTAATAACCATATACCAAAGGATAAGTCATTGGGAGGACTAGTAGCTTTCGTACCTTATGTTGAGAGTATTTCCAATATGATTACTAGGATTCTCAATCAACAAGATATCAGTACCATATTAATTCCTATGGATAAGGTGAGAATGAAGTTAGGTTCTATAAAATATATTACAAGCCCTTGCCTTTAAAGTGGTGTCTACATTTTTGAATGCTCACGTGGAATCTCATACATTCAGAAAACATGGAGGTCCTTCTAGACTAGAATCAAGGAGCATGTGGCTAATATCCATTTTGAAAGAAAATAAAAGTTAGATCTTGTTGAACACTCTTAAAAAACCAAACATGCTATATACATTGAATATGGAAAAGTTGTCACTATGGAAAAACACTTTAAAAAACATAAATTGAGATAAACCATTGATATTAGTAAACACTCATTGAATCTTAACAGAGATGAGGGCCTAGGTATCGATCATGCCTGGCTTTAGGTTATGTAAAAGATATTATAAACCCCAAAATTTATAGTGGTGTCTACATTGTTGAATGCTTATGTGTAATCTTGTACATTAGGGAAATATGGAGGTCCATCCAGACTAGAATCAAGGAGCACACAAATAATATCCATTTTGAAAGAAAATAAAAGTTAGCTCTTATTGAACACTCTTACAAAACCAAACATGCCATATGCATTGAATATGCCAAAGTTGTCTCCATGGAAAACCAATTTTAAAAACATAAATTGAGATAAGCCATTGAGATTAGTAAACACTCATCGAATCATAATAGGGACGAGGGCCTAGGTATCGATCATGCTTGGAAACCAATTTTTAACTATTTGTAGGATTGGGTTTCTTTTTAGGTCCCCTTTCATTTATTTTTGTTTTTTTACCTATTTTATACTTAACCCAATTATTTACTTAAATTTGCATTTGATTAAATTTAACTTAACAACCCTCATAATTCATTTTACAACTATTTTACAAAATAATTTCCTTTTGAAAAAGTTAATAATTAATTTACGTTTGATAAAATTCAACTTAGAAACCCTCACAATTATTTTTATTTCAACTAATATACAAATGAATTAATTTACATTTGATAATTTTTTTAACTTAATAACCCTCTTAATTCATTTTCTAACTAATATACAAAAATTAATTTACTTAAGATAAAATTCATTTACATTAAATAGTAATTATTATTATTTTGAAGTTTTTAAATTGTTAGGTCTTAGGTTTTGTGTTGGGTTTCAAAAATAGAGGTATGGGCTTGAAATTAAAGAGGGGGGTGATCACTTATTTCAACTTATCAAATGACTACCTTCTCAATAAATAACTATTTTTTGACTATTATCTCTACCTTATTTAAGGAGTACTAGAGTGTGTTGTTACACATCAGTCTTGTTTCTCTTGAAGAAGGATCACAGGTAGTGATATGAAACATAAAGATAAAAAACATAAACATAGTTATCCCAAAAACCTTGTGATTAAGATATAAAATTTTCGTATTTTACCCTCCCTCAAGTTTTCTACTCAAAATCATGTTCCAATTCTAGATGAAAATAATGAAAGTACATATTGTATTTCTCTTTCATGTAATTAAAATTAAAGTACTTAAGCTCTTATCCATGATAGTTGTATCAACCTTTGTGACATCCAAAATGATATAATTACCTCTATCAAATCATCATGTAATATGAATGATCTTTTACTAAATGTTTTTTAATCATGTAATGATCCTACATTAGAATGAAATGATAGTTTTAAAAATGCCATCATTCATATGGATAGAAAATTACATCCTCTAAGTGTATCTTCAACATCTACAACCATTCTTCTTAGTGACATATTATCTATGATGACTACTATAAAAGATATTCAAAATCAAGTGACCATTATTAAGTTACAAGTAATTTCACATGAGGATACTCTTCATGATAACATTATATAAGATCAAACCCTTACACAAGATGCTTTAAACATATTTATCCTACCAAATTTGTTATTCCCATGTTACATTCATTTGATGGTTAAGGAGACCCTAAAAATCACTTAAAACAATATGTACATTCCTTTAATCATTGGGATAAAAATGGAAGCTTATTATTAAAATAATTCTATATAAGTCTAACACAAGAGGATAATAATTTGTTCTATAGCCTTAAAAATGGTTCATTACCAAATTTAAATACATTTTAAGGTGTATTTTTATCCGATTTCCAAGCACAAACTACATAAGTTACCATTGGAATATTTTCAAGGCTTAACACAACATGATGAAGAGTCTATTTAAGATTATAATATATGCTTCAAGGATACATTATATTCCTCAAATTATACACCATCAAACTTAGAGGTGAAATTCATATTCAATATGGGACTTCTTTCTCCACTTAAGGAAAGAACATTACATACACTTTTTGCTTTGTTTTATTTCTTATACATGGATGTGCATAAATATCCATGTCTACTATAAACACTAATACTAAATCACATCCATCTTGACCTAAAATAAAACATGTTACAATTAATTAATACAAATAAAAACAACAAACTAAGGAGGTCTATGAGCCATCTCATATACCTTCTTCCAAATCGGAAGTTCATACCAAGGAGAAAATAGTGTAGATTTTACACAGAGGAAAGTAATCCACATACATAATACCTCATACAATTAAAACACATACCTTTACTAGGAGTTAACCACTTAAGTTTGATTGATTAAGAGATAAAACACATGATATATTTCATATATTTTTGGATAAATTGTTGATTAATCTTCCTCAAAATTATTAACATACACTACACATATTTGAAAATGTGAAATGACAACCCTTTTTAAAATTACCATGGTATTAATAGGCAACACACCAATGATTTTGTTAGTCTAATATAAAAACTTACACAATTTGTAGATAGAGGAGTTAATACATTTTAGAAAGAGACAAGGAGGTCTCCTTCTCCCACTTCATTTAGAGGTTACTCTAAGAGGGTCGAGACATCTCATGTTTCTCTACTAAGAAATGCATGGTTTACTGGCTCTTTAAAAAATAAATTGGTGAAAGAAGTATTTACCCTATAACACATTTTACAGTAATTGATCTCTCCCACATTGATCCTACCAAAAAACCATTGGTTAATCAAGCTCTTACTAGAGGTGAACTTGGGGAAAGCATAAAACCCACTATTATAGAATCCAATCATAATTTGAAAACTATGTTTACTATATGACATGAATGGATACCTACACCAAGTTATGAGGTTACATATGAGCCAAAAACACTTGATACTCCCAAACATAACTAGATATTATGTTAGAATAGAAACTAGAAACATAGTTGCCACATGACCATTATAGTTAAACATTTTAATTCCAAACTAGATTCCATTTTGTAGGATGAATTCCTTAGTTATCATAAATCAAACTAAATTAAAAACTACTAATACTTTACCATATAAGAAAATATCATATTTCAAACATACTACATGCACATAATTTAAAAATTCAAATCCATAAACATAAAGCTAAATCCACTACGATAAAATATCAAGAATGGTACCATCATACATATAAAAGATAAATTTTTTTTATAAAATAAATTCAATCATATGTAGGGGCATATATTTGAGAGTATAAGAGTTACAATCACTATTTAGACCAATCAAATTTACACCTCTCAATGTTGAGGCTCCAATATCCATCCTAGGACCATGAGATTGATACTGCTCACACAACTCTCCTCTAATGTTCCTAGTTTATGTAGAGTTTGATCATGTTCATGATATAGGTCATTATATAGGTCAATCAAAACATGCATCATCCTAGTGTAACTCCTCTCAAGAATATACTACCTATCCAACTTTTCATATAACTCATCTCACTCAGTAACCATCATGTGGTATGTTTCCATTATCCTATCTATAGGATCACATATCAGTATATGTGCACCCATAATATCAATTTATCTCTCCATAATACCATCATTAGTGATATCCATGGGCATACTATTTGTCATGGTTGTCACACCAAGATCTACCATCATGGACCACTCATGTTTACCTAAAATTAATTCAAACATGTTACAATTTATATATAGTTATCAAATATAGTCTACCAAATATCTCACAAGTAAATCAAACATAATAATGGACTTAAATGTGGATATATCAGTGGCCTCATCTAAAGTTTGTGGGCTTATAGGATCACTCACACATCTACCTCATCTATATCTACCTTATGCTATAGGTAATGCACCATGGGAAAAAATAATGGCTAATGATCACCAGACCACCACTATGTATATGTAGCTATGAACAATACATCATCATTGATAACTAAAGGAAAAATAAGATATATTTCCCAAGTAAGGAATATTGCAAGATCTACAGTTGTAGGGTCAAGCCTATCATTCAACTTATGGTCAAATATAATTGTTTGATGCCATGGATAGGGAGAAAAAGGGACTCCCTAATAAATAACAAACCTTCCCAACACATAATCACACTAAAATGCTTATTAACACTGAGGATACATTTGACCAACCACATACTAATGAAAACTTGATCTGACTCCTAAACATCTTCAAGCAACCTACTAAAGGCCATATATAGATACAAAATAACTTATGTGAGTGTCAGGTGATCAAGTATAATACAATACTCCTTAGTCAAATTTACCCTACTCTAAGGTAATACCCATCATGTAATAAAAACATGTGGATGAGTCCATCTAGATAAGGTTCCATTGAATGGTTTATACTTATGATAATCCTGATTTAAATGCACCCTAGTCCAAGGTAACACCCATTATGTAAAAAAACCCTGTGGATGAGTCCATCTATCCAGGGGTCCACTGAATGGTTTTACAACTAAAATATGATCATATTCCCACACATAAAGAAGTGTGGTTACACCTAATCCACTACTTGAGTCTCTAAACAAAATTTTTACAAATATATATATATATATATATATATATATATATATATATATATATATATATATATATATATATATATATATATATATATGGGCCACTATGGTGCACCCCCAATAATAACTAGTACCCTATTGATTAATATTATAAACAATATGATATATATGATAGTATATAGTAACCCTACCATCATCCAAAACCATAAAAGATGTTAACTAATAGTAAATGAGCTTCCATAATTGTGAAACATTATATTAGACAATGTCCTCTAAATGGAATATGCTAAAGGGCTCTACCACATCTACTTGATGACCTATAAAATATATATGGGATCTCTGAATATACCCAAAGCTACCATATCTTGATACCTAATCCCTCTCCCCTATAATTAGTAATCATAATATATGATACATATCATATAGTATAATAATAATCTTCCCTTTTAGAAGCCAAAAATTTCAAGTATCAACATTCCATCTCTTGGTTAATGTTATCATTAGATAAATATCATAATGGACCTACCCTAATAAGCCAACATGTCACAACTTGATTTGGTCAATAATGGCCCAATCTACATCATCTAAATCTAACTATAATAAGGTAGATAAATCTCTTCGATTCCTAAACTTGTAGATATGAACATCCTTCTATAAAATCAACAAATAAAAATGGGCATTAGTTATTAATTTACTAGGATATTAACAAGTATAAATGACAAATTAAATAAAAGCATGATCAGATATTGACATCAGATGTTACCATCATTATTGGATGGAAACATGAGAATCTTCCATCAAAACATGGATATTATTATCAATAACTAGAAAGTACCATCCCATTCACAAATGTTAATTTTGATCAACACTTTTAACACCCAAAATGGGCCTAAAAATTAAAAAAAAAATTACAAAAACATGGAACTAAATTAAAAAATCTACTTAATAGGTCCTCTAGATCCTGTCCTCCCAAATCAACTTATAGGACATCAAATCACATTATATGGATGACTCTATCTCTTTTGAGGAACTATAACAATATCTCCAAAGTAATAAAATTCTAAAATCTAAAAATGAAAATGAAATATAAATTTTCAATATATGTAGTTGTTGATTTTTCAACTATCACTCACACTTGTAAAATTTGACCTATGATATATTGAACACCATTTATCCAAATTTAAAACCATGATTTTTTTTGGATCCATACAATAATCACTTCCATAGTATACTAATTTCATGATCACTCTTTACAACTTTAAAAATGCTTAATTCTTTTCTAGTTTGCACCAAGGTTCAAAATTTATGTGTAAAATGTAATATTGCTTAAAGATTACACAAATTTATAATTATTAATTTACTAAAGCATAACACTGATGCACAATGGAATCCTTTATGTTTGATACATATATATTGTATGGTTATCTTATCCTTTTTTTATGAGGTGACTACTATCTTTTATTCCCCTCATTCCAAAAGGAGGGCATGTCATAAAGGCATGACTCCACACATATATGGTTTGAAGAATTAATAGAAAGTGATATAATTTACATGATTTAGATATAGACTTGGGTTGGAATACTATACATGTGCCAATAATTTTCATAAATTTGGGATAGAGTTTTTTATATCTATGGTAGATATTATACAGAGTTAAAGATTAGAGTTATAAGTTGACAAATAATTCAACTTTACATAAAGTAAATGTGAATATAATATGCAAGTACACAAAAAAATAAAAAATAGATATTTAAATTAATGCATAATTCACATCATACATGATAAGGGACACTAACAGAGTTTGTTTCTTCTCTCATTTACCAACATGCATCGATTATCCTAAATTACCAAATTTCATACTCAAAACACTTACCAAGAATCATCGATGCCTTACCAAGAAACACATATAATTTACCAAGAAGTGCCATTTTGATCCTTTATCTATCTATATAGGTTGGCTCCCTTGAGTATTAAAATCAAGATTTAGTGCCCTAGATATCCTAGTACTACTCTCCTTATTTAGGTTAAGATGGTTATAACACTTAATCTTGGATAAATTATCTAGTCTATATTTACCCTTGAGTTGTGAATCTAAAGTCCATACCCTCAATTACCTAAGCACAACTCTTCTTATACTAGGTTGGGGGCATGGTCACCTCCCAACCTTCCTTTTTAAGAATCATCTCCATGATGTAGCACACTTGATCACTTGTGGACTTATTCATTTTCCTAACCATAAAATGGATGGGAACTAAGTACTCTTCTACTTATCCATCCTACATAGTGGGGAAAACACTCCAGATACATAATTATGCATCATATTTATAGGCGTATTCTTTATTTTTATAGATGCTTTTGACTACTACTCATTTTCATATTATATATGCTAATTATACTATAATATATTTTTGGTTTCAATAATTAACTAAGGTACTAAAATTTAACTTAAAAATTGAAAATATAAGAGGTGTTATTAAATAATAAGTCAAAGGATACATAGAGATGATAAATAAGAACCAAAGATTCAAAAATATTTTATATTTTATTGAATAAGAAGATGGGTGTTTATGAGGAAAGGTTGGGTCCTATCCATAGTCTTACAATACAAACTCATAAACTGAAAACCAAATGATGTAAAATAATACAAAATACTAAAGGACCAAATCTAGGAATTGAAGCTAATGTGTAGACAACCTAGATGTGCGCAAAGAACTAAATTTAGTACTTTTTTGTATAGAACAAAGTCTTAAGTAAAACCTATAATTAATATTAGCTCCATATTATATATAAAACTAGTTATAAGTATGTGAGTAAAAAATAATATAAATAGAAAGTAGCACAAAAATAAAAGTTGTGGTAGAAAATGAATCTAAGCAAAGTATTTATTCAAAATCTAAATATTGGTTAGTTATTTAAAGATGTGTCCTTCATTGGTTTGTAACCTATAAGTACTAGGTCCAAAAATGTATTTGACTAGATAGGCCCCCCACCACTTTTATGCATACTTGTATTATTTGTCATGGGTATAATATAAATTAAGCACTAAGTTACCGTCATTAAATTTATAGACTTTGAATTTTTAGTTATGTTGTTTGGTTATGCAAAATTTGTATTGGTGATTATATTTTAAGGCACCTAAATGCCACTCATCAATAAAATCTAAAGTGTGAACATGGGATTCATGAAGCTCTTAATTGAGAATGATGCCAACTTATAATGGTAAAATGGATTCAGAGCCATAAACTAAGGTAAAAGGAATTACCTCACTAGTAGTATGTATACCAATATGATAAGCCTAAAGTATAATTTAAAGCTTGAGATTCAAATCAGAATGAGAATACCTAATAGTCTTTTTCAATATTTTTTAAGGATTTTATTAGTGGATTTATCTTAACCATTTTACTAAGGGTGATAGGGTGTGGAAATTTTTTGAGTGATTTTAAATTTTTGATAGAGTTGTTTCATGTCTTTATTTTTGAAGTTCCCACCATTATCAGAGATGATGGTGTGAGGAATTTTGAAATGACATATGATTTGATTAAGAATGGAATTAGATATAGTAATTCTAGTAACATTTACAATGGGTATAAATTCTACCCATTTAGTAAAATATTCTATGTTAGTGATTATGAAGACATGACCATCTTGGGATCTAGGTAATTTTCTAATGAGATATAATCCCCACATAAAAAATTACCAAGGATATTATAGGGTTTAAAACTCAGCCAAAGGAGAGTGAAAAATATCATCATGAAGTTTACAAGGATTACACTTTTTAGTGAAAGTGATGGAATTTTTTCAAGAGTATGCCAAAAATATCCCATGCGTATGAATTTTCAAGTTATAGCATGTCCACTACAATGACCATTAAAAATGTCCCCATGTGTTTTCTCAAGGAGAGAAGGAACTTCATCTTGAGTAATGAAAAGGAGTAGGGTACCTTTGAAATTATAATAATAAAGGATGGCATATCTAAGGACATATTGACAAGATTACTTAAGAAGTCAAGTATTTTCATGAGAGTTAGCCTCTGGAGGATAGATATGCTACATGATAAATTGGATGATGTCTTTGTACCATGAGCTTTATCAAGTTGTGACAACCTTGATGTGGAAAATAAGAGAATCATATTTATATTGTAAGTTAAAAGGTGATTTTCTCATGTAGATGAGAAATTGTAAATCATGAAGTGTTTGATGAGGGTGAAAAATAGATGTTAATGAAGTAAGAAAATCAACTATAGTGTTTTTTCTCATGGTATTTCATTAATAGTGAAATATGTGAATTATTTATCAAGAGTGGAATCAAGTTGATGATATACCATGAGATTTTCACTTTTTTATTGATAATTTCCACTAACTTGATGAAAAATGAGTTGTGAATCACCTAAGGCATGTACATAGGGGATGTGTAAGTTGATGGTTACTTACATGCCTAAGATTAGGGATTCATATTCAATAATGTTATTAGTGTCTAATAATGGTGGGTTAGTAGGGGACATAACATTATAGTTCTAAATCAATATTTGTATATCTAAATGATATATGAATGACATGCACATCATAGTTAAAGGCATGTATTTTATCCCCCAAGGGTTAGCTTGAGTGGATGAGAGCAATGAATTAGGTCACCCAGGTCTCAGGTTCAATCCTTGATTTATACATGGTGTGTGTTATGGGGCCTTTACACACCACCTATAATTTAAAGTGGTCATGGGGACACTTTGAAGTAGGGGTAAAACTTCTCCTTATGTTCCATGTAGGTCATAGTAGGGTGATTTAGTTATGGATTATTTGATGGACATTATGGACCTAGGTATACCCCCATTAAACTTTAGATGTAGAATTTTTTTTTTGAGGTGAAAAAGGATGATGGTGGTACTACATGACACTGCAAAATTTAGGGTTTTTTTTATGAATGGTTGAGTGACTATGACCCACGATGTCGAGGGAAGGATGTAGCTAAGTATGTTAAGGATTTGACATGGATAAATTCATGCATTAGAAAGGTAGTGGGGGTTTGGCAGGCTCATAGAGTAGTTAATTGGTGATGGTGGTGGATTTTTTAGACAAGGCTACTCATCTAAGGTTAATGTCTAACATAATTCCCTTTGGTTAGCACTAAATGTAGGCATGTATGGGATCGATGGCAGGAATGGGTTACCTTGAGGTAAAAGTAACTCATTTGAACGAATCAAGAAAACTAGGTGTGAAGATTATGGTGCAATAAAACACCATCCCTTTCATCTTTTTTGGTGATGAGGTACTTTAAGAAGTGCTGAAAAATGAGAAATAGTTCATGGATAAAGGTGTGATCATTAGATTCAACTATTTTTGGCCATCTTTGGCTTCTCTCCACAAGTGAATTTCTAATACATGGTGGCCATTAATGGTGGGTAGCCTGTAAATACATCCCTATGCTTGGAGGTTTTTCATCATGCTTTTTTATCTCCTTGTTGATATAAATAAGATTTACATAAATGGTTTTTGGACTTGGAATAAGTTATTTCTCATCATGAAGCCCTATTTTCCATCACTTAACCCTCTCATGGAATCACTAAGCTTGTATCCCATTTGGGTTTGACTACCACATCTTGCCCTCTAGTTCTAGTCTAAAACATACCTCTCATTAATTGGTAATACTCTAGTCAAGATGATGGTAGTAGAAAATGCTACTACAAACTTTGATCATATCACATTTTCATGTATTTTAGTTTGTTTAGGTATTACTCATGATCTCCCCACTACTATTAAATTAAAATTCAAGGATCACTCTTGGTCTTAGACCCTAGATTATGAGGGGTTCCTTTGCATTGATGAAAGTGTTTTGAGATAGGTTATGTGTTTAAGAATTATCAAACTACTAAATGAAATGTGGATTCATCATGGTGGAAGGATTACCTTACTATCCATCTCACAATTGATGAGGTTCATACTTAAAAAGTTTAGGGTAGACAAGAGGTATTCTCTCCTATGCTAACCAATTGTAAGGTCCTTAAACCTTAAAATTTGATTTCTTCACCTTCCCTAACCCCTATTATGGTGAATGATTTGGAGCCCATTAGGGAGAATGTAATGTTAAATGTTACGTATGATGTTATTGGACACCCATCAATTGTTTCTCTCTTTCTTCATGGTGACACTTCAGGAAGCTCACATGATCAAGAAGATTGGATCAAGAATAAGAAAGAGTTAAATTTTATTGAATCATTCCCCATGACACTTGGTGGGGAAAGATAGGAGGTAATGGGGGGAGCTTACCTATGGCTAAGTGAGTGACCCTTTGGACCTCAATATGCTAATTTTTTTGTCTAGTATGGTATTTAGTTTTGATTTCTCTGGGAGTGGGTAGCTTGCACATTGACTTATTTGGGTGTTGGTAGCCTAGATGGCAGGCTTTTGTTTCTATAGTTTATTTGTCTATTTTGGGTGGTGTGGGCCTTTTTATTTTATTGTTGGTGTTTTGTGTTACATGTTCCACTTCTTGGCATATCTTATTATTTGATATTGTCAATGTCTTTTGTTTTTTCATTTCCCTTGGTATTTGGTTCTATCTTTCTACACATGGTTATATATATTTCATTTTCTTATTTAATAAAATGAAAGAGGGAACCCCAACCCTTATCATATATCTAAAAAAAGGCATGTATTTTGGCTAAGGTCTTTTGATAATAAATTAGATCCATGTCTTGTGATTAGGCTTGGGTCATAATGTAGCATCATAATAAGATGAATAAACTTTTCATTCATGAGAAGAAAATTGATCAATGTCAGAAGGGATGTCGATAGTGGAAATACCCATGCTACTAAAAGTTATAGGAGACATAGTGAGAGGATCTTAAAAATATTTGGCTACCCCATATTCATTGAATGTGAAATCATATTATATGTAAGATGATTCATGAGTGTTTCATAGGGGAGGAATTTTAGTAGTATCATCAATTAGAGTAATGGCCCCATCTTGTGGAAGAAGAGAAGGTGGGAGCTATTTTGATATATAAGGAGGTAATCGAGTGATATTGTAAATGTTTTATAATTCATTAGGCTTATCATAATCATAATTTGTGAGAGTCATATGAAGGTCAGGATACATGTTGATGAAATTAGTATGATAACCTATATGAAAAAGGAAAAAAAATGAATGCAAATTCATATTCTAAATCTAAACTAAAACCTTAAATTGAGCTATTCAAAACAAAGGAAAATAAAGTAAATGCTTATCATACCATCATGAAAATTAAGTATGTCACCTTATCCATTAATTTAATTTAATTTTCTCTTGATTATTGGTATGTGGATGGTCAACTCAATTCTCCAAGCAAAGGGAAATTTAGCAACATATTGACATATGATCTCAATTTTTTCAATGGATGCATAGAATAATTTATGATAGCAATTTGATAGCTTGAAGGTGGATTATGAAAATGGATGATAACACTTATATTTATAGGATTTAAATTAAAAATATGGATAGTTGGGATAAATATATATTTATTAAATTATGTTAATTTTGTATGATCAGATTTGGGTCCTCATCTAAGTAGAAGAGACCAATTCCTCATGTGTTTGAGATAAATGGGAAAAGTTAGTTGGTAGTTAAAAATTTATCATGAATGAGTCAAGGTAGTTATATGACTCACCAATATGGTTGAAATGTTCAATAGTGACTCAAAAATTGATTCAAGAAGTTAAAGAAGTAGATGGATGACTCAACACTTGGTTGAAAGAATTGTGGAAGATGTTTGGTGACTTGGGAATTCTATATTTTTAATTAGTTTTGTGGAATATGTATGCATGATTAATAATTAATAGGGATTAATTAATTATTTTAAAAAGGGAGGGAAGTGATGTTAGGATGAAATTAAAATTTATGGTGATGGTTGAGTTAGTTTATCAATATTAAACAAAGATAATTATGCCACTAAATATGGTAGAATTTAGGTGTCTACATTTTCCCCTCTTTGAAAGGGTGTTTTGGCTAGAAGAAGAAATGAATCTTCAAATAATTAATAAAAGTGGAGTGAAAATAAATATATAAATATGATGTTTTAGGTGGATTTATATTATTGAATGATTCCCCCTTAAGTGGTCGTGTGGGAAGAAGGGATGTGGACAAGTGATTGAAATGAATGAAAGGTTATATGGAAAAATGAGGAAGGTTATACTACCAATTAATGAAATGAATAGTCTCAAAAAAATGCTTGCATGAGCTGAAATACATGTAAATTGATTTTCCATAAATGGATAAGTGTTAGGGAGATGATTAGAGAAATAATATTTATGTTTATAGGTTGCACACTTGGATTGTGCCCCATTAATTATTTTTACATGGGAATGGATGTGGTAATGATATAACTCATTGTTAAGTTGTAGGTTATAAAAGGATAAAATAAATCTAGGGATGAGTGATAAAATTTACTAGTTTGATTTGTAAGATGAAATAAAGAGATTGAGTAATCTAATGAATTGGTGGTATGATTGAAAGAGAAAATGAAATGATAGGGTGTAAAATATGAGAACAAAGCATAGAGGTGAATATATAGGGTTAGGGGGAAATTAAAATTTCAATTTTTGAAAATTCATTTGGTTGATTGGGCTAGTTATCCACCTAGTATAGGAATTTGCTCTGGATTATGAGAGGAAAATAGAGCATATACCAACTAATAGGCATTGTAATGAGTGAGTATGAGTTTACTAGAGGCCAAATGGGAGTAGTGATTAGGTAAGTCATGATTGTGAAAGCTTATTTTGTCATTTTAGAATTGTAAATGCTTAGGAAATTTGGGTTAAACAACCTACCATTTGGTAAATAGAGGTTTTGAAGTTGACTTTGGTGATTTTGTTAGTAGAGACAATGGGGTTTTTAAGTATATTAGAGTAACAATTTTATTGAAAGAAGTGGTGAGTTCATTGTACCATATAGTAACTTCATCAAAATGATTAATTCATTGAAAGGTGTAATGAAACCATCAACGGGTTTAGGAATTCACTTAGAGTTTCGTGAATTCATCATTATGAGCATGTTAAATGGAGATGCCATCTTGGATGGATTGTGATGTAAATATTGATTATGATTGAAGGATTTATAATGTAGAAAATACTAGCATTGTGCCTTTTAGATGTGTACAAGAGAGATGACCTATACTCACTATGTGAGAGAAGTGATTAGGTGTATTATATTTGATGTAGAGATTCACTGATTAGGAGGTGGGTGTATTAGAGGTAGTGAATTTATCATATGCCATAGAGATGCATGAGATTAATATGGATAAAGCACTACTTATGATTT